>SCDZ01000235.1:0-211008 GCA_004143845.1 Drosophila lacertosa | reverse complement strand
CGACAAACTATGAACAGAATGGTATCAAACATAAAAATCGGGTTAGTTTTGGCAAAGTTATTGGGGTTCAAAGTCTGGGAGGTACACTTTGTATGGACTAAAGATCTTTACATGTAAATTTTTTTCCCAATTTTGGCATGATTTTTGACAGAAAATTAGACCCACTCAGAAAAACTTTTAAAGTGGACTTTTATACTAATTTTGGTACCCGCAATCGATTAAAAATAAAATTGGACGATTCTAAATTTTAAAATTTTTTTTTTTTTTAAATTCACAAGGGGGGAGTACATGCTTTTTTTTGTCAAAAATGTTGAAAAAATAAAACGACAGAAATTAAGAAAATTTAAATGAGGAATCAAGACAGACGACAAAATATGAACAGAATGGTATCAAACATAAAAATCGGTTAAGTTTTGGCAAAGTTATTGGAGTTTCCAATCTGGAAGAAGCACGTTATATGGATTTAGAAGCTTTACAAGTCAAATTTTTCCCAATTTTGGTATGCATGACATATTAGCATCATCATTTAATATGTGCGCCAAATAAACATTTTTCAAATTTGGAATCTAGTGGGCTTGTATGTTAGATTTTACTAAATGTAAACAACAGATGTAACTCAAAATGGCACTGTATGTAATATGTTAATGTACAGCTTTAGGAATTATGGGCACATTTTTTTTAACATAATGCGCACAGCTGATATTGCCATTCTCACGAAAACCAATCGACATCGAAATCGAAATCGAAGGCACACCTGAAGTCGCGTTCGCGTTGTCATCATCGCTCCAAAACCTCCGTACACTAAATTGTGCTGTTTTTACACATAAAAACGTGTTTTTTGTTGCCTGAAATACTGATAATATTCGGTAAAGTTCTTATGTCAGCTCCGCACAGCTGTCGGGGGTGCTAAAAATTTGTGCAACAAGTGGCTTTCAACTTGCTTTTTACTTCTCATCTAAAGTGCCTTACACACACCGACGCGCGCACATAGACACCGTTCCTACCTGCCAGCTTACACACATACGTAAGCAACAACAAGTTTGCTTTGAGTCAAATAAGATATTAACGCCGAAAATGTTATCCGCATATACGTAATTTAATTAAATAGCTCAGCCTCAAAGTGCAGAAAAGTTAATAAAATTGTTTGTGATTAGTGTAAAAAAAAAATAAAATAGAAAACTGCCCACATCCCCAACGCGAGGATCAGTATCGTGTGTTTGTATGTGATTAAGGGAAAAAGAGCACATAATATCAGTCTCTGTAACTCTGTGTGTGTTAACGAGCTTCTTTGCACCAAAAGCAGCCAATAAATTGAAACAAGTGTATTTTAAATATAGATTACAAAGTCCACTTAAGCAGATAAAACAACACAGGTAATTACACATAACTGACATTTTTCACTTTTGCTTTTACCCACACACATTGTATCAAACATACCTATATAACCATACGTATGTATATATTTACATATATGCAGTAAAACGCTCATTTCTTTCATTGACATTGTTTTTGGTTTTTCGTTTTTGCTTTTGCATACATATGTACAAAATATGTAAGTGTTTTTGCGCGTTTTCTCTGCCGCTCATTGCAAAATATTTTGTATACTATTTTCTTTTTATCATTTCTCACTGCCCTGTTCTCTTTTTTTATTGTTTTTACCTTTCTACACTGAACAGTCATCATCAGTTTGCACTTGTTTCTGAATGCGGCTATCTCTTTTTACCTAAAGAAATAGCAATAGCGCTAACAGTGGGTCTAATAAGAAATTTTATCGGTGTGGCTGAAGTTTCTTGCTTGGCTACCAACACACAAGCACTAAGCCGCTGCTCTGCACAAACACAAATACAGCATTCGCACACACAAGCATATAAACCGGCCAATAAATGCCGCTGCTTTGGAATGTTCGTTGCTGATGGTTTCGGTGTTGCCGTTCCTGTTCTCAATACATTTTGTATTAGGTGTATGTGTCCGTTGTCAACGGGTTTGGTTATCACGACACAAACACATGCATACATTTACTCATCAAGCAAATTTCAATAAACAAACTGCAGGCTGTGTAGCTTTGTTATTTCCGTTGCTTGTCCACCTTTTCTGTGTCAATCACCTGTTTTTCACACGCCAGCCGCCAAAGGGTCAAACAACTAAAATTTGAAGCAACAACGAATTCGCCGTGAATTTCGCTTCGTGTCCTACGCTTCCGAATACAATCACAGCTGTGGTTCTCTACTTTGTTTATCTTTTAACAGGCTCATACTGTTAACTTAAAAGAAACTTAACTCAAGAAACAAATATATTACTAGATGTATTCAAAACTCTGAAGCTAAAAGCCGAAACATTTTGAATACCAAGTTAAAAACTCTGTTCAATTAAATTTAATAATTGTGGCATTCACGTCATTTAAACATACAAAGAAAAAGTTAGGGCAGCAACTGTTAGTTAACATTAACGTCATCTGCTACGGTGCTGCTGTCGGCAGTTGTTTTTCAACTTTCGTGCGGGACGCAAGGATATGCGGAAGGATAATTCCACAAAGTCACAGAGTCTAAGTCATACACACGTTGCAGCTCCACAACCAAAATTTACGTGGCGGCTTTTTAATTATTTAAGCCGGAAAACCGACGTGCAAGTTGGGTTTATGACTTTGCCCGCTCAGTGCAAGTCAAGACAGCATATGAAAAATATATAGAAATGTGAGGAAAGCAAGAATGCAATAAAATAAAACGGCAGCGGCAGTAGCCTAAGTGGAAAAGTGGATGTGTATTATATAAATAAAAACAGTTAAGCCATATATATATATATATATATATATATACATTATTGCTTTCATGTTTGTGCGACTACAAGTGTGTTTATCTACGATTATATTTAGTTTTTACTTTTTGCTTAAAATTTTTTGTTTTTGTGGTTGTTTTAAAGGAACCAAAGTCTCCTAACGTTAACTTCTTACCGTCTCGTTTATTTCAGATAACGGCAACGTGACGTACATTCGCACCTATATTTCAAAATTTTAAACAACTGCATACAATATGGAATCTATGGAATATGAAATGGCACGCAACATGACGTTGCTGTTCTTCCTCGAACGGCTGTTGGACAAGGGCGAGCCACGCACTGTACACGATCTCTCCTGCCAATTTGGCAACAAGGAGTTCACTAAAGAAATGCGGCAAATCGCCGGCGGGAGTCAGTCTGGTAAGTGTCTAAATGAATAGATATCGGAAGTCAAAGTTAGTTTAGTTTCCCATATAAATGAGAGTTTCTCTGGGGTAACATGAAACTAGAACAGTGAAAACTAATATTAAATATATTTGAACACCTGTGCGGGTTAAATGTTTTCCGCTGTCTGTTGTTTTTCTTGTTGCTTAAGTGCTTGACTTGTCCATGTGCACATGTCATTGCCAGTCGTCATTCCAGTTGCCAGCGTGGTCCAGCAATTGAAGCTGTGGTTTAAGCCATTAAAGAAAATTATACGAATGGAGTTGGCACGGCTAGTATCAGCTTATAAGGTTGCGCAGGTGATTGTAAAACTTAAATATACCTATATTTGCCTGTTTAGGGTAGCTTTAATAAGAATGTCAGAGGTGCTTACATTATTCAGCCACTTTTTTAGAACAGGGTATAAAACGTCGAAACAAATATGTTCAGGGTTTTCTTACCTCAATCGATAATACATGTTTTTTTGTTGCTGCTTGTGGCACTCAAGACTTACAAGCTTTTGTTTACAACGACCTCAAAAAACTAGATTCCCCCATATAATGTGAATTACTCGATGTGGACGTCCACTTTTTGACAACAATAACAACAAGAAAAAATGCTTAACAACAACCCAACACACATAAACAGAAGTTCATCATCGAGATGCCTGTGTTTTAAAAATGGAATCACACACTTCAAATATTTTAAAAATAAATTTCTTTTGGAAGATAGTGCAATGCACTTTCTACAATTGAAAATGCGATAGATTGCCTTAAAAATGT
Organism: Drosophila lacertosa; assembly: GCA_004143845.1. Classification (NCBI taxonomy): domain Eukaryota; kingdom Metazoa; phylum Arthropoda; class Insecta; order Diptera; family Drosophilidae; genus Drosophila; species Drosophila lacertosa. Next base: position 207,031 of record SCDZ01000235.1, on the reverse strand, counting down.
ATTATCGTATAATTAGAAGCTATACGCATCTCGTTTGAAAAATAGCAAGAGTTCGGAAAGCTGTGATGTTTATCACCTTAAATATAAACAAATAAAGAATGTTTTAATGGTGTTTAAAGTATGATACTAAAGTCTTTGACAGGCATTGAAATTACGAAGTCCATTAACTATTGCTTTTTAAACTATCTTTATCTGTATAAAACCAAGGCTTTTGAGAATACTTTGTTTATCTTTTCTTATTTTTTTAGTTGGGCTCTTATTGCTGTTTACTTTGGCATGCTTTGCTAATTATTTTCATTTATAACACAGTTTTATTACAGACATTGTTCACACCTTGTGGCTGCGTTAATTGCACTCATAACATAAGTGCAACAAATGCATTCAACAAATACTTATCGCATTTAAAATACATATGTCTTTTAAACATCAATTCGTGACGTGTGGAACCGTTCCATTTTAAACACAGCTTTTAAGACTTGCAAATGCTAGGTACACAAAGGCAACAGATAAACCTGCCACGCAATTATGGTTTCTAAGACTTTGACCGACCACAATCTTTTTTAAATACTTATGTTTATCTTCTATTTAGAATGCAACCAATTTTTTTTAATTTAATAAAAATTGCGCAAATGAATCTATAAAAACTGGTCTTTACGCGTTTAACTAACTTAAAAACAAGTTTGCCATGCCCAAAATAAGTTTGCAAGCTCAAGCTAGACGGAGTCATCCTTAAAACATATTTAATGTGACACCTTTTTTAGACTACGTTTTGCTGTTTCCCTACAATAAGCCGTTAAGGGCGTGTTGTAGCCATCTCTCTATACATTGGATACTTTCATAATGGCCACCTAACACCCAAGCCGTACCCCAAGCCCAAGCCTAGGCCAAAATCGAAATGATGACGATGTGGTAAATTTGGTTTTCTTGTTTGGTTTCCAACAGAAAAGTGTCGATTACGTGACAAAAATGTTCAATTGAATTTCAAATATAACAGCGTACTATTCTAGAGAGAATGTAGGGGAGAAAGGGCCGCCTATTTGTTGCTTCAATAATGCATGCGTTAAGGTTACTAAAGCTCTCTATTCCCCAACGGTTGATGAGGGTTTACAAGCAAACAAGAAAACATTTACGAAATTAATGTCACAAGCAATTTTGTGCCAGCTCAACAGCGTTGAAAGCTTGTAGAACTAACGCTTCCGTCATAACTTCTCTCTCAGCCTTAAGTCCATTAACCAAAAAACTGATAATTGTTTTAGCAAACAGTTTCCAAAATGTAGCGTGCCCATTTCACTGCTAATTTGACAACCGATCGCCTAAAAACTTTAAACGAGTTTTGCATGCTTTTTGTGCGAATCATTGGCAAAACATAACCAAGCCATTAACTGTTAACTGACAACACTATAGTCGATGTCGATGTCGTAGTCAAAAGTTGCACAAAACAAACATATTCCATATTGGCGGGGCTAACGAAGGCCTCCCGGTGAAACACGAAATGTTTTTGTTTTTGCGTAATCGATTGCTAAAGCGAAGGTGGAACGCATTTGCCAAAGTAAACTGTTCGCAAAATGTGAACGGGAGGGTGGCCTGCTAAATATATGGCGGGATAGGGAATCATGATTAACATGATTAAAATAAATGATATTTTAATCTTACAGCTTAAAAACACTTCGATATCATCTTTAGTTTTTGAAATTAACTTCCGTTAAATCATCATTGATAACATTCATTGTTAAAGTCGTATCGTTACGTCTTTAATGCATCCATGTCCGTTTGACGTTGCTTACCCTTTACATACTTCCATTTTGACTTGCGCTCTTTTGGTACTAAGGCAAACAGGGAACATAAATTTAACGATTTTATGCCGGCAGCAGTCGGTTGCCCCATTTGAAATCCTTTGGCACCCTTGCTCCATCTCTTGGCTTTCGCATTGCGTGTCGGCATTGTGCGTCTGAGTTCAGTTTTAGCTGAGTTGAGTTGAGCTTTGCTGGCAGCTGCCAAGGTTTTTGTTATTGTTAACTCGTGTCTGGGGAAATGGAAATCAAAGTAGAGATGGAAATGGCACTGGCTTTACCTCGACATTGATTTTTGTGGCAGTCGTCGCATTAATAACAACAACTTTAACTCAAAAGAATTCGCTATTTATTAGTGGCGCCTTTTGCGTTTAATGAACAACTGTGTCAATTAATAGGTTCATAATGAATTCATGTTGGTGCCATAATATATGCGAAGTCTCATCAACGAAATGAGCTTCCAAGTCAAAGACTCATATACAAGGCAGTTTCACTTTCGACTTAAGACATAAAATCTTGAATTTATTACCACATAACCCTTTTACCTGGCTGGCCAAAACACTTGCTGAATTTATAACATTCTTGGCTCCACGCCACACAGCCCTTTATCATGACTGGTTGGGTAGAAAGGTTGCGCTTGAGGTTATATTTCAATAAGCAAAACATAAAGATACATACATATATTTATAGAAAATGTTTTTGGTGCATTTGAAAATTGCCCACAAAATTGTGTCCAATATGTAAGGCGGCGAGCGACCGTAAAATGTACCAGCCCCGACACCTGCTTCTCAGGGGGCGGCCTGATTCACCCATCTCCCCGCAATATGTTCTTGTTTGCCAGCCAAGAAATGCCGCTATACAAGCACGCAAATATTGTCTCCGTTCCGCAACTTTTTGTTTAGTGCTATAAAAAGTGCTTGAAGGGGTATTCGAAAGGAGTTATAAATTTGACACAAATTAGATTAAGAAATAGTCGAATATGGATTCTTTTAGAGGTTGTTATGAAGATACTCTTACTTTCAAGTTGTCCTTATTCTGCGAATCATTGTATTCTATCACACCCTAAAATTTAGTGCTCCTGCATAGCAGATTACTTTTGTCTTATAGAAAACAATATGTTGTATAAGTATGCCGTGGAAATAGTCTTTATTTCATATGTGCTGTTACATAATTAAGATTTTTAGTACAAGCTTTTCAAATTTATTCAAATGAAAAACGGTTCTCATAACGGCTTCGGTCGTCCCGGAGACCTTCGCAACTTCTTGTCTGCAGATCTTCCTGGGACCAGATATAACGTAGCTGGCATTACCGCAGGCTCATCGGTGTTGGGCATTAGATTTGATGGCGGTGTTTTAGTGTCCGCCGATACGCTGGTCACTTATGGCAGCTTGGCTCGTTACCAAAACGTCGATCGAGTTGTTAAAATTAATGAGAATATATTAGTTGGAGGTGGCGGTGAATTCGCTGATGTTCAGTCAATCTTGCGAACTATAGATCAGAAGATTATCGACGAACACTGCATTGCAGGTGATATGGAAATGAATCCAAAGGCTTTGGCAAGATGGGTAACGAGAGTCCTTTATGGACGGCAGAGTCTTCCTAGCCCGCTTAAAGTTGAAGTTGTCCTAGGTGGTATTGAAGATGGATGCCAGCCCTTTCTAAGCGCTGTAGACATGCTTGGCACCCCCTACGAAAACTATGTTGTGGCCACTGGATTCGCACAAATGATAGCCGTCCCTTTGGTGCGTGAACGTAAGCCCAAAGATCGAGACTTCAGTTTAAAGGAGGCATCTACTTTAATACGGGAATGTATGAGAGTACTATATTATCGTGATACGCGCAGCATATCCCAGTATATGGTGGGTATTTGCACTGCCGATGAGTGCAGTGTCAAAGGTCCTTTTAAAGCTGAAGAAAACTGGGCAATCGCAGAAAACGTATCCTGATGCTAGATTGTGTCTATATTGTATATATTTTAGTCAAACTGGTTTTGTTAAAAGCGTTTAAATATAAAATCCGGGGTAAAACACTCTTTTCTATAAGAGTTTAAGTAACCCTCGCAGCTTCTTTCGTGTTATGTATGTGCATGTGTTTATACGAGTGTATGTTTGTATATATATATATATACATATATATATTTTAGTCTTATATAGCCTAAAGAAGTGGCCGTTGATTGTTGAGGAAAAATTGCGGCCGATAAATATATTCATGCTTGTTTGTGGCCTACAATTTACAAGAAGTTCACTTTGCGTAACCTGTAAATTTCAATTCCAATTTGTGTAATGCATAAGAATATATAAAAATTGAATTATGCACCAGTTGCGTCCATTTAATGGACGCAAAGTGTACAGCAATATTTCTTTTTCCCTGTCAACCCTCTTTAATACTTTAATAGTGGCTCATTGAGCATATGGTACTAGTTCTGTAAGTCGAGTCTATGGATTAGATTACCGTACACAAAACTGCTAACGTCTTGGATAATCTTTATATAACAATTGACAATTTGATTATTCGAAAGTATATTTACAACTCAGTGAAAAATGCAATTAGATTAATTTATGCTACGATTTTGAGCAAAACTTGTTACAAATGCAGTTTGACAACAATAGAAACAATGACAGCTCAGAGCAGAGGCTGCTGTTGCTGCCCTCGACACGCAACAATAAAAAACAATTTTCCCGCCCCCCTCATTCCATCAAATGTTGCGCGTTTGTCGTGTCACGTCATATTACACACACAATGGACTGAGATACGAGACGAGCCAGTTTCCCCCGGGAGCCTCTACCGCCTTTCTGCCCACTGCTATCAATGGTGACGAACGGGTGTCTGCCTTCTGTGTGCTGTTTCCTTGGGCTGTCGACGGCAGTCAGTCAGCAACTATGACCTGATTTATCAAATAAATAGCTCGCACAGCTTGGCTTGAGTGCATTCACTTTTCATTTGACTGGAGATGTGCACTGCAAGCAAACGAGAGTGCGTTGTGAAAATATATAATACAACAATGAAATAATTTCACGTTAATTTATTAATATATTTAATAAAATATTGTATTTAATCTTCTTAAAATGTGAGCTGAGTTGTCTAAATATTTTAAAGTACGAAATGTATCCCTTCTTTTTGAGCTGTGTGAGCAATGCAAACAAAACTTTATATTATGGCAAGTTGTAGACTTTACATTCACACAATTGTAATTGCTGTAAGGGTGAGCCCACCCTTTCACTCCGCCCGACCAAACTTTGGCCAACTTCATAACAAAAAACGGCAAAATGCATATGAGTAAATACATGCAAACATATATAATATTTAGCGACTACAATGACGCTAATTATGGGAAGCCAGGCACATGTAGCAGCCTGATAGCAAAGTTATACAATGCGCACTTTAAAGCTTGACTCGTGGCAGAGAAATTAATCAACTATGCTATGTGAAGTATATAGACGATGTACATTAAGTGCTTAGCGGTGACGACAAAGAAATGTCTTGCGACGTAGACATTCTGAAAGGGGCAGATAGTGAATTAATTAAGTTAACACTTTTACTGCATTACTGCATAGGGATGGAAATGGACACAAATGGAGGAAGGATAGGATAAAGGCCGAAACACACTAATGGCATACACTAATTATAATTGACATCTTTGGCGTTTTGCTGGCAGGTCTGAAGAAATTTCTCGCCCAATACCCATCAATATTTCTTGTGGACGGTGATTATGTGCAGGTTAATGCCTATCAGCACAGCAGTTCGGACGATGGCAACAGCGGTGGGAAACGCGACTACATTCAAGAGTCTAAAGACTACTTCAAGAATAAGATGCTCCAATATGGCGCCGCTGCTGAGGTCCCAGTTCGTAGTTTGCTTGGCCATAGGTCGCAGGCATCGCCACAAGTACGTCACATATCAGGTGAGTAACGGACTTCTCTTGTGTACACTTTTAATTCTATCGTGTTTCTCATTCACTTTGCAGGGCAGCACATCAAGGAGTTCACGGATTTTCTTATGAAGCACACAGACACGTTTAAGGTGGTGGATGACTATGTGATGTTGGTGGGCAGCGAGAATATGACGGATTTGCCTGCCAGGGATCGTTTACATTTGCCACAGTCAAATATCGATACGCGCGGAACACAACAGATGCTGGACTTTTTTGCGCAATGCATTGAAATGAAGGGACCCCTGCTCGTGGATCAGTTATTCCACCTACTGACGCTGAACTTTCCCCAGGATCAATGGCTGCGCATGTTCAAGACGCCTGGCGATCTGAGCTCCTTTCTGAAACTGTTTGGCGACTGTTTTCATATACAGGCGAATCTAGTCACGCTGCTGCAAAAGCCTAAGTTAAACGACTCGCATATTCAGCAGGCCCAGGCGCGTTCCCGAGAGCAGTTCAACGCGCTCAACAATAATCAGAATCCGCAAAAGGCGGAAGCGGCTATGAGCCCTGTTCAGCAGCGTTTACAGTCGCCAGCTTTGCGCACCAATGGTTACAGCAACAGTGTAAATAACAACAATAATAATAATAATATAGCGTCGCCTAACTTTAAGCTAAATGCGCCAGTATCGAATATGACAGGCGGAAATAGCTTTGGACAGGGCCAAAATAAATCGGAGCCGAATTCCGGCTTTGACAGTTATGTGCCCATGTCTGAGTTAAAACTGGAGAATTTGTGCGAAAATAACTATCCCAGCTCGAATGTTAGTTATGGTCCCATTGGAGTAGCTTCACAACAGCAGCAGCATTCACCTGTTCAACAGCCAGCAGCGCCGACGGAGCGTTTGAATAGCGTTAATCAAACGCTAAAGCAACGCATCAACACCCTGGTCATACGCACGTTAGCCGAAAATCTGGAAAAAGACAAGCAATCGCTAGCTAATCAAAACGCACACTCGAGTCCAGTGCACGGAGGCAACACCAAAGCGGCTGGAAACGCAGGAGCAACAGTTACAGCTACAGCAGCAGCTTTAAATGCAGGATCAGTACAGAACAATGCCAACCCCGCTCCTAGTCATAGTTATTTTGTCGGTGACACCTGGAAAATAAAAGTTCTGCAAAATACCACCGTGATAGCAAATGTGAAGCATTCAACGTTTGTCACAGAGGCTCTTTTAGACTTGGCCAAAGATGAGAACAATATTGCTGTATCACTTGATTGTGAGGGCATTAATCTGGGCATAAAGGGTGAGATAACGCTTATTGAGATTGGCACAGCTCGGGGCGAGGCGTTCCTTTTTGATGTGCAATCTTGCCCGGCCATGGTAAGCGATGGAGGCTTAAAGACGTTACTAGAGCACGATCAGGTGATCAAGGTCATTCACGATTGCAGGAATGATGCAGTCAATTTGTATCTGCAGTTTGGCATATTGTTGCGTAATGTTTTTGACACGCAAGCGGCGCATGCTATTTTACAGTATCAGGAGAATGGAAAGCAGGTGTACAAAGCCAAATATATATCTCTAAACTCGCTGTGCGAGCAATACAATGCGCCCTGCAACCCGATCAAGGATCAGCTGAAGCAAATATATCGACGTGATCAAAAGTTCTGGGCCAAAAGACCGCTTACGCGCGAAATGATGCTGTACGCGGCAGGGGATGTTCTTGTACTGATACACGATCAACTTTTTGGTAATTTGGCGCAACAGATTAAGCCCGAGAACAGGCAGCTATTCTCCGAGCTGTGCACCGAACAAATACTCATGCAGATTAAACCCAATGAAGTAAAGATACGAAAAAAGCAGCGCAAGGTTAGCACCGAGGTGTCGGATCTCAAGCAAAAACTGGCCCAGACCAGCAAAAGTATTGTACTCTCCAATCGCGAGATACGACTACTGCGGTGAGTACAAGTGTATTGAATGGCCAGTATTATGCTGCACGCTAATGCAATGCATTATATAATTTTCTACTGTTTTTGCACGTACGTGCATTAATGAAGATTTACTTACTTGTAGCTATATGGACTTGACGGAAGAAGAGAAGGAGCGCCTCAAGGGCTACTATAAAGTGGCCAAGAAGTTGGAGAAGATGGAGTCTGCTGGAAACCCAAACAAGTTCGTAGTCGTGTGTTCTTAGCCACAGTCTCAATAGCCATTACATTATATTGCAGAGATCAAAGTGATTCTGAGGATGAAGCGGAACCAAACGAAAATGACTTTTTCCCAAGCTTGGATTCAGTGCCTTCGGACAATTCGCTGTCAGGTACATTCTCACCGCGCTTTAGCTCTGAGCCGCCCAGCTTGACTGAATCAATGCAAATGCTGGAAGAAATACTGCAAAACAAATCGATGGATCGAATAGCGCGCATTGATAAACTCGAGGCCATATTGACGACTGCAACTACATTGCCATGCGATCAGGTAAGTGTAGCTTAAAAGACATTAGAAAATTCTCATGATAAGCATATTTTGCAGATTATTACTTCCAATGCAATACAGGAACAATTGGGCTCAAGCATTGCGACCACTGAGAATCTGCAAATTATTCGTGAGAAAACAAGAAAGTAAGTATTAAAACGTTAATTGCTGGCGTAAATACCAACAAATGATAATGCACTTTCAGCATGAAAAATTGTAATTGCCATGGAGAGCGCAGCATTACACCTATTCTGAGATCAACGAATGACAAGCGAATAATCAAACTAGTGGATGCAGAATCACAAACGCTGAGTACCGGCGATGTTGTGATCACTAAAATCTTTTTTCAAGACGAACACGATCGTGCCAAGGAAGCGGTGTTAACCAATAGCAATGCAAATTCACCGAAGCGTGTGGCTTCAACTTGAACAATTTTTGAAAAATGATTCCTAACAAGCAAAACGCAGACATAATATGTATTATTTTTATTATCATGATGAGACTCCACTTGAAAAAGAAGTAAAAGACGGAGTGCCTAACTCTATTAAATATGCAATATTTTTTCTAACTAATTAAAAGCAATATAATTTGTGCCTAAATGTTGAACATTGTATTAACAGTACTTGCTATATAGTATATTATTTACTCCTACTTCAATTGTGTTAACAAAACATATATATTAATTTTGCTCACTTATTAAAGAAATGAAATATTTTACTAAGCCAAAATTGTTACACCGAATCACACTTCTCATCGAGAGATGGTTTAGAACTTGTGTTGCATTCTGATTATTTAGCAATTTTTGTTAAAGCTTTACTTATACACTTACTATACAAAATGAAAATTTAGCAAACCAATCAATTAAATGTTTGTATTAAATTTGACATTGAAATATGCTTTGCTTTTTATTTGAGATATAAAAAAGAAGCAAATCTTATTATAAGAAACGTTGGACAAAGCTGTGTAATATCGAAAACCTTTATGTTTAAAGATACAACAATTTGTTGAGGTTTCCAATATCCTTGTCGCCATATCAGAACTAAACTTTGTGTTTTAACAGTAAAACTGACAGTCGAACACGTTTATCCAACTTAATTTAGTTTATCACAAATATATAATCAAAGTTTCTTACTTATTAACAAAATGCGTAGTCAATATAAGTAAATGATATTAAATTGTAAAAAGAACTTATTGAAATTGTACGATTATAAAATATACCCATTTAAATAAAAAAATTGTATATACACATTGAATGGAAAGCAGCTTTAATTAATTTGTGACATGACATGCGTCAGAAAACTAATTACCAACCTTAAAAACATCCGTTTTGTTGTCAAGTTAAAATTACAACAGTTTGAACGTCTTCGTTAAAAGTTATTTGTTACTTACTTTTTACGCACCTAAAATCGTTTGTAATAATTTTTTTACAACAGATCTGTATTTCTCATTAAATGAATTAAAATTTTCTTTTTCGGTTTTTTGTTTTTATTTAACACCAAACATCAAGAGGCTTTAAACATTGATTAGTGTGTGCATAAGTAAAATTGAATTTACAAAGGTAAACATTTAGAAAAAGCATTTGATATTATATTTCATTAATGTATACATGTAAACTATCTGTAGTATTCATCAAAATTATATTAATTTATTTTTAGATGAATATTTATAACTTCAAGTTGAAAGGTTAAAATTTATTTATGGATTATTTTTTAAGTGAATGTAGGACACACGTGATGTATGTTTTAGTTGCACAATATTTGTATATATTTTCTGTTTTATTTATTAAGCTTTACATCGCTAGTTTGTAATACTCAATATGTTTGGTTATATTAGACATCAATGGTAATATTGTAAAATTGGATGGAAAATGTGAGTATGCTATATTCTTTTAACCAAATGTACAATATGATAATTTTTTTTTTTCAGCCTCGAAAGTGATTTTGTATTTTTGAAGTTATTTTCTTCTTCTCAGACACACTTATTTACAGCAAATGGGCTCAAATTGTTGCTCAACCAATATCCTACAGATAAGTTAGCAATCTAAATAGGTTTATTGAGCAACAAATTGACCAAATTAAATTCGTATGTTTTATCGGTGATTATTATCATTGTTCTTAATAATTATATTATTATCCTATTACATCTTACCTAACAAGTATATCGTATTACAGCCTTCTCGCATAATTTGAGCCTTGTGAATACAATAAATACGAGCATCTTTCACCTATAAGTTGCACTGTTCGTTCCATTTATGCAAAATTATCAAAATAAGTAAAGAAATAGAGCCTTACTATTTAATTGCAGAAGCATTACCTCTATAGGTCTATGTCAAATATATATACCCCCATTATGTATAACTATTTATATGCAATGGTATACCTTTATGTATATATATTTGTTAAAATCACATCTTTGAATTGTATATAGCTCGTTAGCTGTATGTACAAGTGGTTCTAACTCGCATAAAATTACTTTAAGCTTAAAAGTTACACTCTTATGTGTACTTGTAAATTACTAATTTATTCGTTTTCAGGAAACCTGTTTAAAACATTTGTTTTTTTTTTCTTTATACACTTATGCAATAACTTAATCTAAGATTCCAACAATTTTAAAAATATTAAGAAATTGGGTAGAATTTTTACTTTTACCTTACAAGAAAGTATAACATTTATATGTACACAAAAGCAATGATATATTCAGCGACAGACAGTGAGTTACTCTATGCAATTTTTTGCACTAATGTACATAAATATTTTCAGCAAATCTTGATATTCTACCTGTGGGTCAAATTCATTGACATTAGGAGCTGAATGCAATTTAAATCTCTTAATGGATAATTAAAACTTGTGTACTTTGATAAAGCATAGGCTTATAACATAAAATACTTAAAATATATTACCAGTATTAAAAATATATAACTACGTCATCTGCATGACGTAGGTTAATTTATTTTTTAAACAGATAACTCTTATTCATTTAAATGGTAAACATTCTGAACAAAATTCTTCAAAATTCATTTACCTATGTTTGTAAAGTTTGAAGTTGGTACAACCATTCAATGAAACGCAAGGTATACGAGAAATTTAATGGTCTTCTTATTATGACAAGAAACCAATGTGTTTTTTTAATTCCCATATAAGCATATTTACGTATGTATGTAATATTGAGTTGAAACTCCTTTTTTGAGTTCACAAGTACCGTTTTCTCTCCTTTTGTATTTAAAAACTATTTATATTTATGTATATAGGGAGTATCTTACATACCTACCTTCTGATGATTATTTTATAAGTATAAGTATACCGGATTCGCGACATTGCATGCCATAACAAAAGAGTCAGTACTTAAAGTTTTTTTTAATTTTAAATCCTATCAAAATATATTATTTATTTCTTTAGAAGAAAAGATCCGACATTTTAGCCAACAAATTTAATTTCGTTAGATTTTTTGAGATAAAACCTCGAATATAAAAGTAGATTCGGTCTTCAAATTTTTTTTCGGAATTCTAAATCATCCAAAAATATAATAAAACATACATAAAAGTTGTAATTAAAATAAAAATGTATTTATTTCACTAAAAATGTTTTAACAAAACATAATACATATGTACAGTGATTGCTGCAAGCATATTAAGGAAACAGAAAAACCAATCCTTCAGTTCAATCATTGCGAAATTCCTATGCATTGAGGGCAAAGTTCTTGTTTCTATGGGAAATCATATAATAAGTTGCAATAAGTTGTAATAAGTTGCACACGTCTCTTTTTGTCATTTTTGTAGACATTCTCAGTGTAAAATCTAATATCATAAACAGTTAATGGATATTTGGATATTTGACTTAATTGATTTGTTTTCAATTTATGCACAATCAAATAGAGATAGACAAATTGGATCACAACATAAACGTGACTTTATAGACACATGTACAAATTTTAATGGGATCTTTTGCAGTATTTTAAATTGTATTTGTTTGCTATTAATATACTCTGCTTCTGTTTTTCAATGCTTTTTTAGAATTATAAAACTTTATGTCAACTCTTAGAAGCCAACGATTATATATGCATATAAATATACATATTTAGATATATGGGGTTTGCATGCGTGCTTTGATTGATTTTGTTATTTATATGTATTTGTATATATGTATAAATCTTTAATCACTTAATGAGATCAAGTCATATAGCGCATAATCTCGCGCAAAGCATAGAGTAATTCGGCCTGGTTACGGGCTTCCATAATCATAAGGTTAACATGAACCTGTAAGGAGTTAAGAAGATAAATCGTTATTTTAACCGGGCTTTGTTTGTTATATTCTCAATTACCTTTTCACTATCCTGCAACTCGACGAGCACGCTATCATAATCCTTGGTGGTAATGCGCTCTGGAAAACAGCAGGCTGTCTTTATAAACATTTTCAACGGACGCACAAGCAGCTGGTAATAATAAACATTATTAGCTATCAATTTTTTCAGTTAAGTTGCTTATTTTTGTGACCAAAAACTGCACTTACCTGATTAACTTCACCGTAGTCGTAATCGTCGTGTCGTATGCCAAATATACATTGTATGTAGTTCCAAATAGCACGACGAAACTTGGATGTATCCACATTCTTAATACCACCCATTGTGAAATAAGTTAAGTTATAGGCAGCGCGAAACTTTTCATCCAAAAAAGTGCCTACATCATTATACAAACTGCGCAAAGGCGATGCAAATTTAAACCACAGTTAGAAATAGTTTATTTGTCATTCTTCTTTCATTGTTACATACTTATCCACCAGAGAATAACCATGATCCTCCCACGAATAGTCCTGTATACGAAATGTGTTAATATTCTCAGCACCACGACGGGCAAAGTCCTGATATGTAAAGCTAGCATCATCGACGTAGTGCGAGATTATTGGTGGCAATGCGACAGCCGCATCGGGAGTAGCTGCTGCCAGCTCTGCAGTTTGCATCTCGACACTTTTAAAACGATTACTTAGTTCGGCCTCGCTGCACTCGTCCTGGTTCTGGGAGAGAACCTTCATGCGCTCCATCAATATCTCAACTGATATACCAAATTGATGTTGCGGCTGCTGCTGTGCAGTGGCTGTACATTAATAAAAAAATCATTTAAATATAAGTTATGGTTGAAGCACTCAAAAAAAAAAAAAAAAAAACTAATGAAATATCGGTGGAATATGTTAACTTAAAAGCATATAAAAATTCAACTCTTGAATCCACATGAAAAGTATTTAACCCAATTCGCATTGTGAACTGGTCTGATTTTTGATTAGTGAATATGCGCTCTTACCCAAATAGTGTTGGCCAAAGGTGTTGATGGTTCCACTACTTTTGCTGTTGTTATTTTCCATTGTATTATTGTAATCTGGCTTTGTATTGTTGCCACCGCTGTTGTTGCTGCTGCTGCTGCTGCCGCTGTTGTTCAGTGATATCTCACCAAGAACATTTTTCTGCTGTTGCTGATGCTGCTGCTGTTGCTGTAGCTGCAGTTGGTGTTGTTGCTGTTGCTGGTAAATGGGGCTGGTTGTGGTCTGGCGTGCATCATCGAGCGGCAGTGGCGGCGAGTGCGATGGCAGGGACACTGGCGCTCCTTTCAATTTGGGACTAGACAAACCATCGAGCTTTTGTGTAAGACCGCAGGAGAACACAAATGAGGAGAGTGAATGGAAATGCGATAGCAAGACCATTGCATGAACCACCTCTGAAAGGGACCAGCTATTTTTGCCTTTGGTCAGTCGCTGAAAGCGCAACATTTTTTGTTATTAGAGTCGTGGAAGCGGTGAATCATTAAGCATTTATTTGATTTCTAAGTGCATCCTTACCTCAATATGTTCCTTGCGCAACAGCCAGGGACGATGTGCTAATATTTTATTTATATCATATATGGCACGTAATTTGGCGGGTATATATTCCAGACCATTCAGCCACTCGCTATTGCCGTCCTGATTAATGAACTCCTTTTCGTAGCGTTTCACCAGATAGGGGCATTGATGACGTGCGGCTGCCTAAAACATTATAGAGCTAGATTCAATCTGTTGTTCAGTTTTAGCCTTGAACTTTACATTCTTAGTTTATCAAAAGGTTAAGTGACACTCAATAAAAACAATTTAGTCTACACAGTTTCTCAATTGTGAGTCGAAATCAAATCTAACACAAGCATTATAACAATAAAATGATCCCATGCCGGGGTCTATAAATTCAAAAAGTTCCTCAGACCCCATTGAAAAAGCCTGGGAGAGCATCCACACCTGAAAATGTGCTAAAAATATTTTTGTTGTTTCATTTTGGGATGTTTTCGTGTGTGAGTATGACCCAAAATACGACAAATACAATACGTCGGCCAATGTTTTGAATTTTTGTTTTGCTTTGTTTGCTTTTTTGTGTTCTTCTGATTTGTTTTTATTTTCTGCGTCTTTAATAAGACTTCAATGTATCATTATCCCGGTATAAAGCTACCAACATTGTACTTTTTTATCATTTATATACTTCCCAGACAGACAGCTACCTAGATACTTAGCATATTAAAATGAGTGCTATAAATATATTCTCTCAACGCATGGGTTTAATGAATGTGTTTATAATTCGCAAGAAAATACAAAGTCAAAGACCCAAAACCAAAATACTCATATCTTATATTGTTTATGATTATTGCACATGAATATAGATACATTCGTATACGACACACAAGAATATTTTCTTTATTAAAATAAACTAGTTTTTAGAATACATTGCAAGTTAAGAAAGTCATTTCCATACTTTATTTTAGTTAAAAAAGCACACAGAAATTTGTTGCCGACTATTTGCTTGTTGATATCGGTACTGTATTTAAGTATTAACAAGAGATTAAGAAACAAAATATGGCAATAACAATTGTAGGGGAAACTCTATTGTTGACAACGTGCGTGTCAGTGTATGTTTCTGTATTATGTGAGTGTGCTGGTGGGCGTACAATTCGCATTGGGGCCTTCATTCACATTGTTTTTGCTGCAGTCAGTGAAAAGTTTAAATTAAATGCGCCATAAATCAATTTTAATTACGATGTTGTTCATTAAAATTTTCTATTTTTGAATTTTCTGACCGTCGGCTGCCAGGCGTTTGTATTTTGTTTTTCAATTGAATCGAATGCACCCTCTAAGTATTGTGCACTGAATTTAACAAGCTTGGGTATTGTTACTATACATATACATATATATTCCTGTAGCTTAGCTTATCTATTAAAGCAACAATATTGCAATGAAAATGACTTTTTATGCCGTTTTGCCTTTCGCCAAAGAAGTAAATCGGCTTTGTGTACATGACGTATAAATGTTTGTCTTTTATCAACAGACAGCATACAGCGTTACTGAAAGGCGTTCATCAATAAAGCATTGAAAATTGTTTTTACATTTTCGTTATTTTGTTTTTGTTTTAAAGAAACTTTTCCCAAATGGGTATATATTTTTTGTGGGTCTAGCTGCCACCATACGCAAACCTTTATCTAATACCTTTGTGTAAAATTTAATGTAATGTTTATGTCAAAGGAACCGGCACAACGCCGGTAACATATTACGTTCATAAGTTCATTGAAATCATATTTATTTAGTATTATTACAAAAGACTGTTTTGATCTGTCTCTAAGTTCTTGGTGAAATTAAATTGTTAATTTCCATTTAAGGCAACGCCTATGGGGGGTCTTAAGATTGCTGGATGACACCTAGACTATGTGTTCACTTGGCAAAGAGTTGCAAAATATGAAATGCTGTCACTTGTTATTAAGAAACTTGTTTGGTTGCAACGTTTCTATTGTTTCGAGCACATGAGTTTGGTATCACCTGCCATCTCCCACCTCTCTGTCAAGAATTTCTATTCTTGTGACATGTGTTCGCCTGCAGGTTGCAGGTATAACAAATAGCTGAAAGCCAGCAGCCTTTTCTACTGCACTGCAGAGAGCTCAGAACAGTCGAAATAATTTGCTGTTGTTGATTCCCCAATGTGTAACCTGTTGTTCTGTTGTGTGTATGTGTGTGTGTGTGTGTTTGTGTATGTGTGTGTGTGTGTGTGTGTGTGTGTGTGTGTGTGTGTATTTGTGTTTGTGTATGTGAGTGCGGAGGCTGCTGTCATTGATAGGGCATCAACAGCCAACAAGCAGCAAATGTGAGCCGACAGCGCCAGTCGGCGGGAGCTAATGTGCTTAAATTTGCCAGAGGCAACAATGCACAATGCATCAACACACAGCCACACGTACACAGATAAAGAGACACCCATCACACACAGAGAGACACACTTACACCCGCAGCCACATCCCATTACACATGCTCTGCTAGTCTGATACATGATGAAAACTGTAAACTGCACATTGAAAGGGACAGATGGCTCCTTGTTAAATGAAGAAACAAAAACAACAATTCTCTCTCGCATGCATTCAGGTAAGTATATGGCTTTATTATTATTGAAACAAAAGCTGATCCCAATGAAAACTTATCTGGATAATATTATATAATATCAGAATAAATATAACAATTAACAAATAATAATATTATATATTTGTTACTCACAATTATGGCCAAAAAGTATCTATATGAATAGGGCAAAGGTCCATCACCCTTCATAATAAAATTTTGCGTACGCAGAAAATGATCACGATAACGCGGATGATATCCAATCACCTGGGTCACTTGATCACACTCATCGAGATCATCCATGTCAAAATCTGTTGAGGAACACTGAAAATACAAATAAATGGAGTACATAAATCAAAAGCACTTATTGCAATTACTTAATCCTATTATTGCGCAGTTGAAGTGCGCTTTACGACGTAAAAAAAAATAAATCATCCTATTTATGTGATTACATTTTTAAAGATTTTAAAGATAAATTAAATTTAACTTTATTGAACTGCAAGCAGTATTTACATGCAGCAAATATATTCTTATCAAAATATCTTTGTAATTATGCTACATTTGTAATTAAGCTTAGCAGTTTACTTACGGGTCATTTTAATGTACATAAAGCGCAAAACATTATTATTGGCAATAAACGACTTTATTGGATCCTTCTGGATTGCAAATCAATAAACAGTTGCCATGGGATACTTATGCAGGGTCCACAGCATGCACTCTGCTCAGATATATGAGTAATGCCCTTTTAGTGAGGCCAATGGTAAGGCCAAAGCTAAAGGTAATGCTAAAGGCAAAGGCAATGGCAAAGATAAAGTCAAAAGCATGGCAAAGGAATTGTGCATATTGCTCGCACATTTTTGTCTATTATATAGTATGGGAGTGGCGGATGACAATTTGAGGTACTAAAGCTGATTGGCAAATTGAATAGCCGAGTCTCTGACTTGTATTCATAACTGCGACTGGGCTGCAGCTTAAGCAGCGGATTTATTAAAATTATCGCAACAAACACAAACTTACAGTAGATACCCGCAGACTGGAGAAGCACTTTGAAGTTTCTCGTAAACAAATACAACACAAAAGCAGCTCTTGTTATTATTTAGTTACTGGCGCAGCCTTCTTCATATACATACATATAAATATATATATATGTACATATACATACAAATTGTATATGGACATGCGTATCTACAACACACATATAAACTTGATCATTAAACAACACATGTTTATGCGATTCCAGCAGCATTTTCTATATTTTTATCTGTGTGTCGGCCATAGCTTTGGCTTCAGCAACAACAGCTCCAGTGACTGACTGACTGACTAAGTGTGTGAGTGACTGTAAAATGTTAATCAAAGTTGTTTTGTTGTTGGCGTTTTATTATTTCATTTTTTTTCTTTTTTTTCCTGTTGTTGTTTGTGCGGCTGCCTACTAAACTGGGGCGATGTTATTAAACGTTCAATGACTTTTTTGTTAGTTGCTATTTGTTTGTTTTTTTCTTCTCATTTCTTTGTAGTCGGACTAAGTCATCTCTTCTTGATAGCGCTGTGCCTACTTAACCATATACCTACAATCAGCAAACCCCGGTTGCTTATCATATGCATATCGTACATATGCATGGGATCTACATACACATTCTCTGATTACTATATAAAGAATCATTCAGTGCTAATATAATTGCATATATAGTAGTTGTTAACATTTAACCTAAACAATATATATATATATATATATATATATATATGTCGACCTTAATACGCCCACAGATACCCAGCCTTATTCTAAAAGTAAGCATTCCATTTTTGGCTAGCGGTTTAATCAAACAAAAAAATCATACTACGTTGCTTGGTCACAGTTATATGACATTGAAACACCCACAGATGAACGGAACCGTTTAATAATATGTTTATATGTTCTATAGATTTTTTTTTGTAGTTGCTTGCAGTTAGTTGCTAAGTTACACCCAAATGCCATAAACAATGTTATATTAAAGGAAAGTCTACAAAACAAATAATTTTATAATAATTCAGGCCCCCATAAACGTGTATAACAATTATACAGATAAATATATTATATAAATAAATCATGTTGTAGCTCTATACATGTGTTTATATCTGTCTCCCTGTGTACTACTTAGTAGATATGCTCCACTGCTTGTAGAATGCCATCACTTTCACGTAATTAATTAGGTATAATGTCGAGATACATATTTTGGTAGGCAGCATCTGAATTAACAAGTGCTGAACAAAACATATACAAGATATTCCATTAATCAATGTGATTTATGGCCAACTATTCACATGCAAATTGATGGGGCTGCACAAAACGTAGCCATAAATTAAAGCGTATGTAAATAGTTTGCTTTGCTTTGCTAATTTCCAAAATCAAGTATTTTTGGCCAGTTTAATAGTTTCTAATCGAGTCGTAAGTCGTATGGGACATAATAATAAAACCACAAAAACAACAGAAGCAAAACCAAAACTGGAGATAAATATTCCCAAAGAGTCTGCAACGTTTTCTAACAGAGAAATTGTCGTTGGGGCTTGCTCACAAAAAACAACTAATTACAGCTACCAGTTGAAATTCGGCTTTTTGTTGTTCTTGTTTGTTTTGTTTTTATTTAAAATTTTTTTTGGCATTTTAATTGGCAGCTCTTCGTGAGGTGGCGCCAGTGCAAAAGAGCGTTTCAAAAAACTTGACAGACTTTTTCGCGCTTCGTTTGAATCAAGTCAAAAACGGTGACAAATTGTGTAAGAAGCAAATTATAATTAATTATTGTCAGTGAGTTAAATAATGAACGTTTGAGTTTCTATTTTTGTTAAATTAACAGCTCTCTTCAAAATCACTTCAAGAAAGTGCAGGGTATTATCACGAAGATATACTCGTGCTACATGTACATATGGAAAGCATATGGAAAATTAGCTCACACATACAATCACATACAGTCTGCTGGAAAAGAAACCCGTTTCTAAAGCAAACCACTTTGACTTTGGCATATACGTTCAACTTACATACTGATCGGGGGACCAGTTATTTTCATGGCAGTCCAAGGAGCGGGGCCAAACGGAGGTACTTAGGCCAAGTTTAATGGATATGTACGCGGCGATCATGAGTACTGGTTTTTATACACAGATTATTATGCAGTATACTGACTGTAAAAAAATTAAAAGGGGTATTGTGGTTTCGTTCATATATGTATTGTGTGTGTAAAATACAGATGTTTTGCTATAGACATTGAGAGCCTATTTATAGTGTTCACATATATTCATAACTTTTAACTACAATAACGTGGGCAAACTTGTATATTTTAATAGAGAGTATCAGATCTGATCGTCACAAACCTAGAGGGTATCTTTTGTTCGAATGCCTTACATTTTTGAGTTCTTATTTCTTTTTGTTTTGTGTTGCATCGGAATGAAAACTCGTTCGTCAGCACAGCGTATACGTGATATGACGAGGTTTTTGTTGCATATTGCTTGTGGGCTGTGGATGCACTTTGGCACGCTTAAAATGTAGATGGCTATTCGTGCTGGTTTTCTGTATTTCAGTATTTGGTCTTGTGAATCTATCATGTCTCTACTATTTCCACGTGTGCGATTCTCTTTTATCATTTTAAGTACATCATTAGTGCACGAAATTCTATCTTAGCTTCGATGTCAAATAAATATCACTTATCAACCGACGGTTAGTCAGTGCAGTTTTCTATGGTGAATTCCAAATGACAAATATTAATTTTAATTTCTTGTTTTCATTACTTACAGCTCCGCGGAAATAAGTAAAACAAGAAGTAAGAAGACGAAGCCCAAAACATTAAATGGAGGTCAGCGTGCCTCAAGATTTTAGAGGAAGCATTTCATGCTCTAAATGTATGTATATGTGTCTGAAAATCGTGACTGGGCATAATTTATTGCTACACACATTAATGTTGTTGTGTTCTTAACCAAACCCAAACCAAAACCAAACTCAAGCCGATGCCTATGCCCATGCTCATGCCCATGCATTCATGCATAAATTTGAGCATAATTGAGTGAACTTGAAGTAATGGAAACTCTAAAGCATAACAAGTGATACTTTAGGCAAGGGCAACAGGCAACAAGTTTTCTGTCCAGAAAGGCGTTTTGAGCAATTTTCGGCTCGGCTTGGCAATATATTTGCTGGCATTTTAATTACAAATCAAGTCGGCGAGTCCAAAGCTTTGTATAACATACAAAAGTGTACTCCAAATGACAGTAGCTGAGGAGGCTATGTAAATAGATAGTAAGTTAAATTTACTACATTTTGTTATGTACGCAAACTTTTAGCGGTCACGGTGGCAGGAAGTGTTTACGTGCAAAATCATGAAGCGCGGTGATTAAAATCAGAGGTAGTGTCAGATGGGAGGTGGAGTTGGAGGCGTGGCCTCATCACGTTTTCACAGTGCCTGCTATTTGTAGCTGTTAGCTTACATACAATATTCGCTCAAACTGTTTTTTTCTTTTAATAATTTATACGCTCTTCAGGCTTATGTTAATGTGGGTAATTAATTATTGTAAGCTAATTTTGATTTCCTCTTTAAAGAGAGTATCCATATATACATTTGAACATAAGAGGCGAAAATCGCATTTAATGGGCGGATGAAGTACAGCAAAAATAAACCAAATTATACACAAATTAACATAATTAGCACATGACCAAGAGAGTTATTCCCTATTCTGACAACTTGATTTACTATAGTTTACCTTTACATTTACTTTGCTTCAAAATTACATGCGGTTTTTCATTTTCCGCCATTGTGTGGAATTTTCATTGTTATTGTTGTTTTTTTATATTTCTTAGTTTTTTTTTGAGTGGGCGCGTTGTTAAAATCCGCTCGCTGTTCGGTTCGCGGAGGTTTCGCTTCAAATGTCAACAGTAGTGGCCTCAACAAATTAAAACAAAAGCTGGTAAACAAGTAAATAAATTAGCATAAATGGTAGACTGCTAAAAGAGAAATAGCAAACAATAAGTAGGTAGATAGCTGGATAGGTAGATAGGTGGGTAAACAAGTAAAGTGGAAAAAACGGCAGGTGTTAGAAATGCAAACTAAATAATTGTATGAAAACGAAATAATAATAATTATAAAAATAATAATAATAGCAAAAAAAATTCAAATAAACAACCTGAAAGCACTTTTTTTATATAGCTTACACACGAGCTTGCACTCATGTATTTAGTAACCTTTTTATAGAAATGTAAGTGTAAGTGTTTGCAATCGTATCTGTTGGCTATGTGTGCTTGTCTGTGCGTGTATGTGTATGTATGTGTGAGTGTGAGTGTGTCGCCTATTAGCAGCAACGGAGCTTGCATTATAAACTATTTGTTGTGCACTTGCGTGTGTGCGTAGCTAATAAAGACGCGCGTCTAGACGTGATAAACTATAAACTCATAAGTGTATATACTAATAAGTGGATTTTGTAGTTGGCACTCGCAGCTTAGCATATTAATTTAGGTTTATTTACATATTTATGTATATGCACCGCTATACACATACACATGTATGTATATAAATACAATAGTGTGTTTAGTTATTTGTGTGTTCCATATGCATACGTAGCGTAGATCGCAGCTTCTGGTATGCTGTTTGAAGCACGAGAATAATAGCATCTGTAATATGAGACTTTTCACTCGCTTCTTTATTATAATATTATCAGCTTACATATTCATTAAATGAATCAACTGCTGCACTTGTTACTGCTCTTTGCATGTCCTGTCCCTGCACAAAGTAACTTCTGGCTTGCACAAAGTTGATTCATATTTTTTGTTGATTCAGATTGTTACTCGTCTTGCATCGTTTTGCCTACATCTAATATTTAAAAGAAAAATAAGAAAGAACACTGCAGTCGTCAACATTTTAGAAATCATAAAATCTCATTCCGCACTTTTTGTTTTTTATTTATCTTGAGTTTTTTGTATTGTTTTACACCTTATTGTATGGGGTGCCTTCTTGTTTGGATTGTTTTTCACTTGCTAACGCATGCAAAATGTTTTGTCTGCCGCTGAATCTGGCTGTATGTGAGTTTTTTGAGTTGTTATGAGTTTACTCACTCGCAGTATGAGTAATATGCATTGTGCTCATGTTTGCAAGTGTCTAGCAAGTGGCAATATTGACCAACCTCAATGTGTTCTATGAGTTTTCCTTAGCTCTTCGCTGATGTATGGTGTGTGTATGTGTGCCTCGCTCTGTCGGTGTGTATGCGTGTGTGTGGGTACTGGCGTGACCGCTCCTGGACTACTGTGCCCGCCAGTCTGGCACTCAGTGCGACACTTTGTCTACTGATAAAGTGCAAACAATCGAAGATCTAAAGGCAAAACAATAGCAAAACAAACACAAAGGCATGACATCCAACAGTGTGGCAAGTGTGGCAAATTATTAGGTGCACATTATCGCTTGTAACGATGAAAACATTTACACAAACAACAACAAAAGCAACAGCAGTACAATAACAATAAAGTGTCAGACAAGTCAGTCAGCACTGACTGAGCTGCTCCTTGGCCCGATAACACTTATTGATAAGAAGGCACACACACCAACACATTATTGTCATAATTGCTATTTCCTTCAACCTATACACATGATAATAACTCGAGAAAAGTCTGGCAAATGGCAAATGTGCAAATCGTGTGTCACCCAACTAAATGAGTTAGCTAAATATAAACCTAAAGTTGAATGAACTTTAGCCAAAAATATCAATACGTATTTCAATAAAAAGTTGCCTACTTATATTTAATTTGCTTTTGTTATAATTAAGCAGAAATATTTCATTGGCGTTTACGACCCTTCACAAAATTTATATAGTTGATCACTTAATTAAAATATAAATAAAAATATACATAAAACATTTTTAAGGCACAACAGTTATCTATTATTGAATAGATGAATAAATGACGCGCACATGCCGTCTGTTTATACTTCTATCATGCCAATATAGATATTTTTATAGTATCTGTCGCATGTTCACAATTCAAAATATCAAAGATTTAAAAATATCGCAACACCAGCAATCTATGCACATGCCTTCATACATACGCACACAAATATGTTTAATAATACATTTTTACCATTTCTTCCGCATCTGTGCAACGCTAGCAATTAAATTGCACAAATCATTAAATAAAATGTTGAAAATGTTGTCATCTCGAATGTACCCAAAACTAATCTGATACAATTGATGTTGCGTTTCTTTGACGGCAACGCGCATATGAGGAGTTGCATTACTCACTTATTCAATCAGTCAGGCATTCAGACAGTCAGTCAGTATGCCATGTCGCTATTCCGTCACTCACTCAGAAGGCAAAAGCCTTTTGGACTGTTGCCAGAATCAGAATGGCGCACATCTGTTTATTTGATATTGTTGCTCATCTTAGCGTATTTTTATACAATTTTCATTTATATCAAATATATAACGTAAAATGTAAAATGTAAAATGGACTGCAAGTTTTCCGATTTTTTGTGAGCTTTGTAGTGACGAATCTCTATGTTATGTAATTTTCAGAAACATATCTAGTTTGTTCTCTGAGTATCTAGTGACTGCGGTTAATGGCAGACAAATATCCAAATGGTAGTATTGTTTTGCATTTAATATTTATTTTGATTAAAATAAAATATCATAGTATTTTATATTATGGGCTTTGCATTGGCAAATGATTAGATGACCTACTTTTATTTCTCGTCTATTTATAAGCAAATATGCATATAACTTTTTTATTCCAAGCTTTAGAACATATAAAAACAGTGTTTTCTTATCGGTTATTGTTGTTATTGTGACAAGAAAAAAAAAATTAATTGTTCAATGATTATGTAGTTTTAGGCGACTTATCAAATTCTTGTCAAGCTTTCAAACTTATTTCTGGCTAAACCAACAACACTGAAATTGCGCATTAATAAACTGGGTCTGTGCTGTTTCTATGCAAACTCAACGATTGCTTCAAATGCAACAGGCAACTGAATTCTTTATTTGGCTTTTAACGCTATATGGGAGCTTTTCCATTTAATTGAGCATTGTGCACTGTGATAATATTGTTACTGGTACTTCATCCTTCATTGTTTCACAACTATTTGTTAGCTGCAATACGAAAAATACTCGTGGAATTCTCTTTCATAAAGCATATGTGTAAGTTTTATTAGAGCCTTAATGTCTGCATACCCTGTCTTAGATAAGATTGTTAGCTAGTTGTTATATACTACCAGTGTATTAAAAAATACGTATGTTTTTAAAATTATAAAATCCTGACATTATTTTTAGTTAAGGTTATATGAGCGCATATTATTGTGACTTATATTAACATTTCGGAAGAGTATATAAAATTCGAACGTTATCTGATATAAATATCGTCAGAGCAAATATTTTACAAACAACAAGCACATTCCTGTTGTTTTTATGCAGTGTTGGTAAAACTTTAGATATTAATATTAAAAAAATGGCATTTATATAAAAACATTGAAAGTAATATGTATATTGTACAAAACAAAAGTAAAGAAAATGCTCAGGCGTATGAATCTGGAATTTATGCAGTCACCAGGACATGGCTGCAAAAAAATAAACAAAGCTAGACTTAATTAATTTGACAACAATTTTGACATGATATGAAATGTATTTCTCTAATTAGTCTAGACTTTTCAAAGCTATACTCCGAAGCCAAACTCGACCCTTGTTGCGCATATAAGCCATGTGTGTATTGTGGTATCTGTCTTTGCGGGGTGGCGGGGGTGTGTGTGTGCGTGTAGGCACCATATACGCAAGCAAATTGCGCATAAAATGTTGCCTACAGCTATCTGCAAAAATTCAATTAGTGCATGAATTTCACAGAGCCCAACAAACAAGCAACACTTCATTTCAAAATGATGTTAATTTCCCTTACACCCGTTTAATCGATTTACACGTGCCGCGTTCTATTTCATTATCCAACGCAGCCTATCTATTAAAAATTGGCAATGTGTTTGTGGCACTCAATTATACTCACATTGGCAGAAATAATAAAATTATGATAAATTTTAAGGCACATAGTTCACGTAGACTTAACTAGTGATTAAGGTAGCTAATTCCCGTTGGATTTGTGCAATATAATGGTCTCGTTTTATTTTTATAAAAACAAAAAAAAATATTACTTAGAGTGCAAACACTCTTTTACTTACATCTTGTGAGATTTGTCCCATTTCCGCGTAATAATCAACTGCTGAGTACATTGGAGTGCAGTGTGCTTGGGTGTGTGTACTTATGTATTTGTGCTCAGATGGTCGGATGCACTCGTTAATAAAATATTGTGCAGAAATATACCAGTTCCAGTTACAGCAGTTACTGGTTTATGCCGTCTACGTATCCCGTATGCCAGCAGCTAAAAGGAAACTCGTCAGCGACTGAGCCAAGTTGCTTTCGAGCTGGCCACCAACTAAAGAAGTTGGCTTGTTGTCATTCACAATCTAGATTTGGCTTTACGTCTCTGCTTCTTTCTCTATCTCGGTATCTGTCTCTCTCTTTCTCTCTCTCTCTCTATCTCTCTCTGTGTGTGTGTCTGTGCCTTTGTTTTAAAATGAGTTTTCACTCGCTGAATTTCGTTTTCGGTTGGTTTATAGCGTCGTCACTTGATTGTTGCTGCTGCTGCGGCTGTCAGGGCAATTAAGGCGACTGCTCCGGCTGTGACTTTTGTGCAACAGGCAGTCGAATCGAAAACAAATATAAAGCAGGCACAGTTGTTGCGCGGTGGGTGTGTGTCGCTTTCGTTGCCAAAAAAAAACGGTATAATAAAGAAGAGAAACACGTCAACAACAACAACTTGAACTTGCGCTTGCACTTGACTCTGGTCAGGAGTTGTATATAGGATTCACACTGCGACTCAGCTTGAGTGGCTGTTCAAGTATCTTGAGTTTGATGCACGTCTGTGGCACATAAATGCGTCGCGAATTTGGATTTGTTAGCGGATTATGATTCAAGCACTTGTATGTATGACTGCGAGGCCCAAACTTCTGCTTCTTTAGCTGTTCTTTAGCAACTGTTGTTTTTGTGCTTGACTCGTATATACTATAATTGCAGTCGTTGTTTTCATTGGTTTTCATTGGTATTGCCAACAAAGTTTTAACTTGCCTTCTGGCCAAATTTTAACTCACAAAATTGAGTATGTTGAATTTTCAGAGTACACTGTAAGTAAAATAAAAACGGTGAGATGTAAGATTTCATTTATAAGATCTTAAATTACGAGTATATCCCTTAAATTCATCTTTTTTAAATTATGTATGTATATATGTGAAGTGCAACAAATAATATAAAAACCAAGTAAATCAAAATTAATTTTTCAATTGATTGTTGCTATATATTTTATAAATGAACTGATTGTTATCGATTGAGGTTGTGATATAGTACGAACGTCAATAAAAAGGGAAATATATAATTGTGTTTTGTAAGCTTAATAAGCAGCTTTTGTGTTGATTGCATTGTGAGTCACGCTATAAACAAAAGATCATTTATATCACAGCAAAATGTAAATTCAATCAAAATAAATATGTGAGCATTTTGTAATCAAATAACTTTTCTCTCACCCAATATCCTTGCAATGCATGGTGCATATATAGAATTTAGCGCAAATTATAATAACCACACTTCAGATGTTTACCATGCGTATGTCATTTAAATTTAACGCTCATACGACCTGACGACGCTATCGTTATTATTGTCATCGTTATTGTCGTTGTAGGCAAGTTTGTGAACGGTTCAATGTCAGGCATTTTATTTGTTTTATACTACTTAATAGTACTTGTTGCTATATATTTGCCACAGAATATTTATGTTTAAAGTCAGCTTCATTTGCATTGCTCATTAATGTATGAGTGTGGATAAACCAAATGCATGTGCTTGTCTGTTAAACAATACATCAAATTGTCGTTGCCCAAAGTAGCTGTTTTTGGTTGGTTGTCGGCTGTTGGCTGCTGGCCAGTGCATGGTATTATAATTCATTTCTTTGCTAATTAATAGGGTAAACCAATAAACTACATCTGACGCCGAAGCGACAACAACAACATGTAAACAACAATCAGTCAACAGTCGCCACAAGTAAAATTTAATATGGTTTTCATGTGGCTTTCGGCGCGCATCTGTCAACAGGCTCGTCTGCCCGAGCCGCAGCTGCGACTGAAAACTGCGACTGATGACTGAAAGGGGCAAGGCTGGGCCCGCCTACATATGAACGCATATGTATACATATACAGTATAGCTTCATTAGCTGATCTGAGTGGCTATGAGTATGGCTTTGGCTCTGACACTGAGCAAATCGCTGAAGCGTTTAGCATGCGCGCTGTGTGTGTCTATATAAAGCCCATAAATTTATTAATTTAACAATAACAAAGTTACGAAAACAATAACAACAATCTGAAATGGAAAAATTTGCAGCGCTTCGTTATTGTCATTTGATTGCGCGCAATGTTGCTTAAGTTACAGGCAATATGTATGTTGTTGTTGTTGTTATTATTATTATTGCTGTACCGCCAACAAAGTCACGTTCGCTGCCCATGTTTTGGCTTTGACTTTGTGTAATACATTTGATGACATTGCGACGCTTGTTTCGATCAAACCGCAACACCCTAAAGATTAAATTCATGCGATGAGATAAATTACATAGAATCGCTGAAATATAACTACGACACTAGGTTAAAGAAGGGATGGCTAATGCTGCCAAATACAACAGCTTGAAATAGCAAATACGCAATAAGCTTGACTAGTTCACACAACTTAATGAGTTTATATATTGTATGTACAAGCAACAAACAACGTAGGCATTCGCCATTAAATTCTAGTATTTCGTTTATGATTTGAACATGGAAGCCTAAAGAACAGAACCTAAAAATTGACCAGTGTGCATCTCGCGGCCTAGACTAGACGAAACATTTTATATCAAAATGTGTAACCACGACTGTTGTGCCCTTAAGACAGCCCTGGATATTCGACGGATGAAACTTCTGATAGAACAGCAGCGACAGGAAGCTGCCAACGCCAAGCCGAAAAATATTATTGCTACTCCTGAAAGTATGATTTTCAGCTTTGAGGACGTTCAAAAAATGGCTAATATTATAATTAGTAGAACACAAATGAAACCCAAATACGGTTTGGTTTGTGGCTCCAGTTTGGATGTACTGACCAAGATAATTGAGAATGCCGTAGCTATCAACTACTCCGATATACCCAAATTTCCGCTATGCTCTGTAGATGGACACAATGGCGAACTCTTTGTAGGCACTATTATGGGTGCCGGTGTAATTGCCATGCAAGGGCGATTTCACTCTTATGAAGGCGTTCCACTGGCAATTTGCTCGTTGCCAATACGTGTGATGAAGCTGTGCGGTGTGGAATACGTTATACTGACATGTGCATCTGGTGGGGTCAATACAGCATATAATGTGGGCGATATTCTGATTATACAAGACCATATTAATTTTTTCGGAATTTTTGGCAACTCCCCACTCAATGGACCCAATGAAAAGCGTTTTGGCAAACGTAAATGTGCAATAATGAACGCCTATGATAAGGAGCTGATCAAAAAAGCTTTGGAAATTACCACTGAAATTGGCGAAGAGAAACGCATACACAAGGGCATATATGCTTGTCTGGGTGGTCCCGCATACGAGACTGTAGCTGAGCATCGGTTTCTGCGACAAATTGGTGCAGATGCTGTAGGGATGGCACTCGTTCACGAGGTATTTGTTTGTTGAGGCTGATATTTCCACTGAGAGAGTTAATGTTTTTCGTCCTTTATATCTATACAGGTTATTTATGCACGACATTGCGGCTTAAAAGTGTTTTCATTTAGTCTGATCACTGTACCTCCATTAGATAAATCTGATAGTATTTCTGACAGTGATAACGATATTCAGTTAAGCAAAGGGCAAAAAGTCTGCAGTGAACTAGTTGCACGTATAATTTATAAAATAGAAAATAACTTGTGAGTGACCAAACTATTTGCGAAAAGTAAATAAATTAAATTTAGAAATGTAAAATATACAAACTAATTGTTTCCAAAATCGTGCGAAATTATTCCGCATGCAAGTCTGTCCATATTAAGTTAATTTATATATTTAGAAACAAAACTGTTTAAGTATAGACAAGCTGCGTATACGTAACCTGATTTCAAATCGCGTATACGCATCGTGTAACACTTTGGACCAACAAATATGGGGTCGCACTTATTATTGCTAATTTAGTGTGATGCTGTAGCTACTGTTCTCTATCGCGAATTGCTTATATACATATGCATATATAAAAACAGTAATACCCACAAAAACAGCTACCTACACAAAGCAAAAATACAAAGTAGGCGAGCTGTTTTGTGCCCGTAGTTTAACTTGTTACTGCTAATTTTTACTGCAACTGCTGCGGTTTGTCTTAATTGCATTAAGCTAATGATGATAGCGGTTACCTTGTGTTCAGTTCATTGACTTTTCAATATGCAGCTCCCACCGCAAAATGCAAAATATGTCTTCAAATGAATTATTCTGAGCATAATAAACACGCCAAAAACATTTTGCGCATAATTACACATGCACAAACAACTATATAAGTATGTGTGTTTGTGTATTTTCAGTGCTGCTGTTCTATTCTATTCTAAATTGTTATTTATTGTGTAGTTCAGTGCACTGGCATTGTATTTGAAATTAAATAAAAAAAAAAAACAAAAGCCAAAATCAAAGCATTTGAAGCATTTGTGCGTGCATATCAACGTGCCAACAATTGAAATGCTCATGCCTCAGCAGCTGATTGTCAGGATGTGCATATAGCTACATATACATATACTCTATAGCCATCTCTATGTGCTATATATAATGAATTGTATATATGTATACTTATGTATTAACTAAGCACATGAAGCGAATAGTTTTGGCATTTCAATTGCTTTACGTGCACATCTGTCGATACTTTGTAAATTGATTTATCGACAGGAGGGCGGCCGGTTGGTGCGGTGCGATGCATTTTAAATGGCAGCACAGCTGCGCACTCTAAATAGCAATGCGAATTAAAATAGAATGCGTGATTCAAATGCAAGCCAAATGTTCCGATAGCTAATCAACTGACATAAGAACACAAAATGCAAAATGTATTTAAATGAAGCTAGCCACATTATTTGCTGTGACCCAATGACACTAGCTTAAAATGTTAATCAATTATTTGTTCAATCACACACAATTTACATCCACACAATTTAGGGAAAAATGACGTCCTAAAAAACACTTAAGAAAAAATATTAATCTTTATACGAGAGGGCACATTGTCATTTGAACTTTACAATTGAATACATAAATTCAATACTGTATTTGCCTATCTGACTGTCAAAAGTATACAACTTGAATATATACATTTGTGTATGGCTTAAACTTTTAATATTTTGCAAGTTAACACAACAGTCAAATAAAGGCATCGTTTGTTTTAGTTCAAATGCCTGCCAGGCCTGACAAAATGTCCATGGCAACAATTGACATTACTTTTCACTTTAGTAACAACAAGACTGAATATTTTTCCTGAAACTGCGGCCAAATGGGTGACAAACTTTGTGAAATCAAATTTAATTTGTGTTTGAGAAACATATCGCAAAATTCTGCTTTTTGCTGCTGCGTTGTTGATATTGTTGTTCTTTTACTGCTGCATCTAGTCGTAAGACATAAACAACTAGTCACACAGTCCGAAAATAGAATCACAGGCAATATCAAAACTGTTTCGGTATCACAACATCAGAAGCGTTCAGAGACGCAAAGAATAGTTTGCCAAATGGCATAAAAACACTCGAGACTCACATATGCAAAGTGTTTTGGTTTTTGATTGAGCTGCCACATGCCACTTGCTACAAGCCACTGAAATGAGCTAATTGAATTTCCGTTTTACTCGACTACAGCATTAATATCTCAATTAGCTACATAATCAACTTATTTGTGCATTATAGGTTGAGGCTTGCATTCCAAAGCTATTAATAATTATTTAACCCATTAAATTTAATTATGTATAAGACGCTAACCAAATGTTTTAAGTGGAGAGGAACTACTTGTAATGGCTGCCCGCTTTGGCAACTATCGGAGCTTTTAGCTTCGCTCACCTGATATAAAAATGAAATTAAAATTTTATAAGCATGCCTTCAAAAAATAAATTTTAAACTGCTGGCAATCTGAACTGCTTCTTATCAGACTCATATAATCGCATTGACGTCACTTGTCTAACTGCGATAGAGCATAAAGTTGTAAGACAAACGAATGAAATGGTAATATTTTATCTTACGGTTAAGTTTAGGGTAAACCTTCTATTAATAATATACTCAGATAGTTCTTTAATCACTAACACACATACTCAATTTTCGTTGTTGCCAGGCCAAAAACGGAGTAAAAAATCTAAAATCTACAATAAATTGATTAGATTAAAAATATATAATACACAAATTTTATGGCTTTTCATGGTTTGTCAATCAATCTTGATTAGCCGTATCAGGTTTTAAAGCTAAGTCGACGGTTATATTCCTGCATAACTATCGTAAGTGTTCGATTTTGCATGGCAATTAATTAATGGTTATTTTATTAGCAAATTTCACACATTAATTAAGTTGCGCATCGTAAAAAAGACACCAATATTGTTCAAACAACTAGGAACATAATTTTAGATCTTTCGAAGTTTATATGTGGAAATAACCACAGCCCTTATAATAAAATGCAGAAAACAACTTCAGAGCTTTAAAATCAGTGTCAAAGCCACACACACTAATTTTTCAGAAAATGAACAAGAATAACAATATGCAAGGTGGAAATAGCGTAATTAAAAGCAAACTTTGAAGCCCAAGAAGCGTGAACTACAAAACAAAAAACAACAAAAACAAAAATGAAAGCCAAAATTGAGCGACCCACGCTGCAGCGACTGGACAAAAGAACAATGCGGAACAACAAGAACAATAGGAAAATGCAAAGCCACATATTTGTTTACCCTACTATCCATTAGGTATGTAAGTGCAGATATGTATAGGTCTTATAACATTAGTTTCATGTGTTCTTCGACGGAAGAATGTTTAATTAATATTTAAATTTTAAATACCACGATCGAATTACATTTTGTAACTACAAAGACACAAAGAATTACTGACTACAAATATTATGACAAAGTTATTATACCCTTTCTTATTATCATTATATAGAATTTGCTTGAACAATTTTTGGTTCAAAGAGTGCGAATGGGACAGAAAGAGCGTGCAGGAAAATGGGAAAATTGTGCAATGGCTACTGGCTATTGACTACAAACTGGGAAACTAACTAAGAGGCTCTGGCCCAAGTTGTTGCACAGTTCTTGTTCATAGAAGTGACGGTAATGTAAGTAAATAACTGACGTTGTTACAACTATTGTTGCTGTCTTCTAACGCACAACAGCATTTTTGGGCATGCAGAACGTCGTAAAACATGATGTCGGTTATTCGATGGTAATTTGCAATTGCCCTTATCACAGAAACTGCTTATCCGAGGCAGAATAACCAAAAATGAGCATCAAATAACACACACAATTTTCTTTAGTTAGTTATCAAATGTCTGCCCAAACATGAAAAAAAGTCATTCCAGCTTAAATCAAAATGGGCACCAATCTGTTAATAAATCAATCTAATGTTTGCTCTCCCGTACAAACAACGAATTAGATCCACTCAAGAAGCGCTTAAAATTGATTGCAACATTCAATGAAATATAGTTCAGGCACTTCAAGCAGTTCAAGTGACTTAACAGCGCGCACATCACATCACACATAAACACATACATATACATATACCACTTCATACACCGAACACCGCACACAACACACATTTCACACACTCACCAAGTTTTTAGCGCGCTTAGCAACAACAAGAGCCCGCGACAAAAACAGTTATTCAACTGCAATATCTATGTGAGTTCTCTTGGGCTGTTGGCATAGCAACAATTGATATCATAATTGGCATAAACTGCTTCTGTTCCTTAGCCTTTGTTGTTGTTGTTGTTGTTGTTGTTTTGGTTTTTGTTTGTGTTTTCTCCTTATTTTTATTACCCTGCCTTTGCGCAACGTTAACGCTTGAATGGTGGGCAACTGCAAATTAGAAATATTCCCACTCATATGTACAAGCAACATGTATATACATTAACCATAAAAACTATCGCCATCACCTGATTGTGAATTTAATTTATGATTTGTAATATACATATATGATCCTATGCATACATATGAATATACTGTTAGCACACTGATAGCGTTACCCGTTGTAATGCATTTTATTAACAATCCCGTTTTTTTTGTTGGCTTCTTCTTTATATTAATTGCATTGAGCATTAAGCTTGTCTTCAATTGTATTTAATTTTTGTGACATAAAAATATTATTAATATCATTATCTAAAAAGGAGATTATAAATATAAAATTCTTGTTGCTACATGAATTGTTTCACAAGTTAACGACGGCTAAGTACAAAAAGAAAGAAATTTACTTGGTATGAATAGTATGCTTATGTACCCACATACATATATGTATGTATGTGTAAATACACACATATGTTTGCCTCTATGTACATATTTACGCACATCATCGTCAAATATCTTAATGATTATATAAATGTACAATTGTGCACATACAGACATACATATATATAAGTAACAACAGCAGAACAAGCATCGAAGAGAGAACGCATAAAAAATTGTTGCTTAATTTAGATTTCGGTGTGGTAGGTCAAGTGGCAATTTTCTCAACGAATTTTCGGTGGTTTTGTGTAGCTCTCTATGTGAAATAACCTGCCAAATTTGCCTTTCATATAATTTGGTAGTTTCCTTTAGCCGTAAACTTCCCTTCAATTTCTTGTGGAACACGGACATCCTATGTATGTATGTCAAAATCGGATAGTAACGTTCACAGTCAATCTGCATCGAAAGCGTTGTAATGGTTTGAATTTAGCATGTTGAATACTGTGTACATTGTACATTCAAATGCAAGCGCAAACACAATCACATTCACAAATCCCAAGCCAAAGTTGCAATCCTCGTCCTGCAGCTGTCAATCAGTTGCAGTCCTGGCTGGCCCAACTTTTGACTTTTGGCTTTTGATTTGATTTTGGTCAGTTGCAATCCGATTTGGGCTAAATTTTGCCAATTTTCGTTGACTTGTCCGGCAGTTGAAGACCGCTTGCAGGCATAACGAACACAAAAATACACACACAGAAATAAGTGCGCTGTCCATAATCCATTCCAATGCCCAATAATCATATATACAGAAGAGAATTTGTGAGATTTTATTAAAGTTCACAGGAGCTTTTCTCTAAAAAAAAAAACGTTGACCTTATGTGTTTAATTAGTTTCTCTAGCACTCTTTGAACTAAAAATTATTTGTAGTTTTGCCTTTAATACATAATTTTAGCTGAAAACAAACAATCAAAAAATAAACGGAATGGAAAACTTACCCATAGGGCCGCCAACAACGGAAACGTTTAAATTTTATCTTGTTCTCTCTGTCAATGACAATTGCTTGTTGTTTTTCTTATTATTGTTGGTGGTGGCAACAACTGCACTGGAAATCATCGGCGTAAAAACAAGCGGCACCTTTTTTAGTCTTTTGAGATCGCTTTTGCTTTTTTGGTTTTTTTGTTCGGTACTGATAACACGGCTACACGTTGCTTCGCTTATAATGTACATATATGCAGGTCTGTAACCGGGAGCGTCTGATAACCGATGCAACTTATTTTTCGTGTCTTTCAAATAGGCACGTCGATAACGAAAATATTAGTTGACGCACTATGGAATGAATTTAATGAAATATGAAACATTAAAACGTAGTACGTATGGGTGAACTAATAATATATAAGAATATTATACCAATTCATCTAAAAAGAGCACAAACTTAAGCATTTAAGACTCTGAACATTCAATTTTTCTTAAGAAATTAACACTTTTTTATATATGTATTTGACCTAATTTAAATGTGATAGATGTGATTTTCTCAATTCTAATTGCAATGTATACATATTTTCAATTGCATTTAAAACAAAAAATGTATAAGTGTTTAATTTTTCGTCTGCTATACTCATGTTTTGAATACACCCAGTTTCAGCTTTTTTATCTTTCCAATTTTTGTTTTCAGAAAAGTTTGAGCGTGTATGAAGTGAAATGGGTCTGGGTGTTTATGTTACCTAAGATTATAAATTTATCGCTCGATGTTTTGTTGTTTCTCTTAATGATATTTTTGAGCAGTATTCATTTTTAATTTGTAGGGCGACCATTTCTCTAGTGTTCACACGTACGCTCACATACAAAATTCGAACATGAATGCATTTGACGCGAAAACAACTCAGAAACACACAAACATAAAACGTAAACTTAAATTTTGTCTCAACAACAACAACATCTTATGAATACTTATATACATAAAAATACAATACGGCCGGTCATTTAATTTGCTGTATAGCCAAACCAATTTATACATTTGTTGTTGTTGTTGTTGGTTTTCTTTTGCTTTTGTTTTTTTTTATTTTGGAGCTCCGACGATCAAGAAATTTCTGTAGTAATTTTCCATGCAATAACAATGATTTTCAGCTTTTTTTATTTTGTGCGCTATCTTGTGTGCTTGTTTTCGTTTTTATTTTTGTGTTTTGTTTGTGTTTTTGTATTCTCTTTTATATTTGTAATTTCTTGCTTTGTTCCTCTTAAGTTATTTATTTATATTGGTTAAAATGTTACTAATTTACCAGAACATATCTTAAAACACACAACTAAAAGACTTAAACAAGGCAATTTATAGAAATTTATGTGATGCCGCTACTTCGCTCTCAGCTATTCTTGTTGCTTGAGACTTGGGTAAAAGCTGGGCTTTGGGGGCTTTGAGCGGCTCTCTAGGCGCGCCGTTAACTCGCCGACAACCGAACGCGGCCACTGACAAAATCAAACTAAAATCAGCCCCAGCTGCTGACTGGCTGCCTAGCTGGCTGGCTGGCTGAGTGCTTGGTTCGTAAACAGCACGAAAGCTAAACGAAATATATGTATGTATGTGCGAGCACCGCTACACATGCACCCACACACTTGCAGTAAGCTTATTACGTGCAGGCGAACAAGCGAGATAGAAGACTATAGGCAAATGAGAGCAGAGTAGCAACAGGCAGTCGGCAGAAACAGCAATAACAACAACAAGGTACGCTTCTGCATATATAAAAATGTTCACGGTTATTCGCTGTCATCGTAGGCAGTTAGTTACCCTCCATCAAAATGCACTCTACTTACATGCCAGAAATACTGTTGTTATCAAACGAATAGTATATAAGGTAAGAATAAAAAAGTTGTTGATGTAGATGAAATATTATACATTACAGTTGGATGTTGTTAATCATATATTTATTTGTCCAGACACATTGCTGGGTTATATATGTTGAGATTTGAAACTCGTTAAATTTAATCTGAGTTTTCAATATAAGTATTAACTAAACAACTTGTAGCGGGACCAAAACCACCCAAGCCCATTCAAAATGTTGCTGTTCTTAGCTATTTTTTATTGTATATGTATGTAAGTATGTATTTTATTTTGTTTTGTTTTTCAATGTGTGTATTTATATGTGTGTGCAGTGCACATGTGGAGTATAGCAGCAACACCACCAGTAGTCAGTAGTTCACAAGGGCGGGGAGACATGCGAACTCAACATTGACACGGCGCGACAAAAACGACGCTTGATATGATTGAACTCTTAAATGGTCCCGCTGCTCTACGATTCACCGCCCTCCGCCCACGTCCAAAGCCATGGCGAGGCCTACACATGCGTGTGTCTAAATACACATTTATATGTATGAGTATGTATGTGTTTGTGTGTTCGTGAGTGCTTTGCAACGTTCGCGTTCTCCGCGTCTGCTCAATTATCAACAGTTTGTTTGTTTGGCCGCTTTGTCTCCTCCGTTGTGTGTACACAAAGCAAAGTGCCAAAGCAAAGGCAAAAGCAAAAGCAAAAGTAAAAGCAGCAATTGTTGCTGCCTATCATAACAATAGCAACAAGCACTAAAACGCGAATAGCAGGGGCACTGAGAAGAAACAGAAACTCAGTGCAAACATCCATATGGGATGGACCTGGCTTTGAGCCAGAATTACAGTTTACTTGCTCACTGTCATTAAGTTAAAGTTGCTTTTAAATTTTTCAATCAGCATGCGATATCAGCAAACACACTGCATTTTCTTACGATATATGTACATATATGCACATTAACACCCAATAGAATCATTAATAAATAATATTATATGTATAACATTCCAGTTAATTGTAGTTGCAATTTTAAATCGCGTTCTCATTTTTAATTTAAACCTTGAAATGTGCAATGAAGGAACGAAGAATAAAATAAATTAACAATAATATAAAACTCGAGTACAAAGCTCTGTATGGAAACTATTAAAATGATTGTCAGCTAGAACCAGACATTTGTGCTATAAGCGCATATATACATACATATGTATGTCCATACATACATTCATACATATGTACATCTGTGCACACTAATATTCTACATTATTTTGTTGCTTGCTAGATTTTATTATCAGCTCTTTGATAACAGCAGGCAAAACAACTACGCATACATATATACCCACCTACATACATATGTATGTGTGTATGTACATACGATTGTCTGCATTGTACATAAATATTTACATTGTGAATGTACATAGGACTACATATGTATATTGATTAATGGACAATTTTCGCACTAAATGGTTTTATTTTATTATAATTATCTGAGCAGAAGTCCCCTATTGTGTACACACCCATACTAAATACGCGTATGAGGTGGTATTGGTGCCTGTTGCGCCTGATAAGAAATGACCGATTTAGGTCTATAACATTTACCCATGTGTGTATGTATATTGTCGATTCTGCCTCTAAATGATAACTAGCTACGATGCTAAGAAACCAATACACTTCGTTTTATATGTGTGTATAGGAAACTACATATGCACCGTATGTATAACGCACAATGTATGCACTGTTTTAAAGGTATTCTAGTTATTAAATTTTAGGTTTATCTCTTTAAATGTTGGGGAAGGTACACTGAAATATAGCTGATCACTTTTCAGTTCTCACTCTTTATATTCCAAAATTTGTATGTAAGTCTCTATCATAGAAAGTAATTTGTCTGCAATGCTTGCAGCAGCATCTCATTTTATGAGTCGATGGCAAATAGGCATTCATGCAACAAGTTTAAAATTAAATTCTTTTTGAATTCCTCTCTGCAGTTATTGAAATATGCCGTAACCCTTTACTGCATTCCTGACATACGCTCTCTTAACAATCCCTCCGAAATCTACATGTTTGCCGCCCAATAACCGCCCAGCTGCCCCTGGCATAATTGCAGCCATTTGAGCAGTTCACCTGAACATGGACATGGAAACAGTTTGCATGCCATTTGTCAACTTTTTTGCGAATATACGGCGCACTGGGCACAATTAGTGCACGTGTACACCACCAAAAAAAAAAAGATAGAAATAAATAAAAACATGTAAAAAAAAAGCATGCGACGGAACAGTAAAAATCTGAAAAACATCCGCATCCGCAGGTTGTCAATTAATTGTGCTGAAACCTGCAGCTGAAGGGCGCACAGAGCAAAAATGGTTGTTCGAGTCAGAGGATGCTTGTAACTTTTTAAATGGCCAACATTTACATGCACGAGTGAAGTAAACGGAGTAGAGACCCACGTCCGGCCACGACGCAGCGACATCCTGCCACCTCAAATTTGGCTTTATATGGCTTGCCGTTAGCGAATATTTGTTAGCGATGCGTTAAGCCTCAACAACTGCCCCTCCCATACCATAACGCATCATTGAATTGCTGGTTGGGTATGGATATATGGATTAGTGAATCTGTGTGCCTTTTTGACTTTGAACTCATAAATAGGTAGCAATAGGTATATTTTGTTAAATTTTTTATTTCTGCGAAACAACCTTCTACATATAAAAAGATAGCGGAACCAAACTTGAGTTCTCCATTTAAATATATATTAAATGATTAATTTCTTATTTAGATGCCCAGGTAACCAATCTTGGTATCTTAAGGTAATAAGTTTTTGAGGTAACGAAACGGTTATTTTAAGTTTAAATTTCTTCCGTCAAAGGCTTAATTAAAATGCAGCTCGACAGTATGCAATGTCAGTTTTCAAATGTTATCGATAAGCGCCACCTTACTTTAAAACAGCTGTTTTTCCTAAGCAATTCATAACCTTTGATTATGCTCAGTGAATATTACTTACTTTGGTATATGGTATATTGTAAATGGTATGCCACTTATTAAAACGATTTTCCTCCAGCGTTGTGATCGTTAGGAAAAGACACTCGATAATATTTTACAGCAGATGTTTTGGCTACTAAAAATTAACAGCTGTTAAATTCAATTTAGAGCGGGACTCGCTGTTTCCTAGCGAAGTAAAGCGATAAGTGTACATTTTCTTTTGCAAACAATTGCATAGATGCTGTATTAAGCTTATAAAGTGTTTCTGTTTTTTTTAACTAACATCGAAGTAAACGCTACAACAAGAAATTATGGCGCACTGTTAATAGCCGAACAGACAATGTTAGTTTTTGGGTGGCCACAGCTGAGTGTGCAGATGTGTTGATTGTGTGCATATCATTTAACTGCAAAAATATTTATTATCACATAAATGGCACCCCCAAGAGCCAATTACCGGCCTGTGGCCCGACGTAAAAAGCCCAACAACCTCCTGCAAACCCTTAAGGACAAATATGTGAACTGGAACTACATTAAATACCTGATATTCGAGCCGGCTGCGCTGCCAATAGTTGCGGTTCTGATTGTTTTGGCAGAGGCGGCCATCAACGTGTTTGTCATTCGCCGCGTGCCCTACACCGAGATTGACTGGGTGGCCTACATGCAGGTAAGAATTCTGAGGAGCACTTGATACTTTATGCTAGTACATACAAACTATCTCATTCATTGCCATTTTAGGAATGTGAAGGCTTTCTGAATGGCACAACGAATTATGCGCTGCTGCGAGGTAAGTAAACAGCTGCCTGGTTGCGGTTTATTTTTGGAAACCAGGCGACCAGCAAGTGACCAAGCCAAATATAAATGCTATTTTCCATATACCGCATTGTGTGAGATATAAACATAGTTAACATATAACATATCAGCCAGTTGAGTGCTTTTACAGTGAATTTTGGTGTATTTTCATGTTTTTGTTTCCACATTTTGGAATAGCCCCCAAATATATACATTCAACAGCTTATAGGCGAATTAACGTATTTGTAACCAGTTATGTGACCGATGGCCATTACAAAACAGTTAGTATTAACAACACACACACACACAAAAACTTCAACCTAATTGAACATGGATTTGATCTTGTTCAGGAAGCCTCCGCTTTCGCCTTCGCCCGGCTGTTCTGTTCGTGATTCTTGCTTTTGTCTTTGTTCGTCTTCCGCTGCTTTTGGTCCATTCGTCCCTTGACCACTGCTGTCCTCTGCTCCTCCTGCTGCAGCTGCTTTGGCTTTCGTTCTGTCTTCACTCGCACCTGCGCTGCAACACGTGTCAGAAGAGGGTTAAACGGATGATGGGGTAGAGAAAAAGAAAACAAAAGTTGAATTGCAGTTTCAGAACTTAGAGCTAATAATGAGCGTTTTAAAATTACTACAGTTTTCACAATTACAAAAGGAACCAGGCACTGGAAACTTAAATTTCTTTAGTAATTGTGCCACTTGACGCGCTTTAATTACTTAAATATTTTCAGCATAACTATATATGCTCTTATTTTAAACAACGAGAAAATATTTATATTTTTAAATTATTGCACAGAGTACTCAAAATACACGTGTCTATTTTTGTAATCGGATGAGTAGAAAATGTATTTACGTTGCTTTCTTACTGCCATCTTTCCTGTGCGCCATGCCGTGTATCTGTCCAGGCGTGTCCTGCTCCAGTTCGGCGTACGCCTCCAGTAGAGCACGCTGCTCCTTGCTCAGCTTCTGCGGTACATCGATCTTTATGTGCACGTAATGATCGCCGTGGCCGTGTGCATTAACGCGCTTCAAACCCTTGCCGCGTAACGCAATCTTTCGGTGTGACGAAGTGCCCGGCTCAATGTTGAGCCACTGATCTTCGTACACGCCTTGCACGCGTACCGTGCCGCCCAGTACCGCCTGGGACAAAGAGATAGGCGTATCCGTGTGCACATCTGCACCATCTCGTCGAAAGTAATCACTGCGCTCCACGCGGAACGTGACGAAGAGCTCCTTGCTGCCCACTTGCATGCGTACCGTTTGTCCATTCTCAATGCCTGCTGGCACCGGCACTGTTACCTTGCGTCGCTGGACTGTCCTCCCCTTGCCCTCGCACTCGGCGCATGGGTATTTAATATATTGACGCGTACCCTGGCAGTAGCGACACGTGGAGCGCATCACAAAGGGACCAGTCGAGATGGTCTCGAAACCGCTGCCAT
Organism: Drosophila lacertosa; assembly: GCA_004143845.1. NCBI lineage: Eukaryota > Metazoa > Arthropoda > Insecta > Diptera > Drosophilidae > Drosophila > Drosophila lacertosa. The sequence goes on along the minus strand of SCDZ01000235.1, from coordinate 165,084 downwards.
TGCAGTATTGGCAGCGACCGGGCTTAGTGCCCGGCTCGCATTTAGAACCTGCACATTTTGGACACTGGTCGACCACATTTACATTCACATCCTTGTTTACTCCACGCGCCGCCTGGGCAAAGCTAAGGTCCATGACAAGCTCTTGCGCTTGCCCAAAGCCGAACTTGGAATCTGCAAAGTCGTCGAAACTGTTGCTGCGAAAGTTGCCCTCACCAAATATCTTCCGGAAAAGCTCCTCTGGATCGATGGTAGAACGGAACTGCCAATTTTGTGCGAATCCTTCGGGCCCGAAGGGACCAGCACCACCGAAACCGCCTCCGCCACCCTGACGATTCATATTTTCTGTCGTCTGGCCATAAGTGTCGTATTCACGCCGTTTCTGATCATCACTGAGGACTTCATAAGCCTCGCTCACTTCCTGGAACTTTTTGCTTGAATCCGGATCATCTTTATTGGTATCCGGATGATATTTCTTTGCTAGCTGATAGTATGCCTTCTTAATGTCCTTGGCATTGGCATTCTTAGCCACGCCCAGCGTCGCATAATAGTCCTTGGCCTGCAGGCGACTTGAGCTGTAGATGCTGCGTTGCTGTTGCTCAGCCACCCTGTGTTTCCAAGTGAGGGATCCAACCGTTGCACTGGAAGTGGCAGCAGCGGCAGGTTTTGGTTTCCAATTCGTTGGCCGCACTGACAGAAGCGCGGCGCTCAATTGAATAGCATTGTATTGTCGGCAACAGCTCTTGAGCGGCAATTGGCGTAAAACACATAAATTTTTACACGAAATCATTTTGTCCATTAACTGTTTCAACTTTATTAATCTTCTCTCTATTTGGCAGCCAGCTCTAACATGCCGTAATAACCTCCATGCTGCTTGATACAAAGTGTTCTCTCTCTCGTTTTTTTCACTTTGACATTTTGACAGTCACTAGGTTGCGTAAACAGTTCACTTATGAACACATTAGTTCATTTGCTAGATCCAGGCTGGTTAGCGCGCCAAGTTAAACAGCTGATAACAGACCATTTATATTTAAATAAGTTGGCATATTTACATGTCTTTTATTATTTTGATTGATTTTGTTTATCATAACAATTATTTGGTTATTCCTAGATAATTATTTACACATACCCAGCACGAGAATTTGCAAGTTTTTGGTTTGTAATGTTTAATCTCTTGCAGGCGACACTGGACCGTTGGTCTATCCGGCTGCATTTGTTTATGTTTACTCGGGCCTTTATTACATAACGTCACATGGCAGCAATGTGCGTCTAGCCCAGTACATATTTGCCTGCGTTTACCTGCTTCAAATGTGCCTCGTGCTGCGCCTATACGCCAAGAGCCGCAAAGTGCCGCCATATGTGCTCGTCCTAAGTGCCTTCACGTCCTACCGAATACACTCGATATTTGTGCTCCGATTGTTCAACGATCCTGTGGCCGTTCTTCTACTTTATGCCGCGCTTAATCTGTTCATGGATCGCCGTTGGACGCTGGGCAGTATTTGCTACAGCTTGGCTGTTGGTGTTAAGATGAACATTTTGCTATTTTCGCCTGCTCTGCTTTTGTTCTACTTAGCCAATCTGGGAGTGGTAAGGACTCTTCTGCAGCTCACCATATGCGCCGGAATACAGCTGCTTATAGGTGCGCCGTTTCTGCTCACCCATCCGTTAGAATACCTGCGAGGCAGCTTCGACTTGGGCCGCATCTTTGAGCACAAGTGGACTGTCAACTATCGGTTTCTGAGTAGAGAGCTCTTCGAGCGACGTGAGTTTCACTTGATCCTGCTGGGGATCCATCTGCTGCTGCTTTTGTGTTTTGCCAAGCCCACCTGGACATTCTTCAAAAGCTACGTAAGATTGCGTCTTGTGCAACAGGAACTGATGCCACAAATAGCGCAGAAGAATTGCGAGACGAAAACTAAAAGCAAGAAATCACAACTTGCGGATGAGGCGGATCAGCAGCTGAGTGGCGAACAAAAGTCCTTTCTCAAGGCATTTGAAAGAGGCCTACAGCATTCTACAGGCCGCAAGCATGCAGCAGTAGTAGAGCAAAAGCCGGAACGATATGGGATACACTTCGAGCAATGCACCCAGCTGGCCTTGCTGCCCTTTTTCCTGTGTAACTTTATTGGCATCACCTGCGCCCGCTCGCTGCACTATCAGTTCTATGTCTGGTATTTTCACTCGCTGCCGTATTTGGTCTGGTCTACGCCGTATTCGCTGGGCGTGCGTTATCTCATCCTGGGCATTATCGAGTACTGCTGGAACACCTATCCCAGCACGCAAGTGTCGAGTCTGGCTCTGCACTTCTGCCATCTGGTTTTGCTTGTGGGCGTGGCACGTCAAGTCTTCCACACAATGCGGCTCAATGCGACGGTGAAACTGCAGCAAACTGCAGCATCTCAAAATGGACAGCCAAAGAGTTCAACAAAAAAAATGCAATAAGTGCCGATGGACATACAATGTACAATCAAATATTAAATAAAACGAACTTGTTATTGAATGTCAGAATATTTATTAACCAAATCGGATCTGTAAAGAATCTAAACAATGTGCAAAGTATTTAATATTTGTCTACATTAATATTTATGCTAATATAAAAACCAAGCTTACCTGATTATAAACTAAACAGCCAAATAGAGCCAAATTAAAATATGCCTTAAATGTAAAGTAAAATAAGTTTAAAATTCCTTAAAAAACAAGTTCAGTTTTTATTGTCAGTAATGATCTTGACCCAGCCAAAGCACATGCATGTCAAAAGAACTTAAAACTATATATATATATATATGTATATATATATATATATATATATATATATATATATATTCTATATGTGTATATGTAGCTATTATATTTAGTCTTTTGTGTTGTTAGTACTGTACAAAAGTGTTAAAAATTCTTATTAACTTACAGATAATAGAACAATTCGGCTTAGAACTATGTAAAAATACCTTACAGTATGTCCAGTTAAAAATACCTAGGGGATGACAACTAGATGCACCTGCATGTCAGTCGCTGCCGACGAGGGTCGTTGGCGTGCAGATCATCAACGTTGCCGTTGCAGGTGGCGGCGGCGACAAGGCAGGCTCCACATCGGCCAAGTCAACATCGTTTGGCGTGGCGTCTTCAACGAGTTCGCCGCTACTGCCACTGCTACTGCTACGCTGGACGCTGAAGAAACGAAGCAGGGTAGTCTCACTGTTCCGCCGACTTGACGTAGGCGTGCGCAGGTGTGCAGCGGCATTATCTGTGTGAGATATGCGCCGCCTCGGGGTAGCTTGGAGTCTGGGACTGCATTCGGAGTTGCGCAGGCATTGTAAACGTGGCGACGCCAAGACATCGGGAGAGTCCTCGTTGCTCATCTTTTCGGCAAGCGTTACCGTCCCACGACTATTGGACATGAGCTTCTGCTTGCGTATTTTGGTCAGCCAGTCAACCTTTTCTTTGGCTTTTCGTTTCGGCGACATGATACCCAAATGCGGTGCCTCGCCGTCCAGTACGTAGTTGGGCAGATTTGAGGTGGGCGAGTAGATTAAAGAAGCAAGCGAGGGTGGCGAAGTGGAGCTGGCGTTGACTGCCGTAGCCGCCGCCGCCTGGGCTGATGTTGTGGGTGGCGAGGTGTACGGAATGTGATTCAAATGATGCTCAGTAAGTGGCGACGGTTGCTGTAATTTGATACCTGCTCCAGCTGTGCATGACAGCGGCGAAATGTCGGCAGCGTTCTCCTGATTACAAACGAAGAGGGGACTTTCCTCCTCTCCAATGGCGGGCAACTGTAACTGCTGACTGCTGGTGCAAGTGGGGCCGAACAAGCGGCGACCTCGGGACTCAAGTGACTTTGTTCGTTTCTGCACCGGTTGATCCGTGTTTATATCGCTGCTGGATGCGCCTAGCATTTCCAGAAAGGAGCGCTTAATGGTGTTCTTTTCCACAGAACTGGGCGTGCGTTCATTCTGGTCCATAAGGCGTTTTAGTGACCGGGGCGTGGACTCCAGATCTCTGAGATTGTATTTGTGTTGTGTGGTTTTGGGCTGTTTGTCGAATTGACGTACATAGCTTGCCTGGCCGCGATATTGTTCCGCTACCTCCGCGACTGTCAACGTCTCCGGAGCTGGTCCAATTCGCCAGATCTTGTGCCGCGCATCGTCGCTGCACGTGACAATCGGTCGATCATGTGTGGCGCCCCATGCCACACACGTGACTTCCACAGTGTGTCCAGATAGTGCAACTAGTGGCTCAGCCGCATGTTCCAAATTCCAGATATATGCTCGTTCATCACTACTCCCACTCAGCAGGTACTTGCCGTCCGGACTGAGGCAACTTTTAATGTAGAAAGTAGAGTTCAGTAAGCCTTTATAGCAAGCCAGCGGCTTGGGCCCATAGGAGACCAAATTATAGCAATAAATCGTGTTATCCATGCAATTAGCATATAAACGAGTGCCCGCCGCATCAACAATTAGATTAGTGAAACCCTTGAATGTCGAATGTCCGGCATAGGGTAGGCTGTGGCGCGGCAGCGGCTCCTTTTTATAAGCTGTATAGTTTCGCCTTAGATCCCACACTTTGATGACACCGTCACCAGCGCCACACGAGATGAGAGTATCGTTGTCCTGGAAAGCCAGACCCGTAATGCTACTGGAGGTATTGCTGCTGCTCGCCACTTTGGGTGTACGTGTACGCTGCTTGCGTTGCGATTGAGGCGTGCCAGGCCCGCCTGTGTGGCCGCTGTAAATGCAATTGTCCACGCGTGAGGTCAGGTCCATATTAAGATTCGCCCGAATGTCCCAAATGAGAATGGCACCATCGCGTCCGCCCGTTGCAAACACTGCCGGATCGGTGCGTTTGAAAGCAGCTGTTTTCACGGAACGTGTATGGCCCACGTACGAATTAAGACCGCGTATGCCAGAGCCAGCGACCTCCCATAGACGAGCCGTATGATCGCCCGAGGCGGAAACAAAACGCATCTGTCCCGGCGCCCACTCCAGGTCAAAAACAGCATTAAAATGACATTGCGGCGCACTCAGTGACTGCTCTTCCGGCTCCTGGTTGCGCTCTGTGGTATCCTGCAGTGCAATCTTGCCATCCTCGTTGGCTATCGCTAGGATGTGCCTGTAGCCATCGCAGTTGGCAAATTTGGCCGAGAAGATGGGCGGCTCAGGGTTAAAGTCTGGACTGTAATTGGCTGGGGAAATGCCGCGCCAGCTGTCCTGCCTGGACACGCACAGGCGACTCAGCGCAAAGTCGTACGTGAGCTCATTGGCTGCGGGCAAAGAGGAAGAGTGTAAAAATTAGTGCCAAATGGTTGCATTGTTTACGTTCTAGTTTCTCTTGCGCTATTTTCGCAAACGCAGCAAATTTCAGATATTCCGAATTAAATGTCGTTGTACCCTGGAGCTTTGCAACTTCAAGTCTAATCACACAGACGACTTCTTGATTATAGTCTTCGACAATTTTGGCGCTCGAATTACCCGCGAAAGGAAGGGGAGCGCGCTCTTCTGCATTTCGAGCGCCAAATTGCACTAATGGCCCGCGCATCAATCTTTTCTTACCGTGTCCATGTTCTCTGCTACGCAATTTGTTGTATATGTTCATTATTAATACTTCAGGCAGTGTTTTCGTATTTTCAGACACGACTTTTACTATTTTATTTGGTATAAAAGCTACTTTTGTTAACTATATGCGCTGTTAGCACATATTTCACTTAGCGACGCAATCCCTGATTGCCGTTCTATTCGTTGTATGACAACACTGTTTACGTTATGCCTTGGCATCGCAAATTAACATTTCACTGTACTGTTATTAACAGCTAGCATTAGAGATAATGTTATCCGATCAACTAGATACCATTACCTTTGTTGGCATAGCAATAAGTCAAAACATTTTTGTTATAAATGTAAAATTGGCAAATAACTTAAAATATAATATAAATTTATTAAAATTACTTGGCAAAATTTTTTAAGCAACTTATATATTCATAAAAATTTTACAACCGAATTTTACAGCTGTCAAGTGCTTCAAACGATTGTTGATATCACGGTTATAACCGATGCATAAACAGAACAGCTGTTTTAACAGGATCCGAATTATATTAATGTATTGCATATATTAAACCAAGTACATAGTTTTTAACCGTTTTAAAATTAGCTTCTTTAAAAACTAACATCAATAAATGGTTAGTCTTATTCAAAAAATATCGATAATATATAAAATAATTTTAACAGCCGATTTTTCGGACCTATAGCTTAGTAAGTGGCAAAAAGTATCGAGTTGCACACATCACAAGCTAAGGAGTAGTTACATTTGTTTATACTCGAAAAGTGGTGGTCGGTCGTCGGTAAAGCGTTGTAAGCGTACAGCCCTGCTTTCTGGCCGCTCCAAGAAAGTGAAAGTTAAAAGAACTACAAATTATGTAAAATCACGCGATAATAAATACATATTTATATATATTAATATATATATTTATATATAAGTCAGTGTGGTTGCGCTCGTGGTTATCAAGGTTTGCATTTAATGGAGGCTGCGCCGGCAATGCATCACGAGCTCCATCTAAAGAACCAGCACCAACAAAAGCGTCAACGCAACGCAGCGGCGGTGCTTTAAATTGAAAATAGATTGCGGCTTTTGCTAAGCTTGTATGTTAATCAATCCAAAGCAAAAGCTTGCATACAACATCATTTACGCTAAAGAAGAAGGTTGTCTACACATTAAACTTTTTTCTTGTGCTCGCTTTGCGGCTGCTTTGGCTGTGCGCCATAAAATCAACCCACAAAGGTGAAGGCACACAAATGCATAAACGTGCGAGTGTATGTGTGTACACTGATGTGCGGAAGTCGACGAACATTAGACAAGAATACGCACCATAGTGTATCTCGAAGTAATAAACTATTAACCGTTTATTGATTGATTATATAATCTAAATATTTCGCATGTATCGTAAACACAGTTACCAATACTTATACGTGCTCTGCTAGCACTCACTGTTCTCATGCAAAATATGCAAAAACATGTGTTTCAATAAAGTACAATGTGTCTGATTCAATGCAGTGCATACATTTATTTATCCGCATTCAATCATAGTAAATATTCATTTGTATAGTTCAGGAAATGCTTTGTATATATTTAAATATATATAGTTTTGCACATAATTGTTTGTGAACGCAAACTATAAATACATGAACAGTGACTTAACGTATTTTTCATTTGCTTACATTAATTTAACATTAAATTATATTATTATATGCATGTGCTGGCGAATAGAAAATTAATTTTAAAAAAATTTATTTTATTGCGTTTTGATTAGAAATTGACAACATGCTAACTATAAAGAGGAACAATGTGAAGAGCCGAAAATAAATAATTGGATTCATTATCGTTAAATAATTAAAGCAAAATAAACAAACACTGCACGAACACAAAATATGGCGAAATATTAAAATGGTTTCCGCGCGCGAGTTTCAATTCATCGATACTTAAATTAATTCTGTTGATTACCTGGGCGAGCAAAGAACGGCCATCAGACTGGAGGCCTCACTGACGCTTAAGCGCATTTTTGCCCGCAAAATTGCTTATAAATCGAAAACAAAGTCTTCGCTAGCGGCCATGCGAACTAAACATTTGATATTGATACTAATCGGAGTGATAATCGTAACGCTTGTATTTATCGTGTTTGGACCCGCTGGCGAACCAAACGATTCCTTCAAGCACATTGTGGTGCAGACGCATCAACAGTTGAAAGAGTTTCAGGTGAGTCGTTCATAATCCTATTCCTATTCCTTTGGCAAGCCCCAACGCATCCACAATTGTTTACACGTACCCAACCTGTTGAGGGGCGTAAATGTTGGTTGCTGTTGCTTAATAAACGTTTTCAATTGTTGCTGTAGTTGTGATAACGTGGCTGTTATCAGTTCAACAACGTGATAGCTTTCTTCTTCTAGGCCATCTGTCGACTCAACCGCATCGCCCTGGCAGATTTTCCATTTTTCATTCAGCAATATTGTGAACTTATCAGCAGCTCGTGTTGTTTATTGTATAATGCATACACAAGTGGCCTTTATCTCTAAATGCCAGCAAAAAAGTATTGGGTGTGACAAGAAAGTATGCCTATAAATTTAAATAAATTTACAAATTGTTAACTTGGATATTCCCAACATGAGTCACGAAAATAACCCCAATCTTATCAATTTGAACAACTGAATGGTGTCAACTACAATTCAATGTCAAGTGTCAAAATTGTATTTTATTTTTTTGGCAAAAAAAAACCAGAAAAGCTGCCAGCTGGCAGCACGAGTCATATAGAATGTCCTTGAACTGTGCTGTAGCTTATATTCTAGGCTGACCAGACCCACGAAACTCTGCAAATGAACTGTTTGAACTGTGGACTGCTGTTAATAGCCACATATCAATAGGACAAGTATTTGCGCTTATGTTTTGCTCATTTGCAGGAGGAGGCTTTTAGCCAAATTGAAATACTTCTCCAGCTAAAGGAAGCCGGCAAACACAACCAGGCAGTCAGGCACTTTCAGATACTGTCTGACTGGCCAAGCCAAACAAGTAAATGACCCGAAAGATATCATCATTTGGCTGGCATGCCTGCCAATGCCTGTCCATATGTCCGTCTATCATCATTTGCCGGTGCGCCCACGGCATTCCTCAAGTTCCGGGCATTAGTTAACTTTTTATCCGTTTGTCTACAGGCAAATTCCATACGAAAACTTTCTTTGCGACGAGTGAAATACGAAAACATATGTACACAGCCGAACTTACATACATACGTGCACACATATACAATATATATTGTGCAAGTGTGTACATATGCATGTTTTACATACATACTTATTTCATGATTAAGTTAGCGGCCTCCCTTGACTCGAGTTTTGTTTGCCTTAATTTTTTGTGTGGCTAGAACGTTTATTGTTTACTTTAATTAGATTGCGGCAGCCACTTTCCGGCCCCGGGCCCGGAATATTAAATAACATGTTACAGCGGTTTGGTTTTAAGTAATTTTTTAGCCCAACTTGGTTTTGAGTTACATAAAGTGACATGCAAATGTAATAAAAATACGCAGAGCCAATAAGTTGTGTAAATTCCACTACTTGCGGTTGCCATATCATATTTGTAATATTCGATATAGGATACGACGTGTAAGTTGAGATTGCCAACAATTTTGCCTTATCTGTTGTCTGAGTACAAAGCGTCGAGTGCTTTCATTATCTGAATCTAATCGCAAGCATATAAGCCTTATATAAGCCCTCCAAAACCGACGAAGTACAAATAATAAAATAAATTTGTTTTGCTTAAATCACATGAAATTCTAAAAAGTGACTAATAGTTAATTCACTTATGTACGGTTTGCTGTCCAACAATAAAAAAAAAATGGAGCTATACTAGTTTTCTGTTGTCAGTTTCGTTGTTGAATTGTTTGTTTAATGTATTTAGCAGCAAAACCATACAAACTTATATACATACATATGCATATGTATGTAGCTTTGTATATGCCAAGCGACTATAATTATTGTACATGTGACTGTTGTCTTTCAGTTTATAAACTTGTTCTCACTGCCTTAAACACAGTCCAAAAGCCACAGACAACAGAGAGCTCATTGTAATTGGTTAGTCTCCATTTACTCTAGTGTAATCTATTTATAACTGGTTTTTCAATGCACATGTACTTACGATAGGTCGTGTTACAGTTTCACATGGTTTTTCATGCCACTGCTTGCACTTCTTCAACTACAGCAATTGTATATAAAGCATTAGCTCAACAGAATAAAAAAAGTGGGGAGCCCTATATATATTCAATAGTGTGCCTCATTGCCTCAGCCCGCCCTCGTCCTCCACTTGCGAAAGGTATTACGAATTGTTGACAAATGCGCCATCCAAGTGTAGGTGCTTGTAATATTATTAAGTATCCGCAATCTACTCACGCACTCGGCACGATAATGATGATGATGAACCATAAGTTGCAATGATAATCGTTGTCGCCGATGCAGTATCGAGCAAAATGACGTCAAGTGTTAAAAGCCGCGGGTTGCCCGCTTTACGAGAAATTTTTTCAAAGTATACAAATATAGTACACACGAACATACTAAAATGTATAAAGCGAGTGCATCTACATATGTATATCGAATTTCTCATACAATAGGCATTTATTTAAACTAAGCCTTGCTGACAATTTACATAAATATACTTAGCCATAAATTACCAAATTATAGTTTTGTATTTTCAACGCTTGCCCTACGATAAAATACTGTTAGGCACACAGGTGTTTTAATATACATTTATTATTATTATTACTATAAATATAGGTCCTATGTACTAAATATATTTAGAACATTACTACAACATTTCACCCTTTATCTGTACTGTTGATAATTGGTTTTTTTTAAATAAAATTATGATACTCTATTAATTCAATTAGCGTTATCTATAATCTTAATTGTATTATAAAAACCAATTGTTATTTGAATGGAAACTATGGAAATTTCTGTGCCCTAATCTACATTAATTGATATCCAAGCCATTCTGCCACTTAAAGTGCCTCATCGTCTAATGTCTAAGCACAAGCATTGTCCAACAACTGACCCGTGAACCAGTGACATCAATTAATTGCGTGCTTCGCTGTGAAATGTGTCGTTAAGTTTGCATGCAGCTCACCCTGCGACATGACAGGTCATATCAGTATACAAAGTACGCTCGATATTGTTTAATAATTGAATATGATATAGCGCAACTGAGCTTCCGATGACCTAGAGGAACAATCTACTGGCCGAGCACCCATGTACTGTGTATGCCCTGAAAGGCCAAAGCCGGCAGCTCGACCATATGCCACGAGAATCACCATAAAGTATTGGTATACCCCATTATTCAAAGCAATTCAACTAGAAAATGTCCTAAACAAAATTCAAAATGGATGAATTTTGTTTAGGACATATCGATCGATTCTTTAGAGTTTTGCGAGTTCAAAATGTTGCGAGTTTATTTGACAAGTTATGGCCTTTTTATCTAATAACTTCGGATCGTTAAAAATCTTTTAATGCGCATAACTTTGGTAAATACAGTCCGTTTTTCAAAAGTAATGCCATTTTAGATTCGGTACGATCACGACTATCGATTATCACAAAAAAATGTAATTTCAAAAATTCAAAAAATAAATTAAAAAACTCAAAAATCGGGAAAATTTTACAAATAATATTTCTAAATGTTCATCGATTCTTTGGTCTTTTGCGACTTTGAAAAGTCCTAACTTTTAAAAATCCGAGTTTATTTGACCAAGTTATGGCCGTTTCACATTATAACTTAGGTCGATTTGATTGTTAGAAATTTTATAATGCGTAAACCTTGGGTAAATACTGTCAGATTTTCAAAACTAATGCCATTCGGTACGATCAGGACTTTCGATTGTTATCAAAATTTGTTCTTTTGTCAAATTTAAAAAATACATCACAAAAACCGTCAAAATTTTTTTAGTTTTTATCGATTCAGACACGTTTGGTTCCTAGTTGACTTTCATATTCTTGGTAATCATACCAAGGGCATAGTCCTAGTTGAACCTAAAGTGCCATAGCCTTGCAACATGCAAAAGGATATGGTTATGATGCTCTTTTTCAGCTGCCCATCCCTGTTCACCTCATTTCCATAAGCTGCAGATTGTGTTGCGCCAGTTTCAACGTTGATAATTGTGTCTGTGATGTTAGAAAAAATGTTTGCATTCTTTGCAATTGCAGCAATTGTAAGTATGCAATAGATAATTGCACATTTTTAGGATTTTTTGTCGACCTCCTGGCGGTTCTGTTCGCCTGGTACTTTAGCTAAAAATGTTGGTAAACAAAATTCCCTTCCACGGCCCAAAGTATGCCCATAGATGTATGCTATATGCTTTTGTACATTCTAAACGTTTTTTGTCGATCTCCTAACGATTCTGTTGGCCTGGTCTTTCACCCTAAATTTTTGCAAAAATCTTCCACCCGCCTGCCCAATAACATTGCCTTAGAAGTATGCAATACTTTTTTGCACATTTCGCACAGTTTTTGTCGTCATTCTGACGGTTCTGTTTGCCTGGTAATTAAGCTAAAAATCTTGCAATAGAGCGAAACAAAAATTTACCCAACAAGTTTTCCCTGAAAGTAATAATATAAATTTGTGCACTTTATGGAATTTGTTTATTAAATTTATTTTAACATTCTGAACATTCGTATTTTTATAGTATTTGTATATTTACTATTTAATACACAACGCTTATAAACATTGAAAGGCATTTAAATTTAATACTATTAATCAATTACAATTCCGGAACCTGAAAAAGAAGATATCACATAATTAAGAAATGTTTTTAACTTTTGTATAAATTAATAATTACCAATTTATTGACTTTCTTGTTCCTGTTCCGCTTATCATTTAGCCTTCAAAGATTTTCTCCAAGCTGAAAAAATATAATAAAAATTTATTTAGAATAATTTAGAGTAAGACCTTAACTAAGACATATACTGTGCCCAACTGTTTATGCTGTTTATGAGTCTCCTAAACTTTAATAGACACAATCATTTGAATACAGTCGCTGTTAAGAGTTGAGGCAAGGTAATAACCCAAAAGAGAATATACAATTTAGTTCTTATAGAGCTGAGCAAAAAACATTTTTCAGGGGCACTAAAGCCATTTTCTTACGCTAATGTCTTGCAGTAAAGCCGCTAAATAAAGAAGCCCAAAATATGAATAGCTGTCGCTGAAGGCCGACATGACACAGTTTTTGGTTCCATACCTTAACGCAATAATACCAATTTGCTAGGAATCGCAATCAGGTCATAAACAGCAGTTTAACACCCGAGTACTGATATGAACTGTATATTTACAATAAGCTTTAAACCAAGCCAAATGATGGCTCATTGTTTAAATATTTAAATTGCTTCTTTCTCCAATGTACAATTTCTGCAAAAAGTGTATGAGTGTCCGTTCGTGTGCAATGGCAACTGCTCTCCGCAGTTGCGCTATCCTCCGAGTCAATGTTTGTGGCATTATTAGGCACATTTCAAGTCACGCGCAACTAAAACAGGCAACAATCCGAATTGAAATCGGGCTCACGTGCAGCGCTGAATGGTATGAAAAAAACTATATATATATATATATATATATATATATATATACATTATAGTGCCGACTAGCAGGCGCTGCGTGTCATTTGGCCCATGGTTAGTTCTTGTCAACGCTGGCCTAGCCTGGCCTTGCATTGCTCGGATTTATTGGGTAGCACAACACAACTCACATAAAATGCCTTAAAAATGTTAAGTGTATAGCCGTATAGCCAATAAAAACAAGTTAAAGCTCCAGCTAAGGTTGCAGCTAACTATATATTTTTTGGTAAGCAATTCGTGAACAAATGAATGGCAAAAGATTGCTTTTAATTCTTGACGGCATTGACAAAGTCACTATAAGTTATTTTGCCATCGTTATCGGCATCAATTTCTTTCATCATATCATTGAACTCCTCGTCGGTGCACCGTTCGCCAAGACTGTACATCACATTTCGCATCTCGATGGGTGCTATATTACCATCATCATCGCGATCGAAAAGCTTAAAGATCGCAATTAGATTCTCTTCCTTCATAAGTCCTTCCATGCGTTTGGCTATCATCGTTTGAAACTCTGTAAATTCTATCTCACCCTCGCCATGAATATCAATTTCATCAATTAAATCGTACAGCTCCGCCTCGGTTGGACAGTATCCAAGAGAACGCATTACAATGCCCATCTCCTTTCCAGTTATTTTTCCAGTATTTTTTGGATCAAAAACATTGAAAGCATCGCGTATTTCTGTCAATTGGTCTTCGGTCATTACAGGTGGTGCTGGTGCATCCATTATTAGAAGTTTTAAAAAATTTGTTTTGAATTTTATGAAATCGGCAATGTTTAATTCGTTTTATGTTCTGTTCGCTAGCTCATGAATTTTGATCAGAAATATACAGTTCGGTTTCCAGCCGTTTGTTCGCAATGAAAGCTTTTCTAAAGCAAGCTAGATTATTGTATTTAGTTTTTTAAAGCAACTCATAGACGATCACAAGTATCAATTTAAAAAAAAATATTCCACACCGCTATGTTAGCTAGAAATACAGAGTTTTCTAAACCGTTTACCAAGAGACCAAAATTACGGTCCACAACAGATTACTCTAAAGGCCGACTTCTTAATATCCAACTGTAATGGACCACAACGATGTGCCGTTACTTAATAAATATTAAGAAAACGGTCTCAAGTGCTGAACACAAGGTATATGTCGCTATACTTTGTTTTTTAGGGTCATCATGTTAACAAATTCTTCGAATAAAATGACTCCATCCTGATCGACATCTGCCTCGCGAACTAGTTCATCAATTTCCTCATCAGAGATTTTTAAGCCTATCGATGTAAAAATTGTGCGCAACTCAGGTGCGGAAATGTAGCCATTATTTTCCTTGTCGAAAATCCGAAATACCTCCCGTAGCTCATCTGGATGATCGGTATCACCCATTATAATTAGCAGCAACTGAGTAAATTCGTTGAAGTCAAGGGCGCCACTGCCACTCGTATCTCCCTGATTAATCATGTCCTGCATTTCTCCCTCGCTGAGGTTGCCACCCAAGGCATGCAAAATAATGCTTAGTTCTCTGATGGTAACAGCATTATCGCTTTCTGTGTCTACTATATCGAATAACTCTTTAAAGATGTCCAGCTGGTGCGAAGTCAAATCATCCATGCTTGCACACAATTTTTATTACTTTTTGTGTTTATTGTTTTAATTTTGTTTATGAGGTTTTTATTTTGTTTTTTTTTTATCTTTTTGCATATTTTTTATGATTTTTATTTTATTTTATATGTGGCGTATATGTGATTTGTTCTGTTTAAATATGTGTGTATTAATAATATTTGTGTACATTCAACAAACAATTTAAGTTATCATGAAATTTAAAACACGTCCTACTATTACGACCATTCAAATGGGAATTCAATTTCCCACCCTTTTTTGTCCTGACTAATGCAATATCAACCAAGTGCACTTAATTACATTTTGTAGAAAATCAATAACCAAGCAACTAGTGCATATGAATTGAAAGAAAAGAGTGTGGTGGCCTTTTATGCAAAAAATACAAAATCATCCGTGCATAGTTCATAAAAAACTTTCATTTAGTTTTCAGATTTATAAGCATACGAAAAGAATGGCCCGTATTGTAGTGATATTTGTTATTGCTTATTGCTGGGAGCCCGCATTTAAAATACAAATCTGTATGTGCCTGCACTTGAACGCTTACTGTTCAGAGTAATCAACATACTAGAATAAGAATAAGTTGCAATCAACTTGAAATTGGCATGAGCAATGCGCTGCCACCTTACATTGGGGTCCGATGATTGAGGTTGACGACGCGCTAGTAGGTGGTACAATCCTGGGCCTTGACACACTGTGGATGAGTGGGACGATGGAGGGGCGGCAGCGGTCGGGTGGAGGATGTCAAGCTGTCATGCGATTTGCGACTATCACAGCCATTAAACGTGGACTCCTATCGTAGGCTAGTTTTGCCTTTGGATGGGTGTCACCCACAATATGTTTTTCCTTCTGTTTCAGGGGCCAAACTCTTTACTAGCACATGGCACGCCCGTAACCTCAGAGAATTTTGTGAACAACACGGAAAAACACAATAAATATTCCACTGTAAACACCAGTTTACTGCGTCCATTGGGACTAATTTGGTTTTCCTGCTTGAGTGGGCGCCACAATGATTTGAAAGAAATTTTTTGTTATTATGTTTGGTTTCTGTTTACCAAAGGAGCACCCACTGAAAAGATTTCTTGCATATTCTGCCACCAACAACAAATATTATAGTGCTGTCTGTCATATGAGCATGGTCTACTTGAATGGGCGGTCTTTGTATGTTTGTTTTCTTATGGACAGTAAATTTGCTTAGGTCTTAAACTAAAATATTCACTATCTGAGTTCGTACTTATGTATAAATATATTTATCGAAACTATATTGAATGAAATCTATTTGAAGGGTGAGAAAGCAAAAAGTATTTGTATATCCCACAAATAATGGGCTTTTATATAATTTGTGAATACTTCTCTTACACAGAATCGACATTCTTTTAAGTTTATGTCTTTAAATATTACATTACACATGCAAAACTTTAGTTGATTTGTCTTTTTGTGCTTTCAGGAGAATTTACGCGTAGGCTTAGAACGCAAAAAACTCGAGCTAGATCCAAAGTATTTGCTGCTGCTGGGATTTACGTCGTCGCTGAGCACAAAGGATGATGTCTCCCAGCAGCCGCAGAATGCAGTACAACAGCAACAAACTGACACGCCCCTCACGGCGAAGAAGGCGGCGCAGCAGGAGCTTAATGATGACAGCAGACAGATGGCAGCGATAGCGACCAACCAGCAGGGACAGGAGCTGCTGTTGATGCAACAGCAGAAGAGTCACCGAAAACGCATCACGACGCCATACAACGGTACAAAGGCCAACTTCACCATACTCACCTATGTGCAAGAGGGCCAGGTATCGTCGGCCATATTATTGGCGCAAAACATTGCGGCCAAGTTACCCAGCGAGAACCTGCTCATCTACGATCTGGGTGTGTCCGAGGAGCAGCTGCGCTCGCTGAACGCCTGCTGCAACAACAGCCGCTGTGCTGTGATCACCTACGATCTGTCCGAGTTTCCATCTTTCGTCAACGATCAGCGAACACACGCGTATCGCCCAATTGTGATAAAGGATGCCCTGATGCGGGCCAAATCGGTGCTCTTTGCCGAGAACTATATGCGTATACGCGGCGGCTATCGGGAGCTGCAGGATCTGCAGAATCGTGCAATGGTCGCCGGCGTACTCGGCTGGAACACTCCGACAGCCGTTTCCTCACGCACGCATCCAAAAATGTTCGATTATTTTGAGTCAGATGCCGAGGATTTTATTTTTCTCCGCATGATTGATCTCGATGTGGTCTTCTTTGCGGATACACTCTTTGTCACGGAGAAAATTATGCTGCCGTGGCTAAAATGTGCTCTCACATTGGAATGCATCGATCCAATTGGTAAGCGCTTGCTTTTACCATATGATGTCATTCCTCCCCCAACCATAAGTCATCAGTCACTCACTCCTTGTGTTAATCAAAATCGCATTCATAACTGCGCTCTCTTTTCCGACTGCCAATCAAGTAGCCAACACTGACCCATAGCGCTAATGACCATCATTTACAGCACACTTAGCTGTTGATACAAAACGTGTCATATACATATGTATGTATACATAATTGGGGTCTTTGCAATCCCGATCCCGAATCTAGAATGTAATAGCTTTTTTCTTTGAGTTGTAGCCATTAATGGAATCCGGCAATTAAGCAAAAACAGCTCCGTTCGACCAATTATCCAATGAAAATTTATATTAATCCTCAACATACCTTGTTCCTGATCATTTTAAGTTTAAGTATAAGGTATTACACATAAAAGCTTAGCATATTTCATTTGTACGGAAATTTCGTATTATTTTCACCATCAGAATAAATGGTCCAAATACAAAATGTCTAATGATAATCCACCAAAAATTAGGAAAATCAGCGTAAATATTACTAGCTGCGAAAAAATACTCCTGGTATCCAACACTGTAGCCATGGCGGCCGCAGAGCATAAGATGCGTATCGTAAATAATATACCACGCCTCCAGGGTACATGCATACAGAGCAAGCAATTTGTAAAACATGTTCAAGAAGTAGGCCAATACCATTATGAATCCAAAAACCAAGTATATTATAATGACGCCAATGCCATGACTAAATTTGAATCTGTACTGTTTGCTGTACAAAACCAAAACCAAGAGCTCCATTATAAGGATCAATGGATATGCATGTAACTGCAATAGACAAAAATATCAGATATATAACCCACTCAATCAAAGAAATACGCACCCAACGTGTTTTGCACATGTGAACTAAATACAAACTTCTGCTGACTGGGGCCGCAAGAGATATGAATAAAAATACAAGGTAATTATAAGGAGGGGATCGTCGCCAGTTTGGCCATTTATAGAGCAACGTGTAGACAATCATCAGCGCCACAAAATAACCCACACGCACATAATACACACAGTACGATGTGGGTAATATAAGTAATATCTCTATCCAGGGTATGACCAATGATATCTGTAGCTATAACAGAAATATTTAATATATATTTATAAATACTTAAATACTAGTAACTAGCCCACTCACCATTAGCAAATAATAGAAACGCCGTACCAACCTTCGACGCAGTTTTGGATCGGCTATATCAAATTCGTAGGTAGCTCTGTGCAACCCGTCGGACAACAGCTCACACTGTACGCTTGTATCTTTGGACATTCCGTTACCTGATTTGGTATTTCACCGTTCAGTATCCATTCCTGTATATGACTTGCCCGACTCCAAACTAAATTAAGCATCATTAAAAAGGCTTAACTAAAGCGAATTGATATTTTTTTGTACAACAAATAGTATAAATAATTTGATAATTATATCTGATTTGATAATGTACTAATCGGTTATCTAATTACTATCTATTTTTCGTATCTACACAGGTGCCCAATCAAATGGCTGCAAGTTTAACAAAAAGCCACTATATCGATATTCTGGCTGTCATGGCTATGATGCATCTGCATTCAATATTGTGCTGGGTCTAACATGGCATCTGGACGACTCCAAATACTCGTTGCCCAACGATGCCAGAGAGAACATGTTCTACAAAGAGACACTGGAGCAGGCGACCAAAATATTGGAAAGTCGACGGCGTAACAGTAGCGATACATCGGATCATCCATTTACGGAGGACTGAGCAAATGCAGCGGCAGTTGCATTTGATATACATGTAACATTTGCTATATTTGTATATACACACTCTGGAGCCGCTGGATCAAAGCAAGCTTTTTGCTAACACTAAACTGCATATAGTCTTTATAATTTAAGCAAAAGAAAAAGCATTAACATTTAACATAACATCCAATCATAACATATTCATACTTACATCAGTCATGTCATTAAGAAACGTTTAAGAAAATTTAAAAAAAATCCTTGTATTTACAGTGATTTCTGCATAGACTAGTTACATCATACATAGATCATTTTTATACACAATACATACAATGTAATAATGGACGTGCTTTACCTTGTATATGATGTCCATAACCAGAGCAACAGCAGCTTCTGTCAGGTTAATACGCCTTAGTTACTTATTTGTGTAATTTTTGAATATTTGTGTATTTTTTGTTTTATAATAATACTATCCCTTTCTTAAATATGATTATATCATAATTTTTCTGTAAATAAAAATGAATTATATAGATTTTGTGATTGTATTTGATAGTTACAAATATATTCATACATAATCAATACAAATAATTGAGTATAATTATATATTAAATGTACTATAGAAAATGAGCCAAAAACGTTAGCTTAATAAAGGAAAAAGTACAACAAAAATAATGCAACAGAGTCGTGTCTGTTTTGTTCCATTTATTTTTTCATACCAAATTACTTAATATAAAAGTGCAAAGTGTGTTTGAATGCATTTAATTAAATAATATTCACAATCCTGTCAAACTTTGGTTACAAATCGTTTAAAATAACGGATAAAATACATATATTTTTATACATATATATATATGTATATATATTTCTGGATCCGAATGTTTTTTTTGGCACGCCATTTAATGGCTTAAATTAAATTATTTTTTTACATTTATAGGAAGGAGTTTCCTAATTGTTATCTATATTTTTTCGGAATAAGTTCTTGAATAAAAATCTTTGGAAAATCCAGCATACATATAATAAATTCACATAGATATACACTTATTTATATTATTCGATTCATAGTATTCGCAATTTACATTCATTACAGAGCAAACTCGTTTCAATTTCTTGATAGACGTAATACATAGAGAAATATGCGTACTACATCCACATACAAAGTTAATGCCGCGAATATATACTCCTCTGGATTAAACTGATATTTATGCGTGCCGCCGAGAATCAGTTGTGTGTCGTAAATTAGCAGGAAACTGGCCAATAGGGCACCAAGACAAGACACCGCCATTTCACCGAAGGTTCTACGTAAAAACCCATACCCAAAAGCAAGAATTATTAGGCATATTACCACTGTCACTAAGACACCGCCCCAAGCTGTGAAATCATATTTGGTTTGTATGGCAAATATGGACAGTGCCAGAACCAAAAATGTAGTAATTCCAACAGCCATTAGGACAATATTTACATCAAGAGTGCTAGCGACAGCGCCCAAGAGTAGCGACATGGTCGCCGTGAATAAACCCAGACACACAAAGTTAATGGGGAAGGATCGCCGGGCAGCTTCACAGCAGGCCATCGAAACCAATACCACTATGTTGACGATAACAGCGGCGAGCACAACTGGTCGGTTGTTTTGGACAAACATCTTTGTTGGCTCGTGAAACATAAAAATGGATATCACTCCACAGGTGAAAAGTAATTGTGTCTACAAGCGCAATTAAAAAAATTAGTAAAAGTCTGATATCTTTATAAACTTTTGACTTACCATAAGAATAAAGTATACTTTTCGTATGAAGCCCTTGCGAATAGTTTGATCATTAAAAATTAAATTTTTAACATCCAGACTATCCTGCATACCCAAATCGGTAGTTACTATTCCAGGAGTACTACGCATTATAATTTGCCCAGTCTCTAAAAGTAATGCAGAGTTCATTGGTTCTCCGCCAGTTGCATTTAAACTATTTATGTTTCCCGAAGTATTTGTTTCTGTTCCATTTGGCGCAGGCAGCGGTATCGGGGGATAACGCTCTCCATTATTAAGTGGCTCTAAAAACGAAAAGTATTTACATTAGCTTCTTGATTATAAAAATAACCCATACAAAATTATTGTTTAGGCCCATTTTTCTTTGTTAATATAGACAGTAGTAGAAGGGAACACAGAAAAAACAATGCGTCATTTGCGCCGGGAAAAAACACAAATCAGATACATACATAAATGTCAATGTAAATGTACATGCACTATGGTTTAACTTATGAATGCTTTTTTTAGTACTGCACAATACTGGTACGTTGATAACGGGAATTGCAAAGTTAAGAAAACATCCGGTTTAAGCCAAGGATCCTAAAGTATGTATGAATGTATGTATGTGCACACGTATTTATGTATGTATATGTATTACAATATTTATTACTGGAACAATTTTCTAATAGAAATTACTTACTTGGTATGGAATCTAAATCCTCAGTTGTTTTCATACGGTTATACGACATAACTAATTAATGCCTAAAGCCTTTAACGAAATCGTTGTCTTAATTGCAAAAACACTGTTCTTATCTCGCTGAGTTTGACTTTCACTCTATACAATTCGGCTCCAGCTAAAAGAGATGAGAGCAACCCGTGTTTTGCTGAATTTATCAATTAAACAAAAGGCACGAAATAAACATGGTCCATGTATGTACTATGTATAGAATGTTCGGTGGAGCGAGAATATCTTTACACTTTCAGAGCTTTTTATGCCCTTAATAGTTTGGTTCTTGAAAAGTTATAATTATGTATAGGTAAAAAAATGTAGTTCATATAAGTATAATGCACAGGAATTTAAAAAATGTAATATTTATAGACAAGAAAAATAAAAGTCCGTGTTGGTTATGCTGCGGGCACGAACTGTACGATACTGTGAAACTCTCACAATTGTTCTGGTGCTGCAACTTATAACAAGTTGGCTACGGCGTTACCCATAAGTTTAAGGAAGTAAGCGCGAAAAATCGAACATGTTAAAGCTTTTCTGACTCACATACGAAAACCACAAAGCCCACCAAACTGAACTTACGCCTAGTGAAATAAACAGTGGCCAGTACAATTTGAACCACAGGTATTGAAACAAGTTTAAATTCGTGGGGACACAAAAAACAAGTTTGACGTCCCATGCAGCAAACGACGGTGTATGAAAAGTAAAAGTGAAGCGTGCGTGCATATAACTAGCAATGTTTTTCATTACGAAACTTTTAAACTTTACGGTGATTTTTCTGTGCACCCACCATGCACTAATTAATGTCAACGCTTATGACCCAAATGATACCAAGATAGTTGAATGTTGCCTTCCCCCTGCGGGAATGTTTGAGGCCTTCTACCCCCGCGAAGTGGAGGGGATACCGAACAGTGCTTCTCGGCCAGCTCATGGGCATGGCAGCTTTTTTAAGCACCGAAATCCTGCTCTTGTGGACACAAAAAATGCAGCTGCATATGGCTATCGCTTTGATGGGAAGCGGCGCTTCAATTTTGATTAGCTTTTAAGCGGCATATAATATATACAATAAAGATAATGTATATTAAAAATAAAAATAAAAAAAACAGTAACTGCAAAATCGTTTTGAATTTCCACGGTTGCTAATGTCTTATCGATACATTTAAACACAGCATTGAGCACCGAGTTATGAATGACATTTGGAACTGACAGTAGGAAAGAAGAAGAACATTTTTTCTTCAAAAGTATGTCTGAAACAGATTTCTTGAACGCAGCAAAATTCAACATTTGAAATTGTAAATATAGTTGAAAACGCTCAAGGCCAGACCCAAATCACCTGCAAATCATGAACGTGAGAAGCTTCAGTATGCTGCAAATGCTAAAGAACTCCTGGCGCACGTAAGAATCGTGTGTGTGTGGGATTGGACATGCACAAACCCGGTTAAAATAATTTCTTTCATAATTATTTAATTAGATTTCCGCGGCGCTTCGCCACAAAAGTAACAACAGTAGGTGGCGATGAAATTGGCAGTGGCACTGGAATTGGTCAAATCACCGGCCGCGTGCGTAGTAAAGAAGGGGGCCCACACAAGGTAAACACGCCGTCCAAAGAAATTGTTACGCATCTGCCACCGCTAACCGAACCACTGCCAAACTTGCCGGAAGCTATTTATGCTAAACCGTTAGTTGAGAGTGCGACCACAAAGGTTACCACGCTAGTCAACGGGCTGCGCATTGCCTCGGAGCCGCGTTACGGACAATTCTGTACTGTGGGTCTGGTGCTGGACTCTGGACCACGCTATGAAGTAGCGTATCCCAGTGGCGTATCACATTTTCTTGAAAAGCTTGCGTTTAATGTAAGTGTTTCTCTGATTAATGGCAACCCAATTGGGTATCTTGTACCTTAATAATATTAATTAATCATTTCTTCAACAACAGTCAACCATTAACTTTCCGAACAAGGATGCCATACTTAAAGAGTTGGAGAAGAACGGAGGCATATGTGATTGCCAGAGCTCGCGCGACACGCTTATATATGCAGCCAGCATTGACAGTCGTGCTCTAGAGTCAGTGACCCGGTTGCTAGCTGATGTAACTTTGCGGCCCACACTAAGCGAACAGGAAGTAAACTTGGCGCGTCGTGCTGTCAGCTTTGAATTAGAGACTCTCGGCATGCGACCTGAGCAGGAGCCAATACTCATGGATATGATACACGCGGCCGCGTACAGGGACAATACTTTGGGGTTACCAAAACTATGCCCGCCACAGCACCTAGACAGCATTGATCGCAATGTTTTAATGAACTACTTAAAATATCATCACTCACCCGAACGTATGGTGGTTGCTGGTGTCGGTGTAAGTTTTCCCAATTTGTCACTTTAACCCGTTTCATACTCATAAATATTGTAAAATATATTTTCTCCAGGTTGATCACGATGAGCTAGTGGAGCACGTGAAGAAGTACTTTGTTGAAAATGAAGCAATCTGGATGAGCGAAATTTTACCTAATGCGGGTCCCAATCAGGTGGACACTTCTGTAGCGCAGTACACGGGCGGATTAGTTAAAGTAAGCAATAATATACAACAAAAACATTTCAAATTGGGTAACTTATATTGATCGCTAAAACAGGAGCACTGCGAAATTCCCATTTATGCGGCAGCTGGGCTGCCTGAACTGGCGCATGTTGTGCTCGGCTTTGAGGGGTGTTCCCATCAAGATCCCGACTTTGTGCCATTGTGTGTGCTTAATATTATGATGGGCGGTGGTGGGTCATTTTCCGCTGGTGGCCCCGGCAAGGGAATGTACTCTCGCCTATATACCAAAGTTTTAAACCGCTACCATTGGATGTACAGTGCCACAGCTTACAATCACGCCTATGTGGACACTGGTCTCTTCTGTATTCATGGAAGTGCGCCACCACAGCATATGCGCGACATGGTCGAGGTTCTAACACGCGAACTAATGAACATGACTTCTGAGCCAGCTAACGAAGAGTTGCTGCGCTCCAAAATACAACTGCAGTCCATGCTGTTGATGAATCTGGAGTCACGACCAGTTGTCTTCGAAGATGTTGGACGTCAAGTGCTGGTGACGGGGTATCGCAAGCGCCCTGAACATTTCATTAGCGAGATAGGTAAGCATATAAACACTCTAAATGCTACAAATATAAAAATAATCATAATCTTTACAGAAAAAGTAACAGCTGCCGACATTCAACGGGTCGCACAAAGACTACTTGGCTCAGTGCCGTCTGTGGCTGCTCGTGGTGACATTCAGAATTTGCCCGAAATGACAGACATAACAAGCGCACTCAGCAGCAGCGGGCGGTCGCTGGGTCGCCGTTTATCGCTCTTTAAGTAAACCTAAGCTTCCTCAATGAATACGTTGCTGATTTCGTATTGCATTTTGTACCATAGGCATTCAAATAGATTTGATTTTGTTAAAATTTGCAATCCTTACACGAAATTTAATTAGATCTATCCATTACCGTTGTTGTCGACTCGTTATTTCATTTGCTCGAATTAATTTAAAGACTATTTGGAATGCAATCGTTCAATACAATTGAACTAAAGTAGAATTAATCAAATAAGTACAGTCAATCTTTGTACAGTGTTTATGTGAAGTTTAAGAACGATTCTTTTTAGATAAGTTGACTGCCTACTGTTTGTTCATATTTATAGAGTGCCGTAAAAAAATTCGTAACTTGGAAAACTTGGAAGTAGTAAACATAGCCGTAATTTCTAAGAATGCAAATTTTTTGCCAGCAATAAACAAAGAGCACATGGCTCAAGCCATACCAATTTCATCCACATAAGTTACTTATATATTTTTGATTATTGGACCTAACGATTTCTAAATTTAAAATCGATTGGTCCACGTAAGTCTGGTAACTTGATGTTTATAAACTTATAACGATGATGATGAGGACACTGGGGAAACCGAACCTTCCTGTAGACGTGGCCGTCTCTTTGGCGGGGAACTAGTACTGTCGGTATCACTACTGCTGCTGCTGCTACTTCGATGCCTTAACATATGCACAGGCGCTACATTTGCAATATATAAGAATATTAAAGACATAGATTTAGCAATGTATTCAGAACTGTACAATACTTACAAATAGGTAATTTCGTAGCGCCATTATCTTCATCATCATCTTCGGGTAATTCATCACTGGATATATTCTCATGCATACGATATTGTTTGGGCAAGTGGGATTCATCTTCAAGAATCGGGGCATATTTGGGCTTTTTCGTTTTATCGTCCAGAGGCTTATCGGCATCGGTATCCATTTCGCTGCCCGTTTGTTTCTTAATGCTTTTAGCAATGACACGTTTCTGATGGTCAAGCTGCGGAAACAAATCCCGTGAGTTCTCCAAAGCTTGCTTGGCAGCATTCATCTCAGCCTGCTGAATGGATGAGCCGCTTGCGGTGGCCAAACGCTTCGACCGAAAATAAACAGCCACTTTGTAGACGCGCGTATTTGTGGGTCCGCTGGCCTCGACGACCTTGTAGTAGGGTATATCGGGCTCGCCACCATCCATGGTACGTAATGTAAGACAACACTGTTGCAGCTTTGACTTTGGATCGTTCCAATCCTGGTTCATAATGAACAATTGTAAGCGAGGAAACAGGCAGACATGACAAAACTGCTCGCAGTATAGTAATCCCTTGTCCACATACAATGCGCCTAAAAAGGCTTCGAGCAGATCAGCACGATCTTTTGTCTTCAAGTCAGCCTTAGGATTGGCATAGACTGCGAACTTGGGCATACCCAAATCATCACAGACTACTGCCTGTGTGCGATTATTGACGAGCGAGGATCGCAGTAAGGATAAATGGCCCTCATGATGTTCTGGAAAGTGGCGATATAAATACTCCGAACATATTAATTGTAGCACAGTATCGCCCAGGAATTCCAGTCGTTGATTAGAGCCCAGCGTCAAGTGTGTAAAACCAATCGAACGGTCGGTAAAGGCACGCGCCAGCAATCGAATATGCTTGAACTTGATGCCAATAGAATCCTCAAATTTGGTTAGATCCTTTAGAACGCGATATGAATCAATGCAACTCCGATCGCCGAGCGGCTCTTGTTCCTGCAGCGGATGCTCTGGGAGTTTCTTCCAAATGTTAAGAAGTTTATCATCCTGACGAAACAACGCATCGGTGAAAACTTCATCGGCCACTTTAATGCCACCATCTAACAGTAAAGCGCCCATTAGAGCCTCAAAACAATTGGCCATGGCATGACGCAGTTCGAGCTCATGACAAAGATCAGAGCCATGGGCATACAGCATGAATTCCTCTAGCTGTAATTTTTTAGCCAGCAAAGCCAGATGCTGATTCTGCACAATCGCTGCGCGATAAGTAGCCAAACCACCCTCCTCCAGCTCCGGAAACATAAAAAATAAATGAATAGAGCTTAAGAATTCAACTACAGCGTCGCCTAGAAACTCCAAACGTTCGTTGTGCGTTATATTCGACACCGTCTCATGATCTTTGCCAAAGCGTGACATAATGCTGACCAGAGTATTGATGCCGCGCTTGCGTGTGTTCATATAGTGAATCTTCCGATCGCCGTATTCCGGCTGTCGAATTCCGCAATTTGTTAGTGAATTGCGGGCATGATCTGGATTGGTGCCATAGTTCTCCTTGTACGAAGGGTGTGTCAAAGCCAGTTGCAGCAAATAACGATTCTTGAATTTATACCCAATGCTCTCTTCCAGCAGGTCCAGCGACTTGTGAAACCGTAAATGGCCGGTGAGCACCGGTATGAGCATTGCATGCTGAACAATATCACACATGATCCCAGTACGATAGAAGCCCTCGGAGCTGATGGCCACTGTTATGTTGCGCTTCATGCGTCCTTGCGTGCGCATTTCTTGCAATCGCTGTTCCTTGTCCTCTAGTTTACGTTTGTCCTTAAATGATGGCTTCGACATATTCGCCATTAAATGACGAAACTTCACATATTCACGCCACGCTTTTTGGTACTCGGGATTACCCGCATAGCTTAGTTGTGGCGGCCGGATACCAAAGTGGACAATTGCCGGATGTGAAATGCCCGTCTCTCGATCCAAGCATTCTGGCAAATCCGAATTGTTCCGATCCAGCTGGTCGACGCGCAGCGAACACGGCTTGTGGCCCGGCTTCGTTACCAACATGCCCTTAATGAAGTCAACATATTTCTGCCACTCGTGCTGACTGATTTGGTTTAAGTGTAACAGCTGTTGACGCTCTACCAATTCGGCTGAATTGTCCAGAAGATATTTGAGGACTTCACACATAGCGAGTACTTCCTTACCATTATCGGGCAGCTCGCGCACAAAGCGTGGCAGAAAATGAAATGCTGGACAGGATTCATCCATATTTGTGGCTCCATTCGGTATTAGATTGAAATCTACCAACTCCAACAGCTCGTGAAACAGGTATTTAACTGCAAAACAACAAAAAAAAAATTAGCCATTTACCAGTAAAATGTCAAAACAAACACTAACAAAACAAATCCAGTTCGCGAATGGTAAAGTTCTCGGGCATCTTTTCCTCATCGTACTCAATAGTGTACTCAATATTGAAGCGAATCACCTTACACACGGGCAAATCGGTGAGGCGTACATGGGATAGCAGGGAGAATCCTTCAAAAAGAAACTCGTGCTCATCGTGTTTGATAATCGTCGGTGTCTTGGTTAGAAAGTTTGTGGGCGGCGATATGGTGATGCGATAGTGGTAAAGACTAGATGCATTATTTGTGTCCTTATCGCATTGAAGATAGCCCTTCTCGCCGGGATAAATGCCGTGCCGTATGCCAATGCGTCGCGACTTGGCCGAGCAGCGGCAAAGCGGACCATCGTTCATTTCACCAGCATCGTTGTGCCACAAATCAGGGTGCACGCGCTGTGGGTGCTGCACTTTTCGCGATAGCTCCTCCATGCAGCAGTCTTGCTCAATCTTGAAGGCATCCTCATCCGAATCCGAATCTGAGCTGGAAGAGCATGCTTCCGACTTATGCTTGTGCTTGCACGCACGTCGTCGCGTTTTCCTTGGGGGGGGCACATAAACGGGCAAAGTCTCACGCACGCGGCCGGCTCGGTGAAGAAGCTCATCGTCGAAGAGGGCGCAAAGTTTGTGTAAGCGTGTCTTGGCCTTAACCTCGTGCTCACTCGTGCGCTCATAGTACAGCTCAGCGGGTGAAGATCGTACCCAGGACTCGGCTGGCGCGTCGGCCTCGTTTAGTGCATTCATTTTCTTAATGTAGTCTTCCGGCTTTTCGCAATAGTTGGCGCACCACTGACGCAAAAGGCGATCGCGTTCTGTCTCTATCTTGGGCGGATTCGATGCTGATTCGATTCGATCGCGATAGCTGCGAGTGTCATCATTGGTCATCCCCTTGGGATTACTACGGCCGGGCGCATAATACGAGCCAGCGCGCTGTTGTCGTGGATGGTAGGAGCGTTGTTCATAGCGATTCCCGTAATTGTAGCCTGCGTGGCTGCTCTGATAGGTCTTATTGTAGTTTGCATACTTCTGATTGAGTGGCCGATATTTGGAAGCATAATCATACCTTTCTCGTTCCCGTTCCTGATATTTGAACGAGTGAGAGCTTTGCCCATATGCCTCATAATCGTACGAGCCACCAGATTGATGTCCATAATTTTCCTGAGCAGCATAGCCTTCGTGGTATGGGAAGCTGTCATATGAATAGTGATTGGGATTCGGTGCATATGGGGGCGCTGGCAATGATGAGTACGGTGCATAGGTCGTTCCACCATAATTTGAATAGTAAGCTGATGAACTTTGAGCGTTGTATAAATTATTTACACTACCCGTTGGCTGCTCGTAATTAAAAGCAGCAGCGGCAACATCAACTGAAGCAGTCGTAGGAAGCGGGCCATCGGTTCCATGTGCCGCGTGATATTGTACGCCAGGTGGTGACAAATGTTTCTCTGTATCTACTGGTGGTGGAGGCGGCGGAGGTGGTTGTGTAGGATACTCCTGCGGAGGCGGCAAGGGAGGTTGATACATTACGTTCTATTTATGTGCAGTGAGCTCGGCTTGCTCGCGTACAATGACCATAACTGTGGAATTTTTGGTAGCCCTTAATATTTGTTTACATTAGGGCTGACAAGATAACATGACTAAGCCAATCAGTGTTGTACAACTAGTTCCAAAAACATACTAGTTCAGAAAAACCATATACTCAACATGCGTTGCTCTACACTTGTTTAAGATATTTACGTTTTGGAGTTAAAAAATTGTCAGCTGCAGTGCGTTAAATATGGATTTAGAAACGCCAAATGTACAACCTGCAGAAAATACGCTCAGTAGTTGCCCAGGCACAACGCCTGGCACTCCATTGAGCAAAAACCAGATAAAGAAGCAACGTAAGCTCGCTGATATGTTGGAGATGCGAAAGATGAGACGCCAGAAGGAACGCGAGCGCCGAAAAGAAAAAAAAGCAGTGGCCAAGGCGAAGGGTCTGCCAGTCATGGGACCTTCGCGTAAGGAGCTTAAACGGCGCCAGCTGTCGGCAATTGCTAATCAGAGCTCCGCAGACGCAATCAATGTAGCAATCGATTTGAACTACGATGACTTGATGCAGGAGCGAGATATTGCCAAGTGTGTGAAGCAATGTCTGCGTATCTACACCATTAATCGACGCTCCGCCCAGCCCCTGCATCTTCACTTTACGGGTATCAAGCGCAATGGTCACATACACGAATGCTTTAAGAAGAATGACGGCTGGGAGAACTGGCACGTGAATTACCACTTCGATCGCACTCACATTGAGATTTTCGACAAGAAGCAGTTGGTATATTTAACCTGTGAATCGGATACGGTACTGGAGCGACCCTTACCCGGGCACATGTACGTAATTGGCGGCCTTGTCGATCACAACCATTTCAAGGGCCTCTGTCATCAGCGCGCTACAAGTGCTGGACTACTGACTGCCCGCCTCCCACTTAGCGAACACGTGGATATGAAGACGCGTTCCGTACTTAGCACCTTTCATGTGTTCGAGCTGTTAACACGAGTGGCGGCTGGGCAGGAGTGGACCCAGGCCATTCTTGAAACTATTCCACAGCGCAAGGGTGCCAAAGCCAAGGAGTCAAGCTTACACACAACAGAGCAAGCAGCATGTGAAAAACACGAGCCACATCAGCAACAGGAGGATCAACCAAATGGTGCAGGCATAGAAAGTTGACCGCTTTTGAAGAAAATTGTTTTTATTGTTATTATTTGTAAATAAAATCGTAACTAAAGATTTTACACAAGACTTTAATTATTGTGGCAAATTAAATTTAATTGGCTGTTACTGCCAATAAAAATATAACTAAGAACGGTTTTTCCCATGCGTAATACACGTATCCACTACGCATTCAAATATGAAGAAAAATTAATCATTTCAAAAATAGTTCGCCATTAACATAAATATGAAAGATACTTTTAAATGTTGCACCTTTCAAGCCTGATACTACAAATCAAGTAATATATACGTATCTTACAGCTAAGTATTACTTTTCTACTTGTATTTTGTATCTAAATTATTGAAGCTGCCACTAGTAGTATGCTGGACAAACTGTTTGCTGTTATTAGTTCTTATATACTATATATATATATATATATATATATATATAATATAGTATATATGCTTATATTAGGCACTAATTTAGTAAATTTTACATAAGGCAGCATTATCTTTCACAAGCGCAAAGACTTGCGTCGTGCTTATATATTATACACTACATAAATGTTGGGACTTGCACGCAGTTCAACTTTACAAACATTTGCAATGTGATTATTAAAAACTAATTTGAAGCAAACATATGCTTGTTTTTGTTTTTAATCATTTACGACATACGGTTGCTGGTTGTCAACTTAGCCTAATTATTTTAATGGGTATACCTCAAAAGTATACGCAAGCTGGCACAAAAAATCTTAACACATACATTTCGTTTCTGCCCATTATTCAACATTAAATGAACAAGTCTGTGAATATGGTTTTGTATCAAAAAGATTTCTCAAATAGTTAAAGCATTTTCAAACCAATGATTATCAACGGCCTTATTAATTAACTATCAACAAACTAGCTTAGTCTAACATACAATCAGTACGGATCTTAACATGATTATTAGTAGGCACAAAGTTTAAAAAAAATGTATATTTAAATACTACAAATAATTGGATTCCATAAAGTGATTCAATTGCTTACAGACAAAAAAGAAAAAACGAATTAAACAGAAAAACTTGCGAATAAAGTATAAATGCAACTTAGGCCTGCAGAGACTACAGAGACTACTAAACTAGCAAATAGCAGAACAAAAGTTAAATAAGACAGATTCCACTTTAGACAATTTTCATGGGGACATCAATAAGGCAGTCCGTTTCGAGTCGCCCAAGCGTTTTCTTCACACGTAGCGCGGTGAGACGCACCGTGGGGTTCGGATGCCAGCACTCCTGCATGATTTTGGAGACAGTGGCAAGCACATCATCCTCCTGCCAACGCGGTGGTATTGGCGGTCTATAGCCCTTTGCGCACACAACAGCGTGCATGTCATCAAATGTGGGATCCGAGGGCACCACATCGTAATAGGGCAGCGCATAGTCCTCACAGGTGGTCGTCTTGGTGCCCGAAATTGGTGTATAGCAACGTCTGGCAATCTCCCACAGTACCAGGCCTACAGAGTACATGTCGGCGCGTTTGAATTCCTCAAATTGTTGCGGATTGAGTGTCTGACTGAGCACCTCTGGTGCCATGTAGCGTCGCGTGCCTACACGTGTATTCTGTGCAATGTGTATTTCATCCAGTTCTGATATATATTTAACGGCCAGTCCGAAGTCAGCTATGGCGCATTGTCCATTGCGCTTTACTAGAATATTCTTGCTTTTGATATCCCTGTGGGCGATGGCTGGCTTACCCGGCGTGCCAAAGATTTCATCATGCAAATGGGCCAAACCGGACGAGAGCGAATAAGAAAGTAACTGTAGCTTTTGTGGATTGATCACCGAAGTGGATAAATAATCGTGCAGGCTGCCCATCTCGTGGTAGTCGGTGATCAAAAGCATTTGTGTCCAACTGCCGTTCCCTTTAATATCGGCTGCAATAAAGCCCAAAATATTTTCGTGTCGCATAAGCACCGTTTGGTATATTTCCGTTTCTCGAAACCAGGATGCTTCTTCGGTTGTAAAGAAGGTTTTGACGGCAACACGCTCGTCGCGCCATTTGGCCAGCCACACTTCGCCATAACGACCCTTGCCCACCAGACGCACCATCTGAATCTGCTTGGCAATGGTGCGTTGCACCAGCAGCGGCAGTCCCGAGCCAGAGCCAGAGCTTTGCTCCACCAGTTGCGATAGTTGCGAGTTACACATGGAGTTGATCAGCCGAGGTTGTTTGCGCAGTTTTTCCCTACGCTTATAGATCAGGCACAGTACAAACACCACGACAATAAATATTGACATGCATACGATGATGGACGTAAATAGGGCGAGGGTGTCCACGGATTCGCTGTTCACAGGCAACTCTGGTGACGGTGTTGTCATCTTGGGCATAAAGTCAGGCTGTAGGTTCCGATTACAGAAGTCCTTACCGTCGCAGCAGACAATGTTCTTGCCATGAATGTGTGGCACAACACCCACTTTGCACATTAGCAGACCCCCATTCTCTTCGGGCGGCATACATCCATAGGTCCGCTCCTCCTCCAAGGTGCCAGTTAGCTCATCGAACACCTCCTCGACGGCACTGAAGCAGCTTCCGCCTGGCCGCGTTTCGCAGGTGCCGTTGCTTACATTTTCTGGGCAGTTACCGTCGCAGTAGCAAACCATCGAACGTGCATTATTCCTACGCTTTTCGTGATTGGCTGTGATTGCAGCTCCGTTTAGCATAGTAGATACAGCCGTCTCGACAACGGCAACGTCCTCATAAGCTCTAAGCTCCACATTTTGTATTTGCACAAGGAACACAAAAACAATAGAAATTGATAAAACACTCCTTTTGCACATTCTTAATGATATAACTCGCACAGAAAACAGATTTTTTATTTTAGTTTATTAGCTTCTTTCTAGAGACGTAAAATAAAACATTGAAGCATCGATGTATCGATACTGCAGCGATGTTTTCTGATATTCACTTGTTGTTTGTTAGTCTCAATTGGTACTAAAACTATCAGGACGGCTTAATTTGTGGTCACTGCTACTGCTGATTTTTAATTTGCATGAAAACAATAACCGATATATTCATTTTCAATGGCTAGCAACAAATCTTTCCATCTTGACCAATATCAATACCGATATATGTAAATTCTTTTTTTCAGGTTGAGATGCATTAATGATTGATACTCAATGTTTTTATCCGATGTCAAACTTCATGTAGACTTAAGAAAATGTGAATATAAAATAAAAATAGCAATTACGTTTGTGAAATATCAATACACACAAAAAAATTGGACGACTGGCAGGGCCAAATAGTTAACCAATCTGGCAAGGCGTATGCCCCATTTACCAACACTTAAGGCGTAGAATGTTTGGACTTCTACGTTCCCAATTTCTTAGTAATGTGAGGATACTCGATCGCAACATGGCTTATTATGCAGTTGCAAAGGGGCGAAAAGTTGGCATTTATGATAACTGGACGCAATGTGAGGAGCAGGTAAAGGGCTTTAAAGGAGCTGTTTACAAGAAGTTCAACACACGGCAAGAAGCACAACAATTTATAAGTCCTGCAAAAGCAATTGGAAATTACGTACCAGATGAAATAGCTGTTCCACTCGGACAAAAGCAGCCCCCGCCAGTCAGTTGGGCTCTTAAGCAGGAGCAGCATAACAGCAAGTGCAGAGACTTTTGGCCAAAAGATGTGCCACATGAAGAAGAAGTCACTGAAGATGACCTGGTTAGTAAACAACAAACAAGCTGTTTTCCGTTAACCCCTAGCTCTTTTTTTTAAAGTTAGCGGCCATGTACGAGGTAGAAGGACTTCCGGATCCGCCAAGCAGTCGCAAACGTAGAACAGATTTTAATAATGATGATGAATCGAAATTTCCTCGACTTGTCTGTAATGTGGAACAGGTTGCTGCATTAAAAAGATTTGGAGCATTTGAGTTTACAATGGATTCCGAAGGATACGTGATTGTATATACAGATGGTTCGTGTCTAAGAAATGGCCAAAGGAATGCATGTGCTGGTTTTGGCGTATATTTTGGTGACAATCACCAACTGTAAGTAAACTGCGCAGGAATGGT
Organism: Drosophila lacertosa; assembly: GCA_004143845.1. Taxonomy (NCBI): domain Eukaryota; kingdom Metazoa; phylum Arthropoda; class Insecta; order Diptera; family Drosophilidae; genus Drosophila; species Drosophila lacertosa. Next base: position 130,605 of record SCDZ01000235.1, on the reverse strand, counting down.
ATCGAGATCTATAATTTCCTTTTTATCACATTTTTAGAAATGCAGCGAAACCGGTGCTAGGACGCGTTACCAATAATGTAGGAGAAATACAGGCTGCTATATATGCGATTAAGACAGCACTAGACTTGGGCATTAAAAAGCTGTGTATAAGCACAGATTCACAGTTCTTAATTAAATCTATTACACAGTGGGTTCCAGGTTGGAAGAGACGTGATTGGCGACTAAAGAATATGGAACCTGTTAAAAATGTCGCCGACTTTAAAGAATTGGACGAGCTATTGCAAACTAATAGTTTAATAGTAAAATGGGTGCGTTATTAATGTAATTTTCTTGTACCCAGTCTAATTTATTAACTTTATATAGAATTACGTTGAGGCGCACAAAGGCATTAAGGGAAATGAAATGGCCGACAAATTGGCAAAACAAGGGTCGCAAATATATAAAGAATTAAATTGCAAAAATTAAAAGACTAATTCAATTAACGCGCAAAATGTTTTTTTTTACAATATGGTAGCCCAATAAAATTGACACTTTGTATTGAAGCAAGTTGGCAGGGTCAGTGCTTTGTGCATTTCTAGTAACAATAAAAAGAACATTCTGAAGAATCATATTTATGTTAACACCATGAAATATTCATTAAGTGTTGCGATTGTAATTTTTTTTTTAATTTCTGTGCTGTGTTTTAGCCGGGGATGTTGCCAGTTGCTGAAGCAACCCACTGTACACATTGAAATGGACGAAGCCGGCATGCATAGGTTAGAATTTATTTAAAATGCAATTTATATGCAACCAAAATGTATGTTTTGAATTAGAAAGCTGGTTTACAATGTTCAGTTTGATAAAACACTTGCGGGCATGAACTGCGAGTATATGCTCTCTCAACATCTGCCTCCTGCCGTTTACATTAGCACCGATGAACTAGACGACTTGCAACGCTTGAAAATGGTAAGCACTTAGGCTCAAACAATATACATATATTAATAAAAAATAAAAAAGAGGCCTGTAAAATTAAATGTCGTTAAACTTGCAGCTAAGTGCAGTGTACCCAAAATTCGTAGACGTGGAAATTATCACCGAAAAGGCTAAGCCGCTTTCAGTGTTACTACGTGGAACACCAAAGATTACAGAAACCCTAACACTTCCCATTCACTTTCGCTACCACGCAGCGAACACTAAGCGGTAAGACTATTCGCTTCAAATTGTCTTTATATGGTACGTACAAATTACGCTTTGCAGGACCACAGCCATGGTTGTAATAAGCTCACCAAAACTTTATCTGAGCTGTCAATTGGGCAATAATGAACTCATCGATGCTGAAATATTGGAAAGACCAGATATGCTATACTGCCGTAGTGGACAAGATAGCGATTTTAAAGAGAATCTCGACCTAATTGAATCAGAAAATTGCAACTGGCAACAGATGCGTGTAAAGATTCAGACAAAAGGCCCGCTTCAGGCTGAGATACCCGTGGGCGATGCCAATGGGTATACGATCGTTCTATGTATAACAATTGGTATAAGTTGGGCAGCAGCCATTTGGACTATATTAAGTACTCGGTCTGTGCCTCGTCGTATTAATAAAGAGTTGACTGATGAGTATTTGCTACTGCAGCAGAAGGTTAAAGTCAAATAAAATTAGACAAAAAAATTGGTGATTTTGTTAATATTCTATTAAAGGATCTCGACGTGACAAAATCATAAAATCAGGGTCGTGTGATAAACACCACCAGACTAGATTTTATTATATATTTGTATATACTTAATGTTGAGTGTGCTCGTGCAGCCGTAGAGATAATCGCGACAGTTGTTTAAATAGAAGGTGGGCCCAATAAATGCTACAAAACACCGATTCCAGGGACAATGCCATGTTAGGCTTCAGTAATATTTTTTGTGATTTCCTATTATACAGGTTTATAGAGGGTGTATTAAAAGTACATTAAACTGTTGATGCTTTATGATGGGCTTAGCCGCAAAACAAAATATAATGTAGTAGACATTCGAAAAAATGTTTAACAAGAGCTTACTTTTGGTTCTTATCTATTTAAGTATATAGACAAGTACTATGTCACATATTTGCCGCTAAAGAACTTCCGTGTTATTGCATATTTTGTATAAAAATAATTGTTTATTTTAAGTTATCTATAGGAGTTGTTTTTGCATTGTCTAACCTTAATTTGTTGATAATCTGCAAATAAAATGATTAAACACATTCTTAACTGTGCCAAACAATATCATATTTTCAATTTTCGGAATGTTTCTGCAGCGTAGATTAATGTGTTTTAAATGCTTCTGATTTAAATCTTTTGCCTCAAAAGTAATTTGTTAATGTGTTATATATATATATATATATATATATATGTATGTACGATTGACATATACTATAATATATTTAATACAAAATAAAATAATTAATTTAACTTAAAAGTATGATAACGCAAACTAATAGCTTAATCGAAGACGTCTTTAAAACCGATCTTCTTTACCATCTGTTGGTACTGTGGTTCTGGAATCAGTCTGCAAATTGTTGCGTAATGTCATAGTGCTAGACATGTTGGGAGGATCGTTCCAGGGCTGTACCGTAGCCTTGCCCATAATGACGAAGAGCAAATTGCATACCAAGTAGATGCCACCGGTGATGAAGAAAACCACCCGCCATTGAGTTGGATCCTCATCATCCGATAGGATAGCACCAACGACTAACGGGGCTACAATTGATGTTACTCCGGCCAGACCATTTGTAACGCCCATCATGGGGCCAGCAAAATTGGGTGATAAATCCATGTGGTTTACGAGATAGCCACAAAAGCAAGCGGCATTAATGCCCACAGCCAAAGTCAGCAACACAATGGCACCGGTTTTCTCATCGGCGGTCATGTAACCCAGTCCGATCAGGCAGGCCATTGGTACCCACTGGCCAATAGAGTTGAAGAGTTTGCGTGCCGCTGTCACCGATATAATGCCACAATTTATAAGCAGATCCGAAATAGGGCTGACTACAAAGCAGAGCACACCCATGGCAAAGTAGGGCAACGAGGAGAGAAGAGCATTTGACTTAACATTTAATTTAAGTACACTGTTCATATAGCTCGGCATCTCAGTGAGCAACGTGTAAAATCCCCAGGTGAAGCCGCAATGAGCAGCTAGTAGACCGTAAAAGGCGGGCGAAGTAAAGATAGACATCCATGGTACAGCTAACGACTGCAGTCGTGATTCAAATGTAAGATTTTATAATTATAGCCTAATAAAGCAACTGAAATTGCACTTACCTGGCTGCTGTTATTGCTGCCCGTCAGGCTTTCAATGTACTCCCGCTCAATTTTAGCGATGTTCCGTGATGTTGCCGGCTCATTGGCTCCCTGCCAGAAAAACACTAGCGCCCAAGCCAAGCTTAGTCCACCAGAAATGTAAAACAGTCCCGGCCAGCCCATACTTGACTCAAATATATCACCGCTGCTAACTAAAATGACCGCTGTGCCGAACTGTGCGCCCGAATAGATGCTAGTCGTGAGAACACCACGCTCTGTACGCGGCACCCACTTGGACAATAATGTGTGCACACAGGGATAGACACTGCCCTGTACCAATCCTGTCAACACGCGTAGCACACAAATATTGATCCAGCCTCCTTTAGCAGCCATTGGATGAAAGAAGCATAAGATCCCGCCCACAGATGTGGAAAAGGTGATCACATATTTGGCACCATAACGTTTCGCCAACAAACCTGAAGTTAAAAAACATTTCAAAATGGTTATAGCATAAATCTACTGATAGAGGTCTTACCAGAAGGTACTTGCGATAGGACATAGCCCCAAAAAAAGCTGCTCAGGATTAGCGACTTGTCAGACATATCCCAGTTGTAGTATGGAGCACCGGCAGTTTGCTGAGTCATTGGCACAATGGCAGCGGAAATGTTCACCCGCTGAAAGTAGTTGATCATCATGCCCAAAAACAGCAGAATGGCCTGCCAGTGACGAGCCCCAAAGCCACTTGCTGTAAAGAGTTAACACAATTTAGATAAGGTTTGTCTACACAATAAACACAATTAAGGGTTTACTAGCTAAATTTCTTAAGTGAGCGTGTATCAAGAGGGGAGTTCTTTCGCTGTTTATTAAATAGACCATATTGAATCACTCCTAAATTTGCTGCTCGGATGCTGTTTACTTCTGCTGAAGTGAGCTTTTGGTTAATAAATGTTCGACAATGCAAGGTGTTTGCCAGTTATTTAATCATTTTCCTAGGATTATTTGTGCATTCATTTAAAATCGGTTTCAAGACTACTCTGATAATGAGCGGGGCACTGATTTCTGTTGTGTTTAACAAGTATTGTGTCATTATCATTAACACATGCCAATGTGAACAAAAGAAAAAGCCGCGTGTCTCAATGGAAAAGTTTAAAGGAAACAGTGGAGTACACAAAAAGGGGGCAATTCAGGAACCACTATATATTTTAAATTACGCTAGCAACACATCAAAAAGGCTTCATATTAAACTTATTTGTTACTTAGCAAACAAGAGATAATCGCTGTATAAATATTTAATTAATTCACCGCCCGTTTATAGTACACACATATAAACAAATTGCTATTCAAAAATGAATTACTTATCTAGAATGGGATGTCATTTTCAGCTTAGATTTATCACAGGAACTTACATATACTTTATATACGACGTACATTATATAAAGATAATTTACGTTATTTCTCGTGTTGTGCAGGTCTGGCGAGCTAATAGTCTTATACTCTTAAATGCAAAGTACGTACACATGTTTGTATAAGTGGGTCTCACAACGAGTATATTTATTTATAATGCAAGCTGATAATTAATGGAATATGGTATGGTCCAGTTTGCTTGCATTTTTTCATATTGTCGGCGATCGAGTACTCGTACTTAAGGTCTAGACATAAACGCAATTCAATAACCTCTTCGAGCTGATTACAAAGCTCTTTGGAGGTGCAACTCCCGAGTGCTAAATTAACAAACAGCCTTACAATGTTTTTAATCCTCTAAATGCTCTTTTTATATTTAATTTGCCAACACACAACTTCAGTACGTTTTAACTAAAAAACTTTACTTACGTTTTGTTAGCTTATCCGTGCTGCTATCGAACCCCATCGCCACGATTAGGTTTTAAATTGTTTACACGGCAACAACCAGTACAATTGTACTTTAGTTTCAGTGTATTATCTTTAGGTGCACTTCTTCAGATTTAACAATCACTTTGCCTTGGTGTTGATCAGCGACTGAAATATGAACTGCCTTCACCTGGGCCTTTTATACTGCCTACAAAAATCCATTTTCTCTGATTATCTGCCGCCGCTCGATTTGAGATACCCGCGGGTCTAGCGACTGCGATGGTTAATGTTAGTCATTATCGTTGTGGGTCCGGAGTTGTAAAATAATAAACCCCTGACAAATAATTGCGATTTATCTAATTAGTAATATAATTTAAATATATTGCTATTGTTTATAACGCATGTGTAAACATAAGAAGAGTGTACCAAAATAAATTTATATGTTATCCGCTAATTCTATAATTAATTTTTCAGTGCAGTATCTGTAACAAATTATTTATATTTTGTAACGTTTAGTCTTATCAGCAGAGAAATTAACTAAGACTGCCAATTTGTGTGTGATTATTTGAATATTCGTAGAAACGTGTCATAAAAGCAGAGCGCTTTAATTACCCGGGAAAATCGTCCGTTGTACTATTTGTCTTTGCACGCACACTTAGCTCTAATTTCTCTATAAATCTTTCTCGGAACTTATAAAACTGCATTAAAATTATTGTAAAAGAAGGAAACCAATTCTACTGAAGTTAAAACTTAACCAAGAAAATATGTATATTATATTTTAAATAATATATTAATTGCCTGACGGTTAACATCAGATATTTACCAACACTTAGAACGCATTTTACAGCACTAACAAGTAATAAACTTGTCAAACATAATTTGTCAACACTTTTTAATTTGTTTTGTGTTAAATTTGTTTTAATATGTCTTCTCGTTTATCATTTGGCGATGACGACCAACAAAATATGCCTAGAATTATGACCTTCCGTCCAAGTTATGAGGAATTTACAAACTTTGCTGCCTATATCGAATACATGGAATCACGTGGGGCACATAAGGCTGGCTTGGTTAAAATTATTCCCCCTGTGGAGTGGACACCGCGTCGGTCAGGTTACGATATTGAAAATATAAATATGACAATACCGGCCCCTATTTGCCAGGTCGTAACAGGGTAAGTAAATGTTTTCACAGAGAAATCGTGGTTTTGATTAACTTCTTATTACCAGGGCCCATGGCATTTATCAACAAATCAACATACAACAACGTCGCCAAATGACACTCAGACAGTTCATGGAGAAGGCCAATTCGGAGCTGCATCAAACGCCACGCCACTTTGACTATGACGATCTGGAGCGAAAGTACTGGAAGAACATAACGTACATATCGCCGCTTTACGCGGCCGATGTTAAAGGTTCATTAAGTGACGAGGACTTGGATGTATGGAACATTGGACGACTGGATACCATACTCAATCTAGTTAACACCGATTATGGAATCGAAATAGACGGGGTCAATACAGCGTATTTGTACTTTGGAATGTGGAAGAGCTCGTTTGCTTGGCACACTGAGGACATGGATTTGTATTCAATAAATTACTTACATTTTGGTGCTCCAAAAACTTGGTACGCCATTCCTCCCATATATGGTAGAAGGTTGGAAAAACTGGCGAATGAGACCTTTGTGGAGAACTATCAGGAATGTAACGCATATCTGCGACACAAAATGACAATGATTAGTCCGAAAGTTTTGCGCCAGCATAATATACCTTTTAATAAGATCACTCAGGAGGCTGGCGAAATAATGATCACATTTCCATTTGGCTATCATGCCGGCTTTAATCACGGATTCAACGGTGCAGAGTCCACAAACTTTGCCTCAAAGCGCTGGATTGAGTATGGAAAACGTGCGAGCATTTGCAAATGTCGCAGCGATATGGTTAAAATATCAATGGAGACATTTGTGCGTCACTTTCAACCCGATCGCTACGAACATTGGTTAAAGGGTGAAGATTACGGTTGCCATCCAGAGGAGCCTGGTAAAATATGCGCTGCAGCACCGCCCACCCTCAACGAATACCAGGTCATGCAAGAAAGGTAAGTTAATAATAACAACGAAATTGTCTATATTTCACTTCTACACATCCGTATGGCCCACCAGCTCAAAAATATCGAAATCAAAAGCAACACATTTGCAGAAAAGGGGCTGCTCGCTAGCTAATGTCAATGGGCATTCGGATATTGACGATGACAAGGCGAGCGTGAGTAGCTGCGGCAGTGCGAATGTAAAGCATCCAGTGGTTAGGCTGCGTAAACTCCCATCAATTACTCCACCTGCACGTTCCGATAATCCAGAGGACGAATCCAGCGCTGCCAATTCCACGAAAAAATACGACTTTAACTCTATTGCAGTCGTGCGCGTTAAAAGACTATGGAGTGATCTGCCTTGTGCTAAGCCAGGCACAAACTTGCTCACCAATGGCATCGTAAAAAATACAAAACGCATGCGCTTTCAGACTAAGGCTCTAACCCTCGATGACGAGGATTAGCCAATCCTAATGGCTGCCACAAAGTGCTATTTTTAAACATATTGACGATCTCTATTGTTAGTAGTTTTATAAAACGACACAATCAAAGATAGACATAATTTATACATTATATAGACGCATATATAAAACTAAGAACGTAGACATATAATCATATACCAAGGGCGCAATAATGTGCTGAGAAGCACTTGTTTAACATGTTTGTATAAAAAATAATAACTATAAATAACGATTTGTAAAATGCCATAAAATGTTAAAAAAAAAACTGCGCAATTTCTGTTATTGGGTCATCGCTTCTTTTCTGAAAGAAAGAAGGCATAACTACACAGTATTTGAATTTGCTGGCCTTCCAGTTTGCTTTTTTTTGGGTATTTTTTACACTACTGTTTCTATTTATACACGGTGTATGTGGACTTTAAACAGAATTTTTTTTGCACTTATACCACAGCAAACAAAAATATTAGCTTTGTAAGAGAAGTTCAGGAACCTTTCATTGGATGTATTAAATTATTGAATTGAATATTTTATGTTTGTCGAGTATTTAATATGTGTACATATTTAAGTACGTTGATTATTTAACTTGAAGCGCAGCTCGTCAAGTTTGCATTTGCCGATTTACATAAACAGTAGGTATCCCAATGTTTTGATATCACTGTGAAATAGTTAAATACGAAGGCTAAGAAAAGCCGGCTTAAACGTACCGTTTAATAACTGCTTCAACTTATATATTTGTTTCGTTCTTTAACTTAACATGTGTCTTCTCGTAGGTATGTATTATAATATGAATAAAATTATAAACAGAAATAAACTAAATAAAACTCATTATTATAAATGAATAAAGAAGATACATGGGATTTATCTGTGCTTGCACATGCCTATGTTGAATGCATTGTTTGTATAAACATTTCTTAATTCAAAGTTTACACCTGCGGCGTCTATAAAGGCGCTGATAAAGGTATCGCGAAGTAAGACAAATGTTTATTTTTGACAGAGTGTAAAATATTGTGAGCGGGCTTTAAGTGCACGCATTCTTAATGCGTGCTGGGAAGCATGTAGCTTATCGCAAATTTTCAATGACAACTGGCGGAGTGGACAGGGCTTGTCTTTTGCTTTACTTATACAGGGATGGGAATTGGCAGGCTCTAATAGATATCGGACGATATCTTCTTCTAGTGGCTGGCAAAATATAATTTGGAACGATATTTATATATAACATGAACTTAGGCTAAATAGCTATATGTGTCTTTGTGTCCCTCCATGCGCTCCAGATACTCCTTTTCAATCAATATATCAATGCACTTCTTAATGACGGGCACGTTGGGCTTAAACCGAGTCGATAGTTGATTGAGCACTTCGGAGATAAGATTCGTATGATTGAGACGCTTACGCATCTTCATAATACGCACAATCGCTGCCTGTATTAATAGCTTGCGATCCTCCTCAATGTGTTTGGTGACAGTCTCCTGTTCAACTTTAAGCTCAGTCTTCAACGGATGATTGATATTAATACGACGCTTCTTGCTTTTATAATCCAAGAACAATTCCACAGTTGAGTCTGGTGTCAATGCGTTTTCACTGTCGCTGGATGTCAGCACTTTAGCCTTGAGCAGTATTTGTAATACCTAAAACAAGTATATTAAATGTGTTAATATTTATAATTTTAGAATTTGGAGTTCGTGCTTCACCTGTATCAAGTTCTCTAGCTGGGATTGTGTATTGTCTCGAAGTTGTTGCACAGTAAAGCTAAGCTGGTCGTTAAACTGCAACAGCACTGACATTTGGAACGTGCTCACTTGCAGTGTGTAGACGACATTGCTGCGATTTACGTTCATTATAAGTTCGCCCTTGCACTTGTGATACAGCCAATTCAGTTTTCGACCCGAATGGCGCGCAGAGTAGAAAATGGTAAACTGTTGAACGGAACGTTCCAATTCCGAGGGCAGCAAAAAGTTGTTGTTTTGCGTGAAGGGCCAGGCGTTGGTTGACAGCACCTCGATGCCAAAATCAATTTCGGATGTTATGTTTTGGGTCTTAAGGTACTCCTTAAAGTTTGAATTCAAGTCCTTAGATAGGCCAATATCCTGGAACATTCGCTGCAGCTTGACAGTGTATTCATAACCGCACGTCTGCTTCAGCTTGGAGATCATCATTGCCTCAGCATCGTCCGATGCCGATGTATGACTGACTAAACGCTTTGCCAGCATATTTGAGTAGTACTTCTGGAAGACATCCTTATCCTCAATGTATTTGAAGACTACCATCACTTGATTAAGATTATCCTCAAGTTCCTTGTCCTCAGGATTCTTTGAGGATTTCTTGAGCAAGAGATCGCAGTATTTAGCCAGCAATTCTGGCGATTTGCCGGCATTGTTTGGTCGGGTCACCACATTTGAATTTATAAATTTGCCGCAAGCCTTATCCAAAGATGCTACAAATCCATTGTCATTATCAAATGCGGTAAGAACGAGCGCGTTATACTTTTTGTGTATATCGAGTATGGTTTGTACATAGGTTTTTGGATCGTTAGCCGCATCGCTTGTGCAACACTTCTCAATAGCTTCCGTTCCCTGTTGCAGGATGTGATCCTCGAGTATTTTTTTCAATTGGTCAAGATTTTTGGGAGACAGGGCAACCAGTGAATACATACGCTTCAGATCATCATTTCTGTCAGCGTTCAACAGGTTTTGAAACTCGATATGAAATAATTTCAGATGTTTTTCAATCAGGACCTGTGTGTTGATTTATGTATAGAGAAATAATACAAATTAAACAAGTACGAAATTCAATGGGATCGTTCAATATTCATTTTGACGGTAAATTAGATTTTACTTTAAAGAATGAAATATTACTGACCTGTTCGCATGTGGACTTCAAAACCTCCGCCGTTGTCTCGTGCAGGTAGGACAGTGCATTTTTTGAGTTGCGACCACGGACGCGTTGCTTCTCCTCCTCCAAACGGTTTTCGACATGCTTTAAGTACTCGGTCACTGTGTTGGTAGATAGAAACGCATCCGACTCCTTTTCATAAAAAGCATAAGTGTCGGCTATGAATTTCACCTCAAAATTGTCTTTATAGACCGACAGCTTTCGCTCGGTGGCATCGGTGTAATCATCGTTGAAACTTAACTCGACGTAGCATTCAATAACATCACGGACCAGGGCACGATTTATTAATTTGCCGTGTCGCTCTTCTTCAATGGACTTAAGAATCGCCTTGGTCACTGGCTCGTTGAGCACCTGAAACAGATGTCCCTTCCAGGCAACCAAAGCGAGACGATAGATCTTGTAGATGCCTTTCTGACCCTCCTCACACTCCCTTTTTACCCAATTGCGGTTGAGATAATTGCAAATGCCATCGAGGACGGTGCTTGAGAACTGATACGATTTCCATTGCCTGGTGTACCGGGAAAGGAGCACCTCCTCGCCACTAATTGACTGGAAAGTGGTCAACAAGTCACGTAAATAGTCCTTTAGGAAAAGTTCTAGGCGATCGTACAGTTTCTTGCCCACCAGTTGAGCGCCCCCTGCTTTACCGCTGCTACGACCACTCGGTGCTGCGGTGACATTCGTGCAATAGTCATAAACGTGCGTGTAGAATCTCATGTACTGTTTACGCGTTAGCGACTTTTCATGTTCGAATATTTGCAATATACCCTCCACTAGTTCTTTCCAAATCTCATCCAAATTGACGGGCCGCTGTGAGGTTTGGGAATTGCTCGAACGGTTCATTTTGGCAGCCGGGGGCAAATCTCGTTTGCCTTCAACCCGTTCTTGTTGTTGTTGTCGGTGGTATTGCTGCTGCTGCGGAGATAGAACAACTTGCGCGGGCGACTGCGACGTAGGATGACTGTCCTGATTGCGTCGTTTGGCTGCTAATCTTGTAATGGGTGTTTTGGTCGGAATTTTGGCAAATCAAGTGTAACAATTTATGGGGGAGATATAAAATATGTGTTTTTCAATCTGCAAATAGATATATATATATATTTACACAACAAAATCAGTAGATTGTAGTAGGCCTCGACTTATACATTGTTAAATATGAATTTCCCAGTGCATTTGTCCAATATGTGGAGATACCTTGTGCTCAAATTTACTCACTCACTAAACAGCTTATTCGCTCACCTTTCTCCCTACTTACTCAATCAATTGCTAACAAACAACTTAGTCATTCACTTAACCAAGATCAATCAATAAATTATCATGCCTGTTTGCCTGAGTATAGGATATAACAACACAAAATTGTGCACATTGGTGTGGTGACTACATATGCCTTAAAAAATCCTTTCAAGTTTACACAGAGACGCATGCGAAAATATGTAATCTGATATGTCGCAAACTTACTCACAATTAACTCAAAACTAAAATATGTAGTAACTGTTTAATATGCCCTTGCAGCACATATACATTAACTCATATACACATACATAAATATATATGTTAGTATTCAAGAAAAAGTAGCAACTTGTGCATATGAGCGTATTACTTCCTGATGAAATAAACATACATACACAGACACACACCCACACACAGAGGCTAATGAGAAACCAACAAAACGTACGTAAGTATTCGAATACACAATTTTTTCATGTTTACAAAAGCGTTTCAGTTTTTTCAAGTAAAAGGTGTATTTGTAAAAATGTGTCTTACATTTTCACTGGTTTTTAATCTCTGACGTCGTGATTTCCCTTTTGGAGCACACGTATTTTTTTCACCTTTTGTTCGCCATTTTCACAGCACTGACACTAACACACACAGGTACGATTTGCTCAGAGCGATAGGTTTTAAACAGAAGTTTACCTGTTTCCAGATATTGTTTAATGCTACGCGTATATTTTATGCAATTTTCAGTACTTTTTAACTGTAATTTAACTAAATAAACTATTTTTTTTTGCCGTTTGTTCAAATCACTCTTTCCAACCAAAAAGAAGCAGATTAGTGATGCTCGATATACATAGAGATGTGATAGGACAATGATGTTTTGGTTAGATATATCGCAATACATCGATTCAACAATGCATAATGGAGATGTAATACTACATCGATGTTTTGGTTAGATTAATCGCAATATATCGATTCAACATTACGATAGATTTCACAGGGAAATACCGACATAGCTTTCACTACCGAGCGATTTTCATTGGTGCGGCAGCACTGTTCGTAGTAAGTTGGCAGCGCGACAAAACTAAGACGATAAATTTACTTTCACTTTTGCAGCCCTAATTACAAAAGAAACAACATCGATAATATGTTTTTCATTTATGCAGCCCTAGCTAGTGTAAATAAATAAGAAATTAAACTCAGCACCAGCTTTTGGAAACGTCATTACTTGCTTATTGTTTTGCGTTAAGCGAATCAAATTTAAATTATTTATAGATGGAGCAGCTTTCGCAGAGTTGGCAATGTTTGACGGTGACACTGTTGCTGATGTTCTTGCTGCTACACCATGACCAAAGTGAAGCAGCGGACGCAGCAAATCCCAATGATTTAAAGAAAACCGTTAAGAAAGATCAGGCACCACCACCGCTTCCTCCGGCACAAGAAACTGCCCAGCTACAGCCCTTGGCGATAGGCTCAGCTCCAGAGAATGTACTGGTTATAAGTGAAAACCCGCGGAAGGCATCATCCGCTGTGAGGCAAAATGGACATTCAGTTAGCATTCTGCCTCAAGAGGATGTGCACATTGAGCCTTCCAGTATAAATAACAACGAAGACTTTCCGGATACATATGCAGCCGTATTTTATGTACTGGTGGGCATAACTAGCACAGCCCTCTTTCTATTAGTTGTGCGCATATATCGGTAAGTTATACTGACTGCTATCAGTTATTAAAATCTGTACCTGGTATACGGTATGTTGAGAACACGCGAAACTAAGTTTTGTCCGTATTTTCATATGTGCGCTTGGTTGCTGATAAGAGATTTTAAAATTGTCCAATTTATTTCAGTTTGCGCTTATCACGTGCTGAGCGTAAGTACGGCGTACAAGGCGACCGCGCAAATCAGGAGTTGACACCTCTACCCATGGCCATCGAAGATGTGAACAGCGATGAGGAGGAGGATCACACGTTGTTCGAGGTCAATCGGCAGAGCATACGCATATTATGAAGTTCACAAAACACTGAAATCCGACCGACCAAAGGTCTAATCGGACATACATCGATTCTCATTTAAGAAACTTGCCTTCTCAGTTGCTCACTGCATCAATTGTAATTGTAATTTTTTCTAGTGTATCGTAGTTACTAACAATGCCTAACAGTTGAATTGCCTTATACGGTAACATAAGATTTTTGTGTATTTTTCTCAGAAAAAACAGTTGAAGTTCAAGTTTACCGACAACAAAAAACATTTGTGATACCAAAAGATATGTATGTATGTAAGGAACGTAAAGAACGCCTAAAAACGCATTGAACTTATTTTCTACATAAACCAATTTAAAGATATACATAACACCAACATAACATGTGTGCGTGATTGTGTGTTGCCTATTATATATATAAACAAAGTGAATAAATATTAAACAAACTGTGTATTTAAAAACTAAACGAATGGCCATTTGTTTCCGTATTTTTCTCTTTTTTATTTATCGACACACACCTACACGCACTTTAACACGACGTAAGGTCCAATATACAGTAGACTTACAAGTAATACAATAAGCATTTATAATGAACGATTTATCATACTTTAGACTTGCGCAAAATGCAATTGCAACTTAACAGCTATGATCACAAAATAATTTATTAACAATACTGTGGCTGCGGCTGCCAAACCAAGCACAACAAACATGTTGTCCATCCAATTAGTGAATAGTGACGACTAAACTAAGTCTAATACTACAAATTAGTTATATTAACGTATTTTTGATTTGTTGTAGGGCCCAACTTAGGAAATGTTTTTCCAAATAAGACGGGGGTATAAACGTAGAGTTGTTGTGGATCTATGAATTACTACGGCACTGTTACTTGGTTAACGTATTTCACTTATTGATTTTTTTTATGTGCTAGTTGCGTAAAATAAGCTAACATTCTGTTGGAATTAGATTATCGGCTAAATCATGCTGCCAAACATGCGTTTGCCGCGCGTTAAAACCAAGCTGACAACCATCACGGTCAACAGAAAGAATACCAGACTTAGAAACGTGGTGATGAAGCGACATCTTTGGCGGAACTTCTTCTCCTTTTCCATTTTGAGGCGTAGCTGTTCGGCGCGCGGCAAGTCGAGCGTAAAATCCGATTCCGGGCGAGACGATGGCTGCATGGCATGTAATTCAAAACAAAAATTATATGAATATATATAATTATTAAAATAACCGTCATTAGTCTATTGGTAAGTGCTGCGAACCCATAAAAATAACTCCTATTACTTGTTAACATACTTTTTCTTGAACTGCGTTTTATAAAAGATAAGCTCTCTAATCGGGACTGCTAACTCGGGGATACCCTGTATCCAGCTTCAAAACATATATCCTTCTATAGGCACTGCTAATGCTAGCATCGAATATATATCATCATTTATTAAGTTGCCTCTTTCGACAATATACATAAATTCATTAACACAAATCCACCCTATTTTTTTTAAAATTTTCAAAGGGTACAGAGTATATTAAGTCTCGCAATTAAGCTAATTAATTTTTGGCGTTGAAAACTTAGCTAAGCCTGGCGCTCTTTATGTAAATCGATTATGCACATGCTAATTATATTGTAAGACCAAAAAAAAACCTATTGTGAAGCCCAAAATGAACCACCATCCAAGTTGGCCCTCAGTTGGCAGTGACCGACGCATCGATTGCTTTGACATTGATACTTGGGTTGTTGCTGTTGTTGCCTTTTGATTGGACGCAAATCGGAGTCGCTTCATTGATTATATTATAATATTTTGCCGTCTATTTTAAGCCAAGCCGTATTAATATACCAGATGTTTTCTCCCCATTGTCCAAACTTTTTATACCATGTGCCCATTGAAAGTGGGTAAATCGAGGACCAACATGGGTCAGAATTTAAAATCAACACAGCTTTGGTAAATGTGAATTGCCATCGATATGGAATAACTCTCCGTGGTTTTTAGCAAAGGGTATATGTAGGCCTGATTAGAGCACTCTTAGTTTTCTGATTTATTTTTAAAGCCAACCCATTTGACTAAATTTTGTATGCCATAAATCAAAACATAAGTATTGCACGTTTTACACGTACATTTTTGCAATAGTTGCAAGGCGTGGCTTTCGGCCCACACACACACTCACACAGATGCAAAAGGGCGCAACGCACAACAATTTGACCCACTAAGCGACCGCTGTTGTTGTTGTTTTCTTGTGCGCTTCATCTTGTTTTTTCAGTTGCCGGTTTTAAATTTTAGCGACACAGCCTTGAAATTTGTTAAAATATATAAATATATGTGTATATACACATACACACAATTAAAGTGTATTTGTGTTTTATATATTGTAAATGTAACAGGCAGGTTGTTGGCATTATTGTTGACTTTTTGTTGATTCTCACAAAACGTGTAAGATATTATGCAATTGATATTTAATATTTAATATGTATCGAAAAAAAGGGCACTCTCTCATGACGACACACAAAATATGTAAAAACAAAAAAAATTTGCAAAAAATAGACACTCTTTTGAAACCGGATGTTAAATCTGTGACAACATTCTATAATTGCTCAAATATAATTGCTGTCATGGAATTTGTTGCTTTACAAAGGCCGCGCATATCCAATTTCAATAATTTCAGCAAGTGAAAGTTACGCATATGCAATATAGTCATTAAAAGGGCATTCAATTTAAAGTGTTCACACACACACACAGACACGGGTAATTTTAAGGTGTGTGTTGTGTGTGAGTTTACCTGAAAACGTCAGTTGAACCATTCGCATTTTTGCACTTCATTGCGGAACCCTATTTATTTATTTATTTCAGTTCGTTTTTGTTGATCAGTTTTGTGCCCGATTATTTCAAGTTTGAGTTTTGGTTTCAGTTTCAGTTGGTTGTCAATACAAGCGCGCGCATTCACACACACACACACACACACACACACACACACACACACACACACACACACACACACACACACACACACACACACACACACACACACACACACATATTTATGCATATACATGTGAGATATGAAATGAGAAATTAAAATGGAAACAACTTTACGGTATCTTCGTTTGCCTTCCGGCTTCTTTGCGCTGCTTCTCTGCCCAGCCGCCTCCTGCTACGCTTTACTATTGAGCTTGTTTCTTCTCTCCGCTTTTACATTTGCGTTTGCTTGTCTGAGGTCGCTGATGCCTTTTGTTGTTGTTTTTTTTTGCTGCTGCTGTTTATCAGTCAAAGTACTTTGAAAAGACGACGTAATCGAAGCGTCGACGTTGACGGCGAAATTACCGCATTGGCTTTTTGTTTGTGTCTGTGCGTGTTTGATGTGTATAACGGTCTTATTGGCCTGGTAGGCAAATCAAGTGCATTTGTGAGTGACACGAAGCTAATATTTTAAGTGCTTTTATGAGACTTTAAAATGCAATGCTTTTTTAATAAATGCAATAACTGATACTTTGTATTAGCCATTTGTTCTTATTTGCCATCTGGTCGGGAACTTAGCTTTAACGTTAATGTTTAGTAATGCATAGTAAATTGACAATTCAAAATTTCTGCGCTCTACACAATAATTGCCAACATTGTAAAACTCTTTGCAAGGGTATCGATGAGAAGAATAGCAAGCAGCGTGATTACCTTGTGGGCCACCCTCGTGTGCAAATTTTTTAAGCCAACTTATTGGACCCCGCCCTAATGCCAAAAAAAATGACGTAGCTAATTTGCAAATGATGCCACACGCATAAGCACAAAAACTCAGCGCTATAAATTATGGGTATACTTAGTAATGATTTGTTTAACATATGCAAGACCGCCGAAAATGTGTGTGTACATAAACTAACATCGGATATTTGGACCTATTTATATATATACTATATACAGGTATGTATTGTGAACTGAATCTGGTTGCTGTAAATTTCCCCAAATGTAGCCTTGGAATAAATTCAACAGCGCCCGTTTTATTTGCCAATGCTAGGCAGTAGGCATAAAGTTCAAAAGAAAATCCATAGATACATGAGTAAAGTTGTTGGCTTTTAATTTGCAACACACGTTTTTCTCTGACATTGAAACTAATATACATGTGTATACAAATAAATAAATACACATTTTTTTTGGCTGGAAGTTGGCCAAGTTTAAATGTAGTTATTACTACATACGAATGCTTGAAGTTGAAATATCGCTTGTACTCAAAACAAATTTTAGCACGTACTGATGTTAAGTACCTTAATGCATGCCTTATTTATATATAATATATTGTATATAAATATGGTTGGTCTTACGAGTATCTCTAAAGATGGGAGATGGGAGTTCTGCAGAAAACCCGAGTACTTAAAGCACGTTTCAATATGTTGGCCCAGTATTTATTTTATTTATTGCATTCTCCTCTAATTTGTTTAACACTTGAAGCCACATTATACTCTTATAGTATTTGTTGTTTACTTCAAAGTTAAGTAGACGAAAAAATAGCACAAATTCGAAGGGTATATTTTGGACTTACACTTACAGAATTTACATTTCCCATTTAGCTGATGGCTTTTTATTAGCAATGTGCACGGCTGGAGGGTAAAAAGTGAACTGACTTTTTTGGACATCTACTCTTAACCAACTTAAGACAATGCAGACAAACGCAATAATAATTTGCACAGATAAAAAATTAGCGGTGTAATGCAAATTGAACTGAAGTTTGGCAATAAGGCGGTTTTGTATTGCATGGAAATGGGGAATGGGTATAACTTATATATAACCATAACTTTATATACATATACATATACATATATTATATCTTTATGGACCATGCACTTAATGTTTTTAAACGTAAATATGATAGGGTGTGAATAGATTAAGTATATATATTAAATAATAGATTTTATATGTGTATATATATATTAAATAATTGTACAATTATGCAAGCCACGGTCTTTTTATTTCTGTTTTAGGGAATTTTAATCTTTTTACTGTTGCAGCATTAAAAGTGCATTCAACGGTAACTAACTAAACACAACAACGAAGTATTGCACACGGGCAAAAGCCGCAAAAAAAATAATAACAACAATAAAATCAGCCGAGCTCCGGAAAAGCCAAAACAAGCAATTGAGCATTAAGGAAGGTGGTTAGGTGGAGAAGAATAGTTTGTCGGCCAGCATCGGCGGTAGTTGAAACGGTAAGCGATAGCTACTCGAATCTTGTCAGTGTGTCAGTACTGACCGACAGACTGACTTACTGACTGACTGGCTAGCGAGAAGGAACTTGGCTTCAAGAAAGAATAGGATCGATGTGGTCACAGCCTGCCGCTAATTAATTGCGCGTAGTTGTCCATTGTTGCACGTTGCGTGTGAGCAATCAGTCGAATTGTGAGGGGGCTACAGTTACCAACAGCAACTGTTTCCGTGGTGGCCATCAAGCTGCTGGCCATGATATGCACCGTGCGCTTATATAAGCCACAAAAGTTGCCCGTGGCATAATTTCAACTTGAAGCGGCCCAAAGCGGTGCAGCTCATGCTAATTTCCAGCCGTTGGTCTTAGCCCAAATTGCACCCACAGGTGACGAAGATAGCGAGAGCAGCTTTAATGGTAAGTTGTATATCAATATGTATGTAAATTATTGAAACCAGAAATTCACTGACAAGTGGGCCAGTCTGTTAAATAACGAACAATGGGAATGCGGACAATAAAACAAATCAGACATAGATGTTCAATCTATTGGCCACCAATTTCAACTTGTTAAACGACCCTCGCATAACCGTTGGCTCAGGAACTGGGTACTAAAACAGAATACGACGGTGTTGCTTTTGTGCTTGGGCTGGCGACAATTCCACGTCCATTTGTGTCGTTTTGGTTTGCTCTTGGCCAAATGGAAATTGCCATAACACCCAGTTGCTGTTGCTGTTGCTATTGCTGTTTTTGATGGGTGGCTGAAACGGCGATGGTGATGGCGATGGCGATTGCAACACTTTGTGGCAGCCACTTCTAAATAGTAAAAACTGCAGCGGCAGCAACTTTGTGACCAGATCGCCTTACATTTTGCTTTTCGTGTTAATTTTTTTTTCGTTTTCGTTTTCATTTTGGCATTCATGACAGCAAACGAGTTATACGCCGGCCAATTTGCCGTGGGACGAGTTTCGTTTTCGCGGCGAAGTGCTCTGGGAGGCTAGAGAGTGGTCAAACAGGAGGCGGAAAAGGGGAGACCAGGGGCTACTTATTATAGTCAGCTTGTTTTTCGTTTTTACTATTTCTCAGCATCCTTCTTGTGTTTAGTTGAATTGTTGAAACGTCCTTAAAGGTCATTCAAGTTGTAGGGCACCTCCACCGGTTTTGGCTTTGATTTTAGTTTTTATTTATCTTCTTTGGTGTCTGGCACTTGTTGCATGCCTTGGCTGTTGCTGTTTGCTGTTGGTAGTACATTTTTATCTGGGTCTGAATCAATGGCGGTCAGTTGGTCAGCCAGATAAGCAGGTAGCAGAGCTACCTGTTCGCCAAGATGCTGCAGGCCTGCTGCATGTATTTAACGGAATCTTAAGGTTAACCGGTACAGTTTTTCCAGTCTTCGCTGTTATTGTTGTTGGTTGCGCCTTTTGCACTAACTGTTTGATTTGTATTATAGCCGCTTGCCAGTAACCCGCAGCGCAAGACCTCAAGTTCAAATCCCAATCGTGAACGTGCATACTGATAAGTAAATATCAGACCACATACTACAATACATACATATATGCATATCTATATGTATATGCATATGTATATAGCTCGTATGTGTATGCTTTCAAGTAAGGTGAATAAACCGAAGTCGTGCGCTTACCAATTTCTGATTTCAGCTGGCGCGCTGAGTCGACAAAAACAAAAATTGTGCTTCGCATTGGCATTGAAAGTGAAAACTCATTGAGATTCTCTATGCATCGGCCAAGAGGCCAAACAAGGCCCACAAAATTCGCTTGATTAGTACGGCAACGGATATTGCATAATCCGCAAGGAAATCCATGAATTCGGCTGCTAATGGGCGTTAAGTGCATGAGCTTCGCACAAAGAACCAAGTTCTATTTGCCAAACACTTACAAAATGCAGTAGTAATTTAATATTTTTTGCCTACACGACACAAGTGACAGAATTGCAATTTAAACTGCCAAGGGGGAGTTTTTAGTGCTCGCCTGCAAAAACTAACAACAACGTTAAACAGAAGCAAGCCAACTGTTTTTGATGTCTGTTGCACAAGTCTAGGCCCTAAGTTGGACACAGTTGGCAGACAGGCGGGGCATATTCTCAGACTCTCAGATGTAATTCCTTAGATTTGCGTCTAATTGACATGCCGATCTGAACAGTAGCCTCCTATGCGGCACGCACATCATTAATCATAATGCCAATACACGAGTGCGCTACCAAATCGAACATTGGCCATGACAGCGATTATATCGCATATCGCCTGCCGCATAATAAACTCCCATCAGAAATTCAGCAATGGGTGTGTGTGCGAGTTTGTGTGTGCATTTAACGATAATAATAATAATAATGATGGCGTCAATGCTGGTGACGTCCGGCGGTGGCGATGGCGGTGGCGGTGACGATGGCGGTGGCAACGCATCCGCTGCTGCTGCGTTGAAGCTGCCGCACGGTGGCACTCACGAAGCTGCTGCAGCTACTTGTTGGCGTCTACCAAGTGTCGGTCACATTGCGGCCAAGGATAAAATTAATAAAAGTTTGCACGAACATGCATCTAACGACGATTGGGGCAAAATTGATGCCATTTACATTGGCAAATTAATGAGCTGCCGATCGCTGCTGTCGCTCTTCCAATTTCGAATGAATAACGCCCTCGAGTCTGCTGTCAATCTGTTGTTGTTGTTGTTGCTGTTGCTGATGCTGCTGCTTGGCCCCAAAAACAACAGTTACCCAATGGGTTTTAGCAGACTTGACCCCGAGACTCTGTTTGGTTTCACGTTTAGTGGCAATTAGCCACTGCATTAATCATACGCCCCGTTGGGCAAACTGCGGGCCACTATGCGCCCAGTAGCCGCCACAACTCGAACCACCTGCACTCAACGGAAGGGGGGTCACTTATGCTTTCTGACCCATATTAGATAATGTGTTATGCAGTACTTGGTTGAAAGATTTGTGGGTTTCATTTAAAATTTCTTCTTGGTTTAAATTTAAGCCAATTTAGGAAAGTCAAGTAAATTTGACTGAATTTTTTTTTAACGAAATTATAATAATCTCCTCTACTTAAATTACTTTAGTAGGTTAGTTGCCTAGATCCAGACATATACATATATGTACATACATATGTTCGAAAGGGTGTTCAGGCTTGGTCTTTTATAAGTGTTTACTCCCTTACTGCTTAAGTTTACCCCATATACTCACATACGAGAGCGTCGGATGAGCGCTGCTGATGACCAGTTCCCCACCGTGGCGCTGCTTGCCCAGCAGCGATTGGTGCAGCCGGTTGGTGCCGTAGTACATCTCCCAGATGCTGGGCTTCTTGCGGTGCCACTCGGCGGCACTGTCGATTTTGTCGACGGGCGAGTTCTCCGCATTCAGTACGGGCTTGTGGAAGGTCAGGTTGCGCTGCAGTTGCGTCACCATTGTTGTTGTTGTCGTTTGCAGTTCTAGCGGTGGTGTTGGTGTCGGTGTAGGCGTGGGCGTAAGCGTGGGCGTGGCACTGCGCGACATCGTTGTGGTCTCGATATAGCACTCAGCGACGGGAAATACCTCCGTGATGGACTTGCGCTTCATCTTGAAGTTTGGATCGCTGGCACATCGTATGGTCATGATCTGTTCACGCACGCTAAGCGGCCGGCCGCTGGCGGAGATCAGGACACCGTCGCGCACAGACTCATAGGCGTTTAGCTGCAGATCGCCCGCATAGCTGCGCCGGCGCTCCAAAGCGTTCTGCAGACGCACCACATGCTGCTGGCGTCCCAGGCCGCTGCACAGCTGGCGCAGCTCCAGTTCGCTGTGCTGGTTCATGCGCTGCAGATAGGCCTCGAGCTCATCCTTGAGCGTTTGTATCATGCCCTCCAGCTCCTGGGGTACGTCCGTTGTGGGCGTGGGCGTCAGCAGGCGTATCTTATCGCGCACGTCCTCCAGCAGTTCGCGCGTGCTTTGGAAGTGTAGCTGATCCTCGTAGCGTTTGGCAAAGGATGCATTTCCGGCCACGTTAGCGGACTCGTTGTCCACACGATATGCATCTTCCGGGCAGGAGTTGATATATTTGGCACACTTGTAATTGTTCTCCTCGAGCTGTTCGTCGCTCAAAAAACTCGGATTATCAATGCCGGCGAGCAACTGTCGCTGTTGCTGCTTTTGCTTTTGTTGCTGATGTTGTTGCTGTTTCTGGCTGGGCTGCAGCAAGAACGCATCGAAATCAATGTCCAGCAGTGAGTCGTCAACTTGATCCATTTGCTGTTGCTGTTGCTGTTGGTGCTGTCGCTGGGTGGCATAGCCTTCCATGATGGTGGGCAGCTGATTGTAGGCGCGCAGCTTTTCACCAATGTCCAAATGAGCGCAACCAGCTGGCGCCACTCGCTCGTGCATTGGTTTCGTTTGGCCATCGTCCTGCTGCATAAAGGACACTGTGGTCGGCTGTGCATAGAGGCAGGGAAAGGTTTTCAAATGACGATCCAAATTCTCAATACTTGTCTCCAGAACGCGCAGCTTATCGCTATAATGAGGCAGCTGCTGCTTCTGGCTTTGACTGTGGCTGTGACTGTGGTTGTGGATAGGCATCGTCCCCTCGTCCGGTTTGGCTTTAGCCAGGTCCGCTTTAGCCTGGTCAGCTGCCAGGCCAGTAGAGGCATCTTGCATGTCCAAATGCTGACTAATCTCTGACTCATTGCCAGTCACTTTCGTTGGTAGCTGCAGTTGCGGCCGCTGCTTGGCAGCCGCTTTGCTCTTCTCTTTCTCGCCGGTTTCTAGGATATCTATGACCGGTTCGCAGTAGATGTGCTCGTCCAGCGAGTAAGTGGAGCACACATGGGAGCTGTAGTAACCGGACGAGCCGCTTTTATCGGTGGAATAGTGTGAGCCTGCTGCTGCTGCTGCTGCTGCTGTTGGTGTGACTGCTGCTGTTGCTGCTATTGATGTTTGTGCTGCAGCTGCTGGTACAATTGCCGCTGTTGTCGTGGTGGTAGTGGTGCCCAAGCCAGAGTCTGTGGTATGTGTGCTGCTGGCATTGGATGCTATGGAGCGTTTCTTGTTTCGTGGTGGTGCGCTTGCCACAGGTTTGATTTCATTTGGTCTGGTCACAGATGAACCCGTCTCGCTCTCAAGACCAGCCGCCGCATGGATCATGGAGAGCGACGCTGTCAGTGGCATTGAAGTCATCGTCGTCGTCGTCGTCGTCGCATTGCCACCAACGCCAACGCTGGACAAGAGAAAAACGGAGAAATGAAAAATCATTGAAAAGTCTATAGTCTGTAGAAAGGGAAACTTCGCGCAATTCGTGCTGCCATGAAAGTGGTTTCGCGCCAGCCAACTGAACTAACTGGCAAGTATGTAGGTTAGTAGTTTTCTTTACGACATGTATTTTTGTTATCTGTTTTTGCTTTTGTTTTTTGTTTTTGTTTTTGTTTTTAGCAGCTGGTTTCGCTCTCGATTCGAGCCACGAGCCAATGCGAACATTTTGTTTTTGTGGCAGTCACAGCTGTCAAATCAATAAATCTTCCAGGTCGACGCAACTTATTTAATGGTTGTTTAATATGTCTGGAATTCTCGGGGGTGCTTAGCGTTATAGGTAGACTACGGTATAAATTGTTAAAATGTTAACGCATTTTTAAGTGCTGCCTACTAGGCAGAAATACACACACATACACACACACACATTCATGTTTGAAATTCAACATCAAAATTCAATTGCGAATCAAAAGAAACTCGTTCTAAACAGGATTTCAGCTTGAGTAACTGTTGCAATTGCTTTTTATTATAATTTTTTGGAAGTTTTATTTTTTGCTCGAGTTTTTTTTTAACAGTTAGTTGCGCACAAGTGCAACATGAGGCTGCAGTTAGTTTTCCTAGTCTAGTTTTTTGTTTCAGACCTTTTCATAGTGTTATTAGTAGACGGGTTCATCTATTTTCTCGAATAATATTTATTGATCCTTAATTGCATACACCTAAAGCAAAGCGCGTTTTTTAAGTGTATCGATTTACAAGCCTCTGCAGTTGAGTGTTATTTAAGAACCGTTTTACGTCTCTTACTTTGGGCACTGGGTCAGCAGCAACCTCAAGCAATGGACCGTTAACAAATCGCTGGTAAATTGCGTAATAACGGTCTTCGTGTCGCCGTTCTGTGCGCGCAATGCCACAAAATTGATAAGTTGCGATCGGATCGGCTCGGACTCGGACTCCGGCACGGACTTGGACTTGGGTTTGGGCTTGGTTTTTATTTGGGTTCTGCGGCTATGCAACGGTTATTAAGACCAGCTTGTTTATCGATGCGTTTAGTTTAGTTTGGTTTGTTAAGTTCGGTTTTTATTTTTTGGCTCGATATGTAATCGACAAGGTTAACGTTCCATCGCGGCTTAGAGCATGAAATATTTTGCAATATTTGCGTATTTATTTGTGAGCCGTGTTAATTAAAATGTTCAGCCTCGTTTGCATGTCGGAACACGGGGCCGTTAGCTCAGTTACTACAAACTCTGTGTGTGTGAGTCAGTGTGTGTGCGTGTCCGCTAATTGTTGTTGACTTGGCTGCCACAACAAATTACACTTTGGTCCAAGAGCTTTGGCTTAGTTTGCAGCTAGACCTTCTATCCAACTATTTAACTGTACCCAACTACACACAGCATACCTATAGTTAATAAATCAATCAAACTTATCGCGTTTCTATTGCAGCGATTATTTTGAATATATATTTCGCACATGCTTAGCCAGCTAAGACTTGTAGATGGATTGACTTGTAGATGAATGAGGCATTGACCCTGGCATAGCTACGCCTTGTACAGTGTTGTGAATACAAATCAACGCATCGGGCGAAACTAATAGCGGTAATAACAGCCAAATTGACCGTCGACTAACTGCATTCATGAGCCCCATATTATGGCAAGGCCAACGGTGATGCAATCGGCAAACGAATAGGAAGAACAACATATCGCATAGATCGTATACATGTACTTATAGCCTAGCTACTGTTTAATGCATAGACATACAACCAAAAACATTCTCCTTTGGTGTTTAACATGCACTACAGACAAATGAGAAAGGGCAAATCAAGACACAAACACGAACACATAAACAAGATATCAAGTTTATAACAGAGATATATACATACATATATGTATGTATGAGAAATGTATGCATGGTATGTGCTATAATTGCATTAACCTTGCGTGCCATTAAATGGAAGGATTTCTGAATGCGAAATCAAATGTGAGCCATGAGCCTCGGGTTTTCAGCTCTGAGCCTGTTTAATGCATGCAAATAACTCAGCATTGAATTCGGCTACTGTATATTTCATACACTTTCAGAGCATAGCACAATTTGTTTTTTATTTCTTTAAAAATTAAGTTCTCATATAAAAAACATATATATTTAAAGAAATTTTTACACTTTTTATCATGCTTGCAGCATATTTGTGAAAGTAAAAAACCTGCCATATAAGCTTAGCTGTTAGAGTATTTGGTATTCGGCAACCTCAAAATAACTATTATTTTTTGTTACCACTTAAATTTGTTAAGTTATCTGTTGCTTAACTGGCTTATCTCTGAGTGTGACTAAAATTGGTAAACATCTGTAATTAAATTATATACATATAGACTCGTGTTTGTTTGTTCAATAGAAACAGAAACCATTTTCAATAAATTGCACGATTTAATGCCACACATGTAAATATTTATTTGCTGTTTTGTTTTCACTTGTGGCCAACAGCTTATTGTACATATGTACATACGATCTGGTATATGTATGTATAAATATTTCAAACCAAAACTGGCTGTGACCTCCAGCAGAGGAGCAACAACTGCTGTGGCAGCCGCATATGTGGCTTCTTTAATTTCAATTAATAAACGTAATTGTTGCAGCTGGCTGCAGTTGCATTCGATGCTGTTGTTTTTGGTTTTGTTGTTGCTTTTGCTGTTGACCGACGCGATGTCAAGTGTTTGGCAAGTCAAGTGGCTTCTGCTGCCGCTGACGCCGCTGAAAAAGAGGTGAAGGCTGACGACAGGCACCAAAAACCGCATTGCTTCGGTAACTTGCAACGTGCAACGTGCAACTTGAACTTCGCGAGGCGACGCGACACGACGTGTCGCTATAATTTACATAGTTGCAACCAGATTGAACATAAGCTGTCAGCCAGCTGTTGCATGTGGCAAGTGGCAGTTGCACCCGTTTGACAAGACAATGGGCACACACACATGGCGTATGCGTAATTTGAAGCGCCCTTTAATATGAAAATGCTGCTATCAAGTGTTAGATTTAGCTGAGCATTATATTTCACAAACCTCAGATTGTATCGACTAATTGCCGTGGAATAATATAATTAAAACACTTGTGGAATATTCGTGGATGGCGTTAAGGTTTGAACGATGAAAGATATGATCGTAATTAAATTGCTTTTACGACCAAAGCAAAGGGCACTTCACGCTTATTGTTGGTTTTCATTTTGTTTTGTTTTGATGTGCGCCCTCCTCAATGCCATCAACGAAGGTCAACGCTGTTGCCAGTTGCCTCAACTTGCATTATGCAGCACAATTGAGGCGAGTTTTACCTACAGTCAAAAATAAATGCCCAACACTTACCTCTGATATGGATACTTAAGCATGGCACGCGGCAGCAAAAAGTTGTCATTACTTTGGCCAGCAGCGGTGACAACGGCGACATGCTCATGTCCGTGCCCTGCATTGCCTGAAACTCCGACCGTTGCTACAACTGATCCGTCCGCCGTTGATTTCTGGCTAAAGAATGCGCCCAGTCGCTGCAAGTAGGCAAACTTTGTGAGTCCGGCGGCGGCGTTGTTGCTGCTGCTGCTGTTGCTGCCATTGGCCGCCGAATAGCGTCCGCTGCTGCCGCGACTATGTCCAGTCGTGTCGTCCTCGTCCTCGTCATACGGCAGCACTTCGATTGCATCAAAGTCGTACGAATTGAAATAGGCCTGTTCCCGGGTGCGCTTCACCTGCGCCGCCTCCGTCACATGATCGGCGGATATGTCCGTTGCGGTTTTCTTGCTCGTTGCCGTTGCCGGCGAACTTTTGCAAATGGGCATGGTTAATGTCCTTGCTACCGCATTCAGCTCTCAATCAGGCTACGGCTTGCCTCTGACTCAGTCTTAACTGTATGGAAAACAGAAATAATTAAATTTATGATTAATTGCTATGTGGATCACTCTAATACAATAACTAAAATGGCCTCATACAATAAAATCGGTTTGCTTGACACAGCGATAGTCATTGTAACAGCCAGTACCATCGGGTCTCGCACTGTTGGCACATGTTGCTGCATTAATTAGCAGTTGGCGCAACACAAGCCACCCCCCCAAAAAAGGTCCCCCGTTGCATAATGCAAGCCACGTCCTAAACATATTTATGGCTAAAATGTTCCGTGGTTTGCAAATTGCTCAGTTGATAACGACTGACCCACGATGAGCATGCATGTTTTTGGGCAGTCGCAGTCGCAGTCGCAGTCGCAGTCGCCATTGCCATATTCCAACGTCATTTCGGCACATAACTCGAAAATTGAAAATTCACCAGCCAAATGTACTAGCGATTTATGTAAAAGCCAACCCGACTTGACTACCTGCCCATCTACCCGGTGCATGATGCCTGGTGTCTGGTGGCTGAATTATATGCGCGGTTATATACTTATATGATAGACAGTCAGATTTACAGATAAGTATAGAGAGGAGCTACGTAATGCAGACAGCACGCTGACAGCTTCATCATTTGTCCGCAGCTGGATGGGAGCGGAAGGCCCACAGCGCTGCTCGCTGCTGGAGGGTTTCAGTGCAAAATGCTGCCATTGATGTTGTGTGTGGTAATCAGCAGGTTCACAATTTTGTAGGTGGTCGGGCAAAGTGCTGAAGAAAAAACCAGTTACGAGTTGCGAACTCCCAAGCAACTAGTCCGCAAATTTCTCTGGTCAAGTGCAGTGCTGTAACTTTGTTCTGTTAGGATCCCTTAGGATTTGTGGTCAGCGGACTCTTTGGCACACTGAGCAGTCGTCGCCATCGGAACGTGCCCCAAGACAATAAATGCCTCATTTGATTGCTTTCTGTGTCGTCAGCTGTGTCGGCTGCAGCCGCACATAATGATAGTAATAATTGCGAATTAATCATCGGTCGTGTTACCATATGACGATGCCACTGCCGATGCACATTTGTGCCATGGTCATCACATAGAAACTTGCAAAGTTTTTTTCTAGTTCTCTTTCGAGCGGTGACAACTCAAAGTTACACCAGCTGCCTGCTGTCAGTTGCCAGTTGGCAGCGTTTTGTCGCCTTCAAATATGTTGAGCGGCAAAAACCAAAAGTAACAAAGAGAAGCAACAAAGATGACCAAAGGCTAAATACCCTCGCTTGTTTGCTTATACTGCTTTATTATAGCTTATAACCACAGCATAATAAACACAGCAAGGGTATTATTAGTCGGTCCAAGAAACTTCAAACGCCCTTTTTTAATTTCCGTTGTCGTCGCACAACAGCAACAGCAACAGCAACAAATGGGAGCAGCTAGTCACTGGTTTTGTGTGAATTGGACTTGGACTTGAAAGGGAGCCTCATCAATCTTCATTTGATGGCCCTTAATGGTGGGCAGTCTTGGAATGCTTATTTATGCCGCAGTTCTTTAACCTCGCGCTTGGCAAATAAAACCAACTCATGAGCCAACAAAATTATGCAAATATTGCATAAATTTGCACAGCCAAAGCGATTTCTATATATATGTATAAATATATATGCCATATAAACCATATATAAATAGTTGTGAATGTCTGGCAAACAAATGCCGAAAGTGTGCCGTCATGAGTTTTGGTATCTCTGCTATTGAAATTTAAATCGATTTTTGTTTTATTTCCACGCCAACTTTATCCACATCATCCATCGCCAACTTGATTATCACCATCATGACCAAACAATTAAGGCGCTCGAGTTGCTCTGGCAGCTACTTGAGCAGTACAGAACTATGGTTGGTGCGGCGTGAGGAGGATTTTATTTATAGTTCAGTTTTAGAGTCTGGCTGCTATTTACTGGTTGTTGCCTGCGGCGGCCTTTTGATATTCAGTTGGATGACTCAATTGCTGGGCAAACAGAGACATCATTCAACAGGCGCAGGCACACGTCAGACTGTGGCCCATAATAGGTAACAAGCGTGCAAATTACTCAATTCGAATGGGTTGCCATGTGCCGCCGCCTTCCTCTTTGCATTCGCATTCGAATTCCAATTCAATTTCGAATTCAGATTCGTATTCGAATTCATCTTTGCCCACTACCTTGACTTTTATTTGACATGCATTGAATTTATCGAGAAAAAAACGGAGTCAATGCGGCAAGCAGCAGGCCGCAGGCGGCAGCCTAAAACAAAAGACTTAGGCGACGAACTTGTCGTCGATCAACACAACAAAGCAAGTAACCAAACAAAACTGAATCTACATACAAAAAAATGAAAACAGCAGCAGACCAAGCGGCAGTGACAATAGATATATTTATGTATATCGAATTTACACTGGCCATTGCAAAACGGTGTCGCAAGCAAAACCACAAAAAAACAACAGCAGCAGCAAAAAGTAACGCCTTATCTTGGAACGCACAGTGGGGCAAGTTGACTAAACTCACATGCAGTTATCAATGAGGTGGCAAAGTTTAAATACCCTTCTATCAGATATGCGAAATATAAGTGTTAGTGAATTTGTTTTTTATATTTAATGGTCAGTTAGGAATCCAAGTAGTATTTGATTTTTTGCATATATTTAAGCAAATATAAACCACAATGCGTGGCAGACTGCATTTGCCACATATCACTGTTAAACAAGGCATAGCAGCCTGCAAATTTTAAGACAATAAGCCATCCATGTGGCATGGTGATGTCGGTGTTGTTGTTGTTGCTGTTATTGCTTGCTATTGTTGCAAGCTGTTCAAACGGTTGAAGCCGCCTGAAGATGCAACATTGTCCCAACGCCTTGTTGAGAAAACCAAAAATAAAAGAAATCCCTAATGAAACCGCAGAAAAATCCCCAACACTATTTCATGCCCGCCAAAGAAAAGGTCAAAATGTCAGATAACTTGCGGATTATGCAAGTTTTCTTTAGTTTCAACTATCAGCAACTGATGAATAGGTCTTTGAGTGTAATATAATTTAATATATAATCAAAGTGCAGATGTTAAATGACCAAAACTTGCGGCTGTTGCCGATTAGATGATGATGTGGGAATTGGTGGCAACTTTACGGCTCGTTGCACCTACAACTTTGGGGGCAGACTCGACGCATTGTCATTGAGGTGTTCCAGCAACTGTTAAACCGAATGGCCGTTATAAGTGCGCACAAAACCTTTAATTAGTGGCACAAAGTAAGACTCAAAGAGACATTTTGCAATGGTTATTGCGACAAGTCACAAACATCCACAGCGCCAGCGCATTTTGCAATTAATGCGGCTGAACTCAACTAATGCCATACCATTATGAGTAAGCAAGTGTGTGAGTGTGTGTGCGACTGTGTGTATGATAAAAAAAACTCAGTGGGTTAATGTTAATTGCAAGCGCGCCATTCAGTTTTTATACGCCTAATTGCATCTTTGCATTTGCGGCGATGTGGAAAGCGCGTTTGCTTTTCCACGAATCAGACCAAAGCGCTTTTCAATCCAAGCCTCCTCCAGCTAGGCTGATTTGTAGCACAAACTCACTGCTTTTATAAAATCACAGACTACTAGACAGCACAACTAGACTTCTTTATCTTGCCCCAAATTGTGGCACTTCTCGACTAGCAGACTTGACAATTGCGAACACATTGCTTCCATTGTGGAATCATACTCCACAAAACATCAGCAGCTAGGGCCAAGTGGCACTCGTCAACAGGCTCTCAAGTGTACGAGCATGTTAGCAGACCTAAAACAAGAAACAGCCCGCAAAAAACCATTCACATCCACATTTATGTCCTTAAGCACTTCAGTGGCACTTGCGCACAACAAGTGCAGCTAGAGCAACAGCTAAGCAAAAAACGCACTAAACGCAGCTGCACGTCCTTTATTCCTACAATCTCCTCTCACACACATATAAACATATATAGAACAAGTGCCGAAAAAAGTACTATTTGCATTTGTATCTACGCGTGTGTGAGCTTAGCTGCAATATGAATTTTATGAATATGAGACTCGCTTTTTGCTTTCCCTTTGCACAACTGCTTTTTATCATCCTCTTCTATTGCGCGCACAATTTGTGAATGGCTTCTTTTTTATTCTAGGGCGGCAATTTCCTTTCAGCTTTCGAATTTGTTGCTGCATTTTTATCATTAAAAAAGATACTTATGAATACATGTTTTATATAAGTCATAAGCTGTGGAATGATTTAAATGAGAAGATTATCATATCATGCAAATCAAACTGAAAATAAATAGCGAAAGTTGTCAAAAGCAGTTTGGTCACACTGGCAAGTAAATGGAGTTCAGTTGATCGTCGTTGGATGTTAATTAAATGGATTGTGAACATCGCTTGAAATGCATAACTAATTAGTTGGCGTGCAATTTAAAGTGCACACATACTTATCAAAGATAATACATATAGAGATTTGTATGTGTATATACACAGAAATATTCAATGTCTGGCCATTCTTTTTTTGGGCGAGTGCTTCTGCTTTTTAGCCTGTTATTGATGGCCAACATCAGGCCACAAGGTTAATTTGGTTTGGATTGGTGCCATCGTTCTTCAAACAAGACAATCTCTCGCATTACAGCAAATACATAAAAGCATTAGAGAATTAGGCGGTCTGCCGATGTGGAAGTGATGCTGGTCACACTTCAAAGTCACAATGCGCTCAAGGGCAAGGTTCCGCTTGGTCTTTGCATAATTTTCCATCGCCATCTCCATCTACATAATGTCCACACAACAGTTCTAGTCTTTGCCACCCGATAACTGCACATGGCAAACACATTTTAGCTTCGGCGAGCTTTTCCAATGCTGCCGCGGGGCCATTTACATAATCTTCGACTTTGACTCTGCGCTCGTTTCTGAACGTGGCTGCCGTTGCGATTTATTGGCTTCCAGTTTGGGTACTACTTGATTGCCACCAGCCTCCGTTGGCTCTTAGCCATATTTATAACCCGCACTTAATAAAGCTCGTTTAGTTTTATAACTTATTTAACTTATTTACACGTTGCTTTGTGGGCAGCAACGAATTGGCTAGTTTTTTTATGGCCACTCGAAACTAACTTAATGGCAAACTGTTAAATAAATAAAAAAAGCAATTATATTTTAATAATCACGCCGGTAATGCGCGATATTTAAGGGCCTTCAGCTAAAACGGGAAATCTCCGCGTATTACGCAAAGATGCTATTAAATCAATTGGATATGCTATTTATCAACTAACACTTGGCATTACGTAAGTATAAAAGCATAAGCGTTCTTATGATATGCAGTTGAGTGAGTTTGCATTGGCTCTTTGAATAGTTTCCTTTTGTCTTCCAGCTCACAGCTCTACAGCAAATGTAAACACTTATGCTGGCACGGCCCTTGCGACCATCAATTGAGCAGTCATCTATTAATAATCATAAACAAAATGGAAAAAAAAAGCATCCAACAATAATAATAAATTTAAACTGAGCATTGTTGTGACTGCCCAGCTAGAACATACCCTGCACACTTGCACTAATACTTTTATTAAAAAAAAAATTCACTTAACAAGCAGGCAATATGAAAAGCCTTACTTAAATTTATGAAAATCGCATAGAAGGGCGTTGATAAAAACCGCGAGTGAAAAAACTTTTTATAATTTTTTTGTGTCGTCTGGCTTTTATAGTCGCCTATTACCCCAGTTATTGGTGTAGGGTATAAAAATGAACTTGAAATGTTAAGAATAAAAGCGCCCTTTAAATATACAAAATATATCACTTGACATTGTAAATTAGATGAGAGACACAAAGCAAAGAATTGTCGAGTGAGCATCAGAAGCAACAAAACAAAACTAAACAAAATCCATGAAAAATACTTAAGGAAAAGAAGGCAATCCAACTTTGTGATGATGTCTTTGTCTTTATAGATTTGAGTGCTTCAGAGTATGTCTGAGTATGCGCATATAATCGTATTTTCGTATCCGTCGCAATCGTTTCTCATATCGTTCAGAGCCAAGGTCAATATCAGTGGCAAAGTCAACGACGTCACTGCCGCTCCAAATGCAAAGCTCACGCACCAGAGATCCACACATCAACATACATCAACACACATCATCACACATCAGCCCATCACATTTGACATTTCATTTTCGGTTCATTTCATGACTCAAAGACCCAGTTGGAGCCAAAGACCTCAAAGAGACCCCCCAGCCCCAGCGGCCGAAAGCAGCAAGATTAAAGTCCGCTGATTGGTGGAGCAACAAGTGGTGCGAGTATTTCAGTATTCGGTAGCAACAGGTGTAATTTATTGCTTTGCTTATGGCCATTGTTGGGCCTGAACTTGAAATTGTGTAATGCCAGCGACAGCAATAGTAATAAGCCAAGAAAAACAAAGCCGGCCGGACATCCGCGTTTTTGGGTCAGACCCCAGGCGCTACTTTTTAATTAAAACCACAAAACACATGTAAGCCCCATGTGTACAATAAATATGTATTTATATATATATATATATATATATATATATATATAAATATAAATAAAACGTATGTAGATTAATTTGTGCACTTGCGCCATTGGAAACCGCAGTCTGCGTTAAAACACCTAATCAAAATCGGATACAGTCAATCAAGTTTGGCTGCCAATTAGTGAAACTTTTGTTTCGGTTCCATTTGTATTTAATTTTTTTTTTTTTTCTATTCGTTATATGCATATCTAGGCAGCCACAACTCCGTCGCCACCCTCTCCAACCCAACGAGTGAGTCAACAGCAAGTTGCAAAAGTAACTCTAGAGTTGGTGCATACCGTTAGTTATTGCAGTAAAACGGGTATATACATACATATGAAGTATATAAATGCATATGTACAAATATTTAAATACTTTAATCGATTTTCTATGTAGCTTACTGCTCTTCACTTTCTTCACCCACTTCACATCTCCTAGGTAAACCAATAGGGTATTTTGTTAGTCGAGCTTCAGCTTCTTCTTTTAGCTGTGTACCCTAACGCAATAATCAACGAAAAGGAGTGCAACATTTGTATGCAGCGCTCGTTGCCTTTGTTTGTGGCCGGTCTATTGATGCTGCACACAAACACAAACACACACACACATAGAGAAGTAATATTTACATTGTGCTCTGTTGTGTTTGGTTGTCAACATGCTAATGTCTTGAAAACTGGTTTAATGCCGTTGTTATCTTTTTAGCGCTTTTATTGAAGCTTTTCATGCCAATTTATGTATGTCCGACTGGGTTTTTATGATGAAAATTAGCTGCATACTCATGCATATTAGTGGGTTTCTGGTTCAAGTCTATGTATCCCATTGAGCCATTGTCCCGCGTATCGCCGGCAAACAATTAAAGCCCATTTAAATCAATTGAAAGTTGATATATCGATGTCACGAGTCCCCCCCTGAACTTGAGAAATTATAATTCAATTTGTCTGCTCTCGTGCATTTATTGGACGGCATGATTTGCATTGTTTTGGACTCCGGACTTCGACACGCTTTTTAGGCTCTATTTAATGGTTGTCACTTAGCGCAGTAAACTTGTTTCTGTTTAGAACTTGGCTTTTTCTCAGTTAATTAGTCAATTCCAGTATAAATTAATTGCATGTTTTTTGGTTCTTAAATAAACAGGGGTTCCTTCAGCCTTCAGAGGCACGTTCAGCACCAACATGCATATATAATTAAATGGAACAACATGCTATTAAAGATGCCATTTGTCAACCAGTTGCTAACAACTCCAACGCTTGGCCAAGCTATTAAGAAGCTAACAACTGAAAAATATTCACATATATCATTAAATACTACTGCAGAAGTAGAAAACTAGTTTGATCGAGGTTTGTGTGGCCCATTCATTAGCTAATTATTATAATTTATATGCGAGCATAGTTTACAATCAATAAATTCAATACGCAAATGATGAAGTGTTCCAACTGCTTTGTACTTTGGAGGCAACCCTCGTCTTAAATTTACTTTATGATCACATCTTGCAGTGCATTTAAATATTTAATATTCATTCATATGTATAAATACCGTCTTATACTTAGTTTTGCTTAAAACGTGTTTTTTATTCTTTGTGCTTATCAGCTTGTTAACTTTTTTTAAGGGGCCTTTTGACGTGTTTGTTTCGTTTTTGTGTTGTTTTATATAAGTATTTAAATGTTTTTGGCCAATTCCGGTTCGACGACCCTTTCACTTATTAGAACGGAGCGAATTCCACAAAGTCTTTAATAATTGAATTTAGAACTACCTACACATACATATGTTTGTATGTTTATATACGTATGTATATAAATTTGGCTAAAGACAAACTTTAACTTTAACATTCGCATGCAGGTCCTAACGCGGCATTCAAAAGCCACGCATCGTTAAATAATAATTACAATTATTTAAATGCAAATAAATAAAACATGCAACTAAGACGAGCTGCGAATATTGAATAAACAATGCACCAAAAATGTTCGTGTGATTTATGCACGTTTTTTTTCCTTAGCTGTTTCTTCCCCCATTTGGCACTTTGTTTCAACATCTACCGATTTTCATGTTCAAGTGGTAGCTGCATGCGAGGGTCGTTTATTGGCTAATTAATAAGTTTTTATTGGTTGAATGACATCACACTTCACAATTTATTCTTGTGTGCATTGTAAAGGATAAAGTCTATCGGTCTGATTGAAGATCATGTGTTAATTTGATCACATTGTCAAAATAAAAAATATTTACGGCTTACGTAATATGGCACATCTTCACCTATTGACTATAAATAGTAAGAGCTTAAATCTTGTCTTGTGCTTCACAGAAAATTTAACATCAAATTATTGTGGGTGTTGGCATCGAATGCAAGATTAATGAGCCAACAAATTCAAATATGTGAATACTCAAATAATTAATGAATGAATGTGTTCAATGGCAATGACTGCTAGCAAATGTGTCAACTTATTAATTGTGTAGATATTATTATTTACAAATATTTACAAATCGAGCGAATAACCCACACACAGCCTCAAATTCAATAAAATAAATATTCGCATTTAATTATGCGGTTTTAGCAGTTCAATTGCAGCTAATCGAAATATGTTAACAAATATGCAAATAGAAAAATTGCCAATGCGCAAACGTAACAAAAACCGCTGCAACCACAATTGCTAATTGCGGTACTTTTGGCATTGCAATTTGGCCAAGATACGGGTGTGAAATTAAGCAGAGCTCTGAACGAGGGCGGTTTCACATGTTTTCACACAAAGCTTACATAATTGATACATTGCAAAGCCACAAAATGCGTCAAGTCCTCTGTTTTTTTTTTCTTACTGTTTAGTCCAACGCCCACAGCGGCAACAGATGTCAACTGGAAATCCTCCTCTCCCTTTCATCCAAACACTCTCATAGTATTTATCAATATTTGGAGTTGAACATATGTAAGACATGAGATAAACGTGTGTGTGCAAGATGAAAACAAAGGCAGCTAAAATTATCTAATTTGTGCTTTTGCATCTATCATTTGCCTTTGGTTTTCGATTTATCTTTTTGAGCTGATTTGCCTTTTGGCTATTTTGCTTTATTTGTGTTTCACACCCACGCCGTCGCCAAACTACAGTTAATGTGTTATGTGTTTTTGATTATGTTAAAACGGGCAGAGAAAGAGATTCAAAATATAAACAAATTAACCAATGAGTGTCATTTACGGTCTATTGAGTTTATCTTTATGACAAAATTTAGATTATTCGAGTTCTGCCAATAAGTCGAGTTAGCGAACTGCAGACATATAAGGCATAGAGCCTAATCAATAGAACGCATTAATAATGGACTCCCTGGCAACCAATTTGCATATGGCGGCAGAGCAAGCGGAGTCTTTCTCTATTTTGGTTATGTTTAGAATTGAGATTTATGGTTTGTGTTTGTGGCTTTTGGCGATTTATGTGCATAATGCAATTAGCTTAATACTTAAAAAATAATCAATCGTACGTTATGTCATCGATATCACTGTCTAACGAGCCCCGCCAGCCAATTTGACAGTTTCGGCAAATATTATCATTAATCATTGAGTTATTTGTTGTCATATTGCAACAAACAATTTCTGCTATTTGTGTCCGATTACACAAGGAAAGCAACGCATGGGCCGAGCTAAGGGGTTGCGGGGGGGTTTGCAGATTTTATGGGCGCTCATTAAATTCAGGATAGCGCACATTGATGCTATTATCCTGCTTTATATAAGCGCTTTTGCGTAATTCCAAGCCTTATCTAATTCATGCAAATTCCGTATCTGTTTAATGACACAATAAATGGCTAAAAGGGCCTCACGATTTGCGGCAACTAATTTGGTTATTTTGGCAGTAATTAGTTTATGTTAATTGGCTTTTATTGTTGCCGTTGTTGTTGTTGTTTTTGAGTAAAAAAACGTACCTTTTAAAATTAAATTAAATGCGTTAATGCGAAATTCAGCTGCTGTTGCATAAAGTCTTGCAGTTACACACACACATAGAGAGGCTAAAAGGCTGACACACACGCACACAAATGGAATTTAACTGAAAAACAATTAATAATTTTTAAAATCGCCCGAAAACAAACTTGTTAAAAAGTCAAATGGCCAAACAAGAAATTTATTAAAATTATTGTCAATTCTTTTTGCTTGTTTATTTGCTTAAATTGGCTTTCGGGTTTTAACTCTTTTTTTTTGGTTTTGGTTTTAGGTTTTGTCTTTTTCGGGTTATTTTATATATATACGAAAAAACAAAACAAAGGCTTAAATATTGCAAGGCCCGAACCAGAGAGTTGGTTCGTCTGGAAAAATGAAGATGCGCAAAGCGCACGCCAAAAAGCTAACTTATGCAATTTCTTCTGTTTTCTGTTTGTTTTCAATTTCTGCTGCTGCGCTTTGCCTTTTGTTTCTTTACTCTCTTCTTTCGGCCGCAAAGTGTGAGACACGCGCTAGCAAAATTTAATGCACATTTTATTTTTCACGTTTTCCACACACATTTTTCACAGTTTTGCACACACAACTCTCGAAATTGTGTCAGTGGGAACATTATGTTTTCCTATTGATTTTTGTTGTTTACAGCATAATTATTTTTTGCTTGTTTACAGCTCAAATAAAATTTTTTTTTTACTGATAGGGCAGCTAGTTTTTTAATGATTTTTAAATATGAATGATAATTGATGTAGTTGTTGTTGTTGTTATTGTTGCACCTTATTTTCGTAGTCACACGTCGCTGTTGGCTGATGCAGCATCAGCAGCACTTGATGCGGATGCTGATGCGTGAATAGCCCCGTTTGAAATTCGAGTCTGCGTCTGCGTCTTCGCGCAGCAACCGATCGACCGACGCGAACGACTGGCAGAAAGAAACTGAAAACTGAAACTGAAGACAAGAGCAAGACAAGAGCCACCGGGCCCCACGCCGTTAACTCGCTGCCATCGCCGTCGCTGCTGCAGTGCTGCTAGCTTCGCTTTTTATTTTATCGTAGCTATAGCTTTTTTCAAGCTGTTCAGACTCTCCGTCTATCAATACTTTAATATCGTTGCGTTCTTTTGCGCTTAAGCTCATAATATATAAACATATTGGAATTCGCTGTGGATTAAGCTTTCTCCATTACTCCTTTTACCTATGCCTTATGCAATTTCAGATGCTCTAATGTGCTCAGCAGTTGTAAAAAAAAAAGCTAGAGCTACTTTTTAAGGGGCTTCTGCCAGCTCAGGCCAAAGCATGCTGCATTTTAAAGACAGCCCAAAAGTATGCTTTAAATGAAGTCTGTTCGTCTCGCAGCAAACAGTCGTGGCCATAAAAATGACTGCTGTGAACTGTTTGCCTGTCCGCCACAGAAAACGCCCACGTCGCCCCTCCCCTGCCTGTGCTCCTGTCACTGCCACAGACAGCATAGAGGCGACCATCAAAGTGTTTGTGGCAGCATTGACGTCATTTAATTATGATTACAGCAAACGGGAAACGGCAGGAGCGGTAAATGCAATGTGTATCCTGCCGTTTCCTGCATAAAATGCACGTAATAGCGCGTAAAATATAAAAGCGAAGAAACAGCGAATAATGAAAATAAATATATGGGCAACATTATAAGCGGTCTGGCTAAGTGATTCAACCGCCTTGCGCTGCCCCATAAAATGATTAAAAGCCCCTGCAGCAGCTGGCTGGCGCCTTTATTGCAAACGCATCAAAATTGAAATTTTTTGCACGCGCCGGGAATTCAATTAGCCACTCGCCCACTGTCAAGTGTCAGTGGCATTCTATTAGCGTGACCTTTGCGCCCAAAAAGCCAGGTGAACAGGCAAGTCTGCTTATGTCACTTTCATCATCATTGCGATCATCATCATTGCTATTATTATCATTATTATCATCATCGTTATCATGGCCGTCGAGTGTGTGTGCGTGTGTATGGCTTCCTGGGCCTGCAGCAGAAGCGTTAAATATAAAATCCTATTTATTTGCCAATTTTACAATCGAGTGCACAGCCAACGACAAGCGACAGTGACGTCAGCGCGCCAAGGCGCCAAGCCAGAAGCCAAAAACTATTCACACCGACAGCCCCTGCCCTTTCTACCGCTATCTCCATCTCTTTGTATGTGTGCGTGTGTGTGCTTGTATGTGTGTGCAGCGCACAGAGGAGCGAACGCATAATTTCATTACCAAAGCTCAGCGTTTGTTTTCAATGATGTCATATGGTCGCACTTAGCCGGAAGTCCCAAGTCCTTGTGGCCAAACTTAACGCAGGCGCACATTAAAAATGGCTGCTATCGGATGCAGCTGACGCTCTTCGAATGTGACGTCACGGTTCTCTTAAATTCAATTCAAAAATGGAATTGTGGCGAACAACGTTACTTGGACTCTGCGTTGTCATTGCTCACTTCCTGTGTGCCCAACCGCAGCTGTTGTTATATCCTGTAGTCAAGGCAGTTAATGCGGGTGTATTTCAAATGATGCTTAGCTTAACTTGTGCCTTTTAGTTAATGAGAATACCATATATAATGATGGGTCTTTTTGTTTATCCAAAGTATTTTTAACCCATAGTTTTAATGTTGTTGAAAATACCAATAATGGGTATCTGTTAGTCCGTCACTGGATAACTGACTACGCTTGGTTGTTATGATGGGCCTTTACTGCTTCATTTGACACGATTTTTGTGCTGCTGCCCGCTGGGCACATGGGTAAATAAATATTTATCTTAAAGTGCGCTGGTTGTTTCAGAGAATCCTCGAGAATCCTTGGATGTTGGCCGTTGGCTGTTGGCTCTTGACTCTTGTTGACTTTGCTTTTATTGTCGCCTTGGACGCTGTTGTAACTGTCTATCAGGACATTAACCTCGTGCGAGTGCGCTGCTCTGATTGAAGTATTGAATTACATGGCCGACATAACAATAGCAACAAAACAAATTTTCGACAAATTCGCTGTAATTTATTGTGTATTATTTTTGTATTGCGGCTCGGCTTGACTGGAACGTGATGGGGGATGGGGCACCCAAAAGGGTAGACGACTGTCATATTATGCAAACATTGTGAAAATAAAATTTGCTTTGTCATTTGCCATTTGCCATTTCCACTGTCTTCTGGCCATTAGTCTGGAGGCATAACGAAAGCCAAATAAACAAATCAAAGAGGCTCACAGGCCTCTAACTCGATTGACATTGACGCAAATGTAAAATGAATCAAATACAAACTTTTTTTGTTTCTTTTCCAAATTTTTCAGCTTGTGTCAAGCGTCTGTCGAGCCAGAGCATCGCCCATTTAAAGCAGAGTGGATGGGAAAGTGGAGGCTGCATAACAAATTTATCGCCGGAAGTGATTTTCGCTGAAATCCAATCAATAAAAAATTATGCTGCTGCTAAAAATAAAGCCGAAACAGGCAAACAGAAATTTGAAATACAACATGACTGCCTAAAAGTAGGCAACGATAAAATGTAGGGCCCCTCTTGTGAGAGTGCTGTGCGTCTGTGTGTTTGTGTGTGCGTGCGTCTCTGTTGATGAAGCTGAATCAAGCACATCTGAAGTGAAGTGGCAATCTGTTGTAAAATGCCCGCAAATTTATAATGCGAATTTGTTCCCATCCTCTAGGGACTCACTTGCCGAGAAGGTTAACAGGAAACTCTGCCTTTGTTTTATCTCAATATGTGCGACTGGCTTTGTTTTCGGCAATTTTCATGTTAATATTGTTTAATTTATGCTTTATATGCTTACAGTTCATGTAATGCAGCATCACCAACACATCCTTCGCCCGCGAGCAAAATAATTGCGATCAGCTTGTTTTGGAGCTTGTGCACACAAATTTCAAGAGCCTGGTCAAAGCCCATCTATTATCGAATTATAAATGCAAATTCGATTACGTGCCACAATTTTCATTTGGCTGAAGCCTAACTGCTGCAGTTAAATGTAAATTAAGTTATCTTTTGCTTTTGGTTTGTTCTTCACTTTGTAAAATTCAATTACATCCTTGAGCAAAGTGCCAAACAAATTTTATATAAACGCAAAATTTACAGCATAACTATTGGTAAATATTTGTCAAAGTGTTAAAGTTCAACGAAGAAATATTAATTAATTTGAATCAATTTATAGTGTCCTTGCTGGCTTAAAAAAACTATGCAACAGATGTTTTTATTTTTAATACCAAGTACAATAAATATAAATAGAATTTTATAGCTGATATGCCAATAGCTGAAAGCTGAGCTGGAATGGTAAAGTTCAAGTAATGCGCCATTTGAAGTAAATCAACAGCAAAAAGCACAATGTAAACGAGGCGAAGCGCAGGCAAACAATAGAGCGCCAGCGAGCAGCAGGAAGAAAAAAGAAAGCAAGAATATGAAGAGCCACAACAATAAGAACATCAACTGGGCTTGCGGCTAAGCGTGCAATGTAAAAAGTAGGAGCACCGCACACAACGAGGCAGAGGGGGAGAGTGAGAAGGAGAGGAAGTAAGAGAAATATGTAAATAAACAAGGCAGCACAAGTCAAAGCCAGAGGCGCAAAAGGTTGCTTGCTAATTTATGGCCACAGCTCACACACACATATATTCAAAAGGACACACACGCACATGCAGACAAATATACACTCTCAAAAAAATGTTAAGCACGTGCAATTTATAAATGAGCGTAGTAGTGACGTCACGAAGCAGAAACCACTGATAACAGTGCAGCGCGAGCGGCGCTCTTAAAATGCTTGCAAAGAGAAAGCGCGAGCGCCAATTTGCAGCGTGTTAGAGAGAGAGAGAGAAAGGCTGGTGCCGTATAAAAAGGCGCGCACACTGCAAAAGCGCCTCAGTTCTTCAGTGGAAGTGCCGGTGCTAGCAAGGGGACAAGAGCTTGCACAGATTTCTAAGCAGGCAGCAGCTAACAACTGAGTGTTATACCATACAACATGTACCAAAAGTTAATTATCTTGTTAAATCTGTAACATTTTTACGAAATATTTACGTCGCATATATTTTTGTAATAGGCGAAAGCCATAGTAAAAGTTTCTAGTGAATGGTGAATGTGTAAATATGTGAAATATTGTTAAAGGAAATAAACAAAGCTTACTTAAAATACATATACAAATATATATATATATATATATATATATATATATATAGCAAATAAACAAATATAAACAATTTACTCGAATGTAAATATATAAATCTTATGCATTAATTGAACTGCGCAACAAAATATGCTAAGAATCAAAGCACAGAACTGACAACAATTCTCAAGTGCGAGGCGCCAAACAGCAAATATAATTTAAATAACATCAACAACAACAACCGCAACAACAACAGGTAAGAGACACACCAAATTTACAGCTCTGCGTACAAGGAGTAACAATTTTCCAGGAAATATGTTCATTTCGCATGTAAATAAAAAAGAGCATGCAATAAACATACATGTACAAATATAAGAATTGTACATATAACACCATCCTCATACACACACTCGCACACACAAATGATGCCTCAAAGCGTCTTTCGCAAGCGAAAAAGAGAAGCGTACAAGAAGGGGAACGCGTAAAAGTAAACAAAATAAACAAGCATTCAGCATGAAGGCGTCAAGAAAAGCCAATGGACGTTTCACCAATGATGACATAAAAAAATGAGCACAGGCCCATGAAGAGAGCCAAAAAACAAAAAAAAAACAACAACAAAAAACTGAAATGTAAATAAATAAAAAAGACGCTCGTTAATAGTACAACACGCTGTAGCTGCGACAGATGAACAATTTATGTGGCTCCTCAAAAAAAAAATGTGAAGAATTTTTAACGGGCTACATTTCATTATTAAAACACTTGCCCGCCCAACAACTGCAATCCAAAACAACTGCAGATGATTGCGAATGAAATTTTTAACATAAAAGAATTAAATATTGTTCATATATCTGTATATTTCTATATACTTATATTTGTCGATTGCCTGGCGACAAACACTTAAAATAAACTCGTGTGTGTATTTTC
The DNA here is from genome assembly GCA_004143845.1 of Drosophila lacertosa. Classification (NCBI taxonomy): domain Eukaryota; kingdom Metazoa; phylum Arthropoda; class Insecta; order Diptera; family Drosophilidae; genus Drosophila; species Drosophila lacertosa. The sequence goes on along the minus strand of SCDZ01000235.1, from coordinate 86,261 downwards.
GGATCTATCCGTAAACAAAACGCATTTCTGTAGTCAACTAATTTGCCATTTTTCGTACTTTGAGAAAATCCAATGACAAACACAAACGAAATAAACTCGAACAACTACTCGTACATCAAGCAGATAAATGCTAAATGCTTAATGCTGACAGGCACATGTCTTCGTGCACATTCCTGTGGACCTGTACAGACCGTGCAGGCCAATTGGCCAGGCCAAAATGATTGGTTAACTAATTTGGCTGCTCGCTAATAACAATAAATGTAATTACGAATTTCATTACTCACGTAGCTCATAAAAACTATTCATAAAACAATAATTTAATACCAATTTAAGCCTTTTATGCCTTCGTACAGAATGCGATAATGCGGGTACACACAAAATATATATGCATATAAATTAAGCGTTAGCCACTGCTCCGGCATTCAAACAATAACTTATACGCCCCATGGCGTGCAACAAAAATAAAACATACATATAGATGTAAAAGAAAAAAAAAAACAAAAAATATATATATGAACAGCAATACCTAATAGTCCGCCAGTTGTTGCTCTATTGAAATTTGCTTTATCTTTTAAACAACAAAATAAACGCAAAAAACGCATTCATTTGATTTAATTCGTGGAAATTGGTTTTACGCATTTTCCAGCTTTCAAGAGCTGCTCCGGCCAATGATTGTGCATCTTTTTCGTTCATTCAATAAATGCCCCAGTAGACCTAATGCGAGTCCATAAAATGCCAGGCACGTAAAGCTGCGTATTGTTGTTGCATTGAAGGTGTCATGTTTAATCAGTTTACTTAAAAAACTGCCGCTGAGTGATGGCGGAAGACTGACGACAGGGACTGTGATTCAATTGTTCTTGCTCCACCTTTTCCAACCTTTTATCACATATGCATAATTTGATTTTGTGCAAGCATTTTTGGGTTGGATTTCATAAAGAAAGACGATCTGGAAAGACTTCCGTTTAAAGCAAATGCTCAGCTTGAGGTGCTGGCATTTAAGGCCATATCAAATTAGATTCAAAATTCTTGTTCGTTCCCATCCCTTTAAAAAAACTCTCTGACGCTGTCGCTGCTGATGGCTTGTTGGCTGTTGTAGTCATTGTGGTTGTTGTTGTTGTTGATTTTATCTGTTTCGTTGTTTTTGTTGTAGTCTAATTTGCGATAAACTGACACAAGATTGCAGCTACTTTATTCAAATTATGTGATAAGCCGCAACGTCGCGCAACGCAGCGCAGCGCAGCCCCGTAAAGCAAACAAAATGTGAATACAACAAAACACAAACAAACAAACTCACTAACTCACACAAAAAAACAACACGGAATATAAAAATGTGACACGAACCCAAAATGCCAACTAAACATGGGGCGTGGCACTGATTGCCTTGGTATTCAAAGTTTCCCTTTTTTTGTTGTCGGTTTGAGCTTTTGAGCTGCTTCAAAAATTTTACCAAAATCAGTTTTTCTCCTTATTTTTATAGCGATTTTGTTTGTCGCGCGCTGATTAGAGCTGATAATTTGGCCATCGATAAAACGTGCATTAGGCACTGAGAGCGAAATTGGCAGAAAGATGGTTAAGTGGGCGGCGTGGCTCAGAACATGTCGAACTAACGAGCATTTGATGCGGGCGGGCATCGTAGCTTATCGAGCTGTCTGCACACTTTTCGATCAGCAAGGAGCAGACCTGACCCGACGATGCCACAAAACGGACAAAAAACACGCTTAGAAATCAATCTATGTCACGTGTGAGCAAGTGTGAATTGTTCTGATTTTCCAATCGGTGTAGGGCCACTTTACAAAATAACATTACGTATACGCTGCGTTGGCAGCGTTTTTAGTTAATAAATATAACATTAAGTGTTGGACATTTTTCGTATGCACTGGCGAGCAAGTTGATTAAATTGCTATATATTTAGGTTGCTCACAGACAAAAGCACTCCGGGGACACATACAAACCCAAACACACACCAATTTTAAATTCACACATTAAACAAGAGGCAAATTATTTTAAGAGCAAACTTTTCAAACACACCAGACACACGCCACACCGCACACACACACACACGTTGTACACACGCACATACATAAAATTGTACCTTGTTGGCCACTTTGCAACTCTTGTTTTGGACACTTTTTGCAGTATGGCAAAAACACATGTTTCGAGTGCCTGGGCAAAAACTGCGGCTGCAACACTCAACGCCGTCTGATGGCATGAGACAAAGTTGGTGCTAAACCCAAATGCATGTTGCATATTGTACGTTGAACGTTGCACGTTGCGCGTTGCAGGGGCACAGAGCGTTTGACATTCTTTGCACTAGCACTTTAACTTTACTCGTGGTTGTTAGGGAAAGGACTTTGTTACCTTCCTGTCAAATTGTTGTTGTTGCTGCCAACAACTAATGACTGGGGCAGAGGAGTTGGCTGGCGTTGCGACGGTAATTTAAATATTTATATTTAATATTTACCGTTGTCAACAATTAAATTCCCCTAGCGCACAACGAAAAGACGCTAAAGGGTATAATTTACATTTGTAAAACGTGAATAAATTATTTACAATAGTAATCCCATTTATCGATTAATGAACAACGACAATAGAAAGTTAGGTAATTGCTGCATTTCCTTTCTTTTCTTCATACAAGATAACCATCGGAATTCTTTCATAATCTGTATATTAAAGATACTAATATTGTTATCTGAAGCGCACAGCTTTCGTTTTCCGTTGTTGAACATTAAAACCTAGACGTTATTTCTGATAAGCTATGTAAAATGGTATTAAAGGCTTATAAGTTTGACATCAGCATTTGACAGACAGAAAGAGCCCGCATAGTATACCCGGTATCGCAGAAAAATATATAACCTTTAAACTCTTGTGGCTTCGCACAGACGGTAAACTTTTATCTAACATGTCGCGAACAAAGTTTTTAAAAGATTTCCTACAAAACATTTTCATCTGATTTCTTTACTCTTGGCTTGGATCGCAATAAACATTGGGAGCAATAATGAAATGAACTCTTTACTCTTTATTGTTTTTGTTTACCCCATAAACAGTTAATATTTGCATTGTGCGAATCTTCAACGGAAACTGAACCTAATAGAAATTCTCTTTTTGCAGAATGAAGAAGTAGAGCGGAGCCGAAGCTTTTCTACACCCGTTGCCCTCTCGCTGGTGAATCTTTAAATTGCCCACAATAAACGTAGGAAGGCGAACAAGAAGGTATGCAAACAGTTAATCTAAATACAGAAATCATCATGTTCATAAAATGTAAATAGCCGACGGGTCGGAGTTCACTACGAGAATATGACTCGATGTGGATTTCAGTCCGGTTTGTTCTGGCCCAACCTTAACCCCGGGGCTCAGCACGTACTAAGCCGCTCTATAGTAGAAATATGAATATATATATATATATATATATATATATATATATATATATATATATATATGTATATATATATATATATTTGTTTGTAGCCAGGAGCGAAGCATCTCGTAAATTATTTGCGCGCGTGTTCAACAAAATGTTGAATAAATAAAAGTGGCATGTTTGGGCTGCCATAAAAATGCGAACGCGAAATGTTGTATAAATGATTAAACTCAGTTTTGTTGCCACTTCTACAACTATTAGCATAATCATGTGTGTCACACTCACACTTACTCTATCTGTGTGTAGGTGTGTGCGAACAGTTTTACGACACATAAAGCACTAATATGTGTGGGGGCATAAAAAAAGCGCCATTAAAGCTGCACAAATAATGGCCATAAAACAATTTATCAAAATTTGTGACATTAACTACCAACGCCGCACATCAGTCATGGGATCCAAATGAGTATGCCACAGGATATACATACATACATAGGTATCTACGTGTTGTTCATGCCACATGGACATGCTCATTAGGCGTGAATATGTCACGACCAAACACACACACACACACACACACATGCATTTGAAGCGAACTATTGTGAATGAAAATGCAAATAATTGAACCAGACATTTTAGTATTATAATTATGTCTTACTAAACTAGACGTGTAGTATAATGAGCAAGTAAGAAACACTTATAGATACCCTGGTCAGTCAGTTAAAGATTTGTATAGCCTTGGCTTAAGTATTTTCTTAAATATCTATACTCGCTTCTTTGTCTTATCGCAACACTAGTGTTACTGCTATAGCTAGCAGATAGCTCCCAAGGGATTCAGTCGTATTCAGTACGGCGATAACTGTTCTTTCTCATTCAGTTATTATTGCCAATACGCCATGTGAGCGGTCATCAGTTGCTGGGTTCTACTCAAACGTAATACACCCTTTCTTGGCAATCGTAATACTGCAATAATAAAAATAGCACGCGACAAGCAACAACAGCGATAGTTGGAGCGACACAATACACAACACGCATAGACAAATAGACAAATGAAGGGATGTGCCATTTGTTGCGAACTGTTTTGCTATTGGACATTCATTGATGACGCCATCTGCGGCCGCCCAGTGCGCTGGCCATTGTCCGGTGTTCGTTGGCCATTGTCATTGTCCGGTTTTACGAGTCCAGTGCGCCATGTTAATGAGATGCAAATAAGGTTCACCCACGCTCCATTTACGATATGCATATATGGCCATACGCTCGTTGCCTAACCCACGTGCCTTGCCCCCATTTCCCTGTCCCTTTCCTTTTTGTCTTTCCCTACTCCTGCTCCTGTTCAAGCCACTTCTATTTTCACTTTGGCATATTTGCGCCTTACGACAAAAATGTGACGTTAACGTCTGCGTGCATGTTTGTGTGTGCGATTATTTCGCCTGTCAGACTGGGTATGTCTGCCAAGGAGGAGCTCAGCGCCTTTTGTCCCGCTTTGATACGGGCAATGGCAAATGGCAAATGGCATTTGTTTTGGTATTTGCTTTGCCAGGCACACCACATCAGAGCGGCAACACACGTGTGTCAAATCTGCCAGTCAAAGTCAAAGTCAAATTCGCTTTTTTTTACTTCTTTACTGTGCGTAAGCTTAGGTGTGTGTGTTTTGCACACTCCAATTAAGCGACAAAATGCCGCTCAGTTCCAACATTTTGTCATGTATGTTGATTTATTCGATTTTCGATACGGTGCGCTGTGCCGCAACTCGGGTGAACGCGTTTGCATATATCACGTATACGCAGTGTGTACTTGAGCTAGGTTCGCTAAAGCCTTTCCGCGTGTGCCGAAAAAAAGCAACTAATTGCCTACTTTTGGAGCGTGCGACGTTTGTGCCGCAAACGGAAAAAATCCCTGCCAAAAAAAATATATGAATGTACGACCCGATTCGGGCGCTCAGCGTGGACTCAACTAAATGTCAATAAACACACACTCATGCAATGAATAAAAGCACTCGCAAGGAAAACAAAAACAAAGAAAGTGGTAAAACAGTCTCCTTAACAAGTTTGCTTGACTCGCATATACCCTGTACCTAACTTCCGACATCAGCTAAAGCTTGGAAGGAGTACGGCTAATTAGACTTGCAGTTTCTACCTTTTAAAGTCTTTAAAGACATACGCCTAGATGAAGAGACATACGCCTAGATTGACTCAGCTATTGATGCCTTCAAACACTCTATATATATAAATTAATATTTATCTAATGAAGGCGAGGGAGATGCCTGTACAAGTGCTATATAAACCTAATTTCATTCGCACCAATATGCAATGGGTATAAACACCAACAATATATTACCAAAATAATAACAAAAACAACAACAATCAGTGGCCAGAGACAAATCCGTTACCAGCAGCCATCGACGTCCTCTCGCTGACGTCGTTGTAACATTTCATTGGCCATTTTCGTTGCGGTTTTCTCTGACGTCAGAAGCTGCTGCTGTGGCGTTGAGTGCGATATGCCATATAGAAACTATATCTGTAGCTGTGTGTGTTTAAGTGAGTGTGCGTATTTGTTTGTTCATGTGTATTTCGGGGGCAGCCGAATGCTTTTGCTATTTCAGTTCCAATTTGATGTTGTTGTCGTAGATTTGAACATAGCTGCAAGCCGAATCGATTTTGATTTCGATTTCGATTTGCCACACACAACTCACCAAGTTTATCCACACGTACTATGAGCCTGCATCTGTGTTGGGAAGTGGTTCGCTGCCATTTCTCATGGCTAATGATCTTCACCGGCTATCCAAGTGCACTGTGCACAGCTTCCGGCGGCTGTATTGCAATAGAGAATTGCCTGATGCTTTATATTGCTTTCGCACTCTTACTGTAAATAAGTACTACGAGTATTCCCCTCACAAGCAAGAATAATCCATGTGCCTGTAACAGACTGCCCAATACTTTATTCACTACTGTCCAAAAAAAAACAACCTGAAATCAAGTCATTCTCGATTGTCTTAACTAAAGGTCATCAACAATTTATATGTTTGCTATTTGCTATCTTTAGCTCAATATTCCCATTTTGACTCTCTGCACAGAGTATACAAATAAATTTCTAATTAAAGAGATAAAAGCAACTTGCTTGATTGTGGCACAAATCTGCTCACATCACTCCACACTCCAAACTAGGAAGCATTTGGGGCTAAGACCGCAACTGCCACAGATGATGCTGATGCAGTTGCGACTGCTGCTGCTGTTGTTGCTGCTGCTGCTGCTATTGCTGGCAGGTGTTTTGGCAAATGGCTAAGGTTGGCCATAAGATCATTTCGTATTTTTATATGCGCCAACTGACGCGGCTGCCTCTCGATTTGTTTCGCTGTCCAGTCAGTTCGACTGTCTGTCAGTCAGTCCGTCAGTTTGTCCATCCGTCCGTCTGGCGTGCTTGCTTGCTGTTTGTTTGTTTGTCTATTTTTATAACGCGCACGGAAAGTCTTCTTTCAGTTTAGATGCCCGCCACGCTTTCTGTTTATCGAAGACAAAACAGTTTTTATTGTTCAAGAATTATTTTCAGTAGCGCACGTATACACTCACTCACACACACACACGCACAATCGCGTTGCTAGCATCAGTTTTCATTGGAAACTGTCCGACGTCGATCAAAGTGAAATGTGAAAAGTGAAAAGTCAAAAGGCAACCGCAAAGGCTTCATGCAAATTTCACACCAAAGCGGAAATGTGTTTTAGCACATAGTCTGTTCTTCGGGGCCCATTTTCCGGTCTGAGACCCTGTTTCTGGTTTTTCCCGATTTTACAGCGAATGCCAATTTTGCATCGCGTCCGTTCGGTCGAAGTCGAAATTTGTTTGGACCCGTTGGCTATTTCTGGCCCAGCGTTCATTACGCATTCACGGCAAGTACTTGACGGCGTTTTCTCTAAACACAATTACAGCCACCCGCCGCACAAACAATTTGAATCCCGCCAACAACAACTCTACAGTTAGACGCCTAATTAACAACAATTAACTGGAGTTCATTTAACTAACGTCTTTCGAATGGCAACTGTGACAGCTCCAAGTGCACTACCAGCTGCTGTCCAGAGAATAGAAAAAAATTAAACTTACTTTATTTTTATTTGAGAGGCGCTCTAGGAAAATAAACGAAATATAAAAAGAAAGAAACCCCAAAAGCAAACAAAGGCAAATTGAGCGACGTTTTTCGCCTCTGTAGTTTTCACTGCTTTCCATTCTTTGTTTGCCTTTCTAGTTTTTTCTCTATTTCAGCTACAAACTGCTTTTGGCTGTTGACATTTTCATTGGTGGAGCGTCGAAGCGGCACTTAGGGAAAAATTTACGCGCATATCCCATTTATATTTAATTTTTCATTTTGAAACCATGCTCGCGCCGTCATACTTTGTGCACTTGATCCTCGTAAAGACAGGACGTGACATTACATGCCAAGACTGACAATGACGACGGCGACAACCAACAGACAATGACGCTGGACCAAAACTGCACGGACATCGCCATCGGATGTGAACAATAAATTTGATTCAATTGCTCTTGAGCACTTGCTACCAAGGCGGAGGCGGGACTGGGTATTCTGGTAGCTTCTTCTTTCAAAATAGACCCGCGCTCTTTGTCTGCGCTGTCTGCCTGTCCCGTGTGTGTGTGTGTCCTGTGTCGCCATCTGATTGTGCATGACCAGCTTTCGATAAAGCAGCTAAGCTGAAGCGCAATAACAGTGACAATGCGCCTTTGCCAAAGCTGATACAGTCGCAAAAAAGTCCTATACTCCAATCAAATACTAAACGTTGTTAAAATCCATGAAGAACTAAATATAACCAAGGATTTGTTTTTGTTTCCGCTGATTCCAATCTTGCTTTACTATCGCAATTAATTTTGTTTTCCTGAGTGTATTCCTATTGCTGCTACTCCTCACACTCTCATCTCTGCGCTCCTGACAAGCGGAAGTGAGCAGCACAAAGGCCACAACATGGGCTGCTTTAAACGCGTTTCCTGCGGTTGTTCACCGATGTCCGCATGCATTGCAGCGCTCTCCATCTCCATGGTCATTTTTAATTGCCATAGACTTTGCTTTTTGGCGAATGCGATTTGTTTATTTACTGCTCCATGACATCTGCCAAACTAAAGCAACCCCTACGAAGCAAGCCATGACCACTTGGTGGAGGCGGAGCTGGAGCTGGTGCCGGACCCAGTGCTAGCTTAACTGGCAGTTTATGTCTGAGTTTAAGCCGTTTAACAGCGTGCTACCACATGCAAAACCAGAAAGTGCAGCAACAAAAACATTCAACGATGTTCCCCCAAAGTTTTGTGTGTGCGACTGAGTGTGTGTGTGAAAAATACGTGGCATAAATCCATGAAATATTGTCATTTGCCTAACCAAGCAGCCAGCTGGAAGAATAGGCCCTTGCCCTCCCTTAACGGTGCCCCAAAGGGCCAAACCCCAAATACACTTTGGCTTCTTGTGCACTCATCTAAAAGAAAATGAAATGTATGCGACGCTCATTTGTTGGAGTTCTTGTTGTTGCTCTGAGCAATATGTTTGTGATATATGCATATATATATATATATATATATATATATATATATATATATATATATATGTATACATATATAACTGTGTCTGTGTGTATTGGTGCAAACAATGGGATAGCGCACAACTGATAAACAATAATGTCAATTTCATAAATGCAAATACATGCTCGCATCTAAAGCATAGATTTTGCCAGCTGGGCAAAGTGAGAAAAAACAAAACGCAGCAAAATCCCAATACGCCTTTACATGAAGTACATAGACTGACCGAAATCTGTTTGCAATACCCTTTAGCAAATAAAGGTATCACAAAGTCGATCACACCATTTGTTGTTGCTATTTTCCAGCTGTGCTACTTAATAATTTATTGAGGTGTTTGTTGTGCTCGATTTGCAATTCATTATTTAATGTTGATTGCACATATTTGTATTTCAGCACATGAGCCGCATCGAAAGGCAACGAAATCATTTGAATAATTCAATATTAAACTATTCGAAATATCAAATTCTGCATTTCTAAATCCACACAGCCAAAGCAAAAAATTAATAAATTTATTCATATTTAAAATTGACGCATTTTTTATTCAAGTGCCGGAAGAATGTTGATTGCGATACGCATTCTGGACCAGTTAACAATATTTGAATATAAACCATTTGATTTTCGATATCCCATTCAAATAAATGAGTTTTTGTCCAACAAATTAGTCGAGCATTAAAACTGCATTTTATTTCATTTGGTTTCATTTTGTGTTTGCTGTATGTTTACATTTAATTTGCATTGGAATTGACAGCGCTTAACTACGGCCAGATTCATTGCGTTTGACCATAGTGTATGGCAAAAAGCTGATATTGCTTTTTTTTAAACCAAAAAAAGTATATTTTTAGCAGTTTTTAAGAGCACAATTTAAAAACAAATTGTTATTGATGTGGCGAAATGGGCGACGAGCATGAAACGAGGCCGCAAAGTAAAAAGTCATAAAATTTCGCAATATGCTCGTGTTTTATTTGATATGCTTTTATTGTTTTTATTGGGCCACAACAAATAAAAAATATTCCACAGTGAATCTCGGCAATTTTTTATACCTGCGCGGACTTTGTGTAGAAATAAGCTAAAGAATTATTTAAATGAATCTATGTTTAATGCTTTAATTTAATGAAGGGGATTTTTCTTTCAAATGTTGGCCAACAAGAGTGCTCTTTTAGCCCACAGGAACATCCTGATATTTCAGGTTCAATAAACGCTCAAAAAAGTAAACAAAACATTTGAAATTTGACGCATAAAAAATGTTTGCTGTGTTGGACATTTATATGTTAGATTTAATGGCTATTTTCGTAGGGCTAAAACAATAAGAACACAAAGTTCTTTCAGATTCTTTTTTTTTATTATTATTTTATTTTTGTTGTTTTGTTTGCTTGCTTTTTTTTTGTTTGTTTAGTACATGCAATACATTTTATCAAACAAAGTCAAAACGAGGGCCGAACAAAAGCGAGTCGAGGAGCTCGTAAAAAGGACAAACACACTGAAAGCCATTTTCATTTCATTTTCCATGCTGCTGCTGTCTCTGACGCTTATTGTATGCGAATTACATGCTCAGAATGGCGAACACAACGCATAATCTAATAATATTTTATGGCCAATGGGCCTGTAATGGGCCAGTATAGGAGCTCGGGCACTTGAAAGTCCGTTGAACCTCCCAGGACGATCAATAAATACATACATGTGAATAGAAAATCTCGAATATTTGTATTCTAGAATTCACTCAACGAATACTTCTGCCAGCGTCATCAACTTGCTTGATTTTAACAATGCCACAATGCCCCCCCCCCCCTTTCTCCCCTTTCTCACTCCACTGCCCCACTTCAATGTTCAAATTTTCCACGCCTGCATAGAAATTAACGCCGCAATTAACGCCGCAATTAACGCGCGTTATTGTTGCGCATACGCCACGTATGCTTGCCTGGCACTGTTTTATTTATTGGTTTTAATGCAGCGTTTTTATTAACATTTTTATTAGTTGGCAACGTTGTAAAAACTTTTAATACGTCATACAGAGGCACAGGCAGAGGTACAACAGACTACACAGTCACGCCCATCTTAACGGGCAGGAGCCCCCAACGAGCAGCATAAAAGCAGCCAAGTGAGCTGTAAATAATGACTATTGTCATTATTGAGTGTGGAGTGTGCTATGCTGGGCAAAAATAAGGCAATAGTGGAGCAAGCATAGGGACAGGAGTAGGGAGGCACTATGCTAACGCATTTAAGTGTCTGTTAAACAGCACTCATACTGTTTTATTGCTCTGACTATTCGCATTAGAGTAAAGCGCGAAATGAGACGTGAGCAGTTCGCGATGACAAAATATTCCTCTTGGCAGGCCCAACATGATAATTCAGTCAATCAGTTGATACATTTTGGAATAGTAGCCTAAAAATAGCTGCTTGCTGAGACAAAAGCTTTATAAAAATATTTGTGAAATGAATAAATGCCAAGAGGCCGAAGAGTAAAAATAAACGCCAATGGCAAATTGAGAACGCAAACGAATACAAATGCAAATACAGAAAAAAAAATATATAATTCATATATGTAAAAAATGCTGCGGGAGTCCAATTATCAGTCTATCACTTGGGCACCTGCCCACGGTGTAGTGTGTAAAATGTTGTGTGCCTGTCTGTGTGTATGTGAGTGGAATATATCCAAATGCCATCTAATAGCGTAAGACAAATGACATACGCCCGAGTTGAAAGGCAGATGAGCATTATGACGCCATGACTATGACGAGCTGCTGGGGCCAAATGTGGGGCGAACTCGAGGGCAGGTCATCGATTAACGTGCGTCTATCAGAGTTAAACATAATTACCAAGTCGATGATGATAATGATGATGACGCGTCAAACGACACAGCTCCAGGGACGGGGCAGACGGACAGGGACAAGCTATAACACTGGAGAGTGTTTGCTATTCTAATGGATGGTGTTGTTGTTGTTGTTTTTATTTAGCGTGTGACGTCCGTCGGGGATTGTCTAAAAATACAATCGAGTTGTCAAGTCTTGTATATATATATATATATATATATATATGTATTTATGTGTAGGTGTATGTGTGTGCGCAAACTGTTTTCAACAATTTAGTTTTGAACACACAAATTTTTATTGGCTACCAAAAGGGGGCACGACACAAACGAAACAACCACACAACAACAACAAAAACACGACTGTGTATTTGTATGCGAGTGAATAATTTAGCACTTGAACAGTGCAAAATCCAATAAATTATACCTCGCATTCTGCAATATTGTAGTATAGAGCTCCACTGTTATTTGTTGTTTTTGGCCAGTAGCGCATTACAATTTGTCACCATTTTTATTGCATACTTTCAGGCAAACATGAATATTGGCATTGTACACAAATGGGATAAATTATCGCCGCGCGAGTTTTTGCAGCTGCAGGAATTGGCGTCATGTAAGTGCAACATCCTCTTAACCACCACATATTAATCCCAATACAGCAATAATAATATGTACATCAAATTAAAAAAAATATATGAGCGTTTGCCATTTTGCCAGCCAAGTCATTTGCGGAAATTGATTGGTCGCAAATTGCGAACTGAAATTGAATGCAACAATAAATTGTTTGACAACTTTAACTATTTTATGTGCAACTATTTTAACTGTCTGCCGTCAAGTTGATTAGTAGCTGAACACAAAGTTACCAAGCTGACATAACTGGACCTAGTTTTGTATAAATTAATTTATTGAAAGTCAATAAGTTTCCGTTACCTTGCTTGTTTATGAACAATCTAAGCAAATATTGCAATTGCAATATTTAATATGCAATTACAATATGCAATCCCGTTACATCGATATTTAAACTGAAAGCAAAGAGCCTGCAGCCGCAGGATTCAGGTGCTGCACTCAGTCTGTGGCCTTGAGAGACCTCAATAATAATGCTGAGGCTGCTACTGCTGCCTATGATGATGCCTGGGAAATGCGTGTGTACTGAGCTTAAATGTTTGCCATCTTTTAGCTACGGTTTTTAAGATGCTTTGCCGTGTCTGTTGGGTAATCCGATGCATTTCCATCACACACACACAAGAAGACTGCACTTGGGATACAGTAACAGGAATTTGCGGCAAGCTAAAGCTAAAGTTAAGGCTCTGGGCAAAGCTGCTTGACGTTCTATAAAGTAGTTACCTTTATGTATTCGGCTGGCTGAGCAGCTTTTACGAGACAGAGATGGTTTTTAGGGCTAACATGCTTATCATAAGACCACTTGTCAACATTTCTCCCTCTTCGGCTTAACCCAATGTCAAGACAGTGCTGCAATTGCAACTGCCTGAGCTGCCTGTGAGTGTGATTAAAAATTGTCAGTTGTAATAACAATCAAGACTGTCAAATGCAGGCGCCCAAGTACGCCCACAGGGTGTGCCAGTTGCCTATCAGAGTGCTCTTCAAGTGGTTTCGAATACGTAGGGTGTCAACGACAGAGACACAAAAACAGAGAGAGAGAGAGAGAGAAAGAGACAGATATAACGCCAACGACATCTGTGCAACGCATGAAGTATTCAAGTGCAAACACTCAAACACTTGGCCAAGTTGAGGCAGCACCAGAAATAGTAGCTCAACTGTGAATACATTCATTAACTTAATAAAACTTCGAAACAGCAATTGCAGCAATTTGAGGCAGTGCCTACGCAGCTAGCTTGGTCGGTCTCGTGGTTTGCAACATTTGCTTGTGGCCTGTCGCACAACGCCCACACCGTAAAAGCGACTTTGTTTCCATTAGTTAATTATACTCGCAGCTGCAGTCTGCAGCTGTTTGCTCCACCTGTCAGCTGGGCCACGTCGCACGTTCTACTTGCCACTTGCCACTTCCCACTCGCTATGAGGGGCGGCCCACTTAAGGCGTCGATTAAACTGGCGCCACTGCAGCAATTGAGGCGTGTGTCCATCTTCGGCACCCAGCTGAAGTTATACGTTTGAAAAGCACACTGATAACCTAGTAAAAATTCAGCTCCTTTTGCTACACCCGATTTTATATAAAATAGCAATCATTATATTATCTATGTCGTTCTTTGCAGATTCCACACGCAAGCTACAGGATGTACTTAAGGAGTTTTGTGCGCCCAGTGCGACAGCAACGCCCAAATGCATACCAGATGGGGTAAGCGGACAAGCTAAATTTCATTTATATTTAATGGAATATTCTCTCGTAAATTTAATGTGCCAGCAAGCTACAATTTTTCAATTAATTGAAATGGAGACCCAACTCCCCGTGTCCCGTGACCTGTGACCCACCTCAAGGTAGAAGACAAGTCAAGGTTGCCATTGCGCTTGCAACGATTAGGGCTTACGGTTGCTCATCCTACCGTACAGATAGATACATTCAACTAAGCCTTAGACAGTGTCTAAGCCCAACGTTTGCCTCTGCATTTAAAGAGAGCTCCGGGGCTCTGTTGTAAGCTGATGAAAGGCAGGCGAGCGGAAGCCAACTTGAGTCACACTTACTAACACACAAACACACAGACACACACATATGTATGTACATTAAACAAACTGACAACGATGCGGGTCAACTTTAGCCTGGTGCTCCTGTTCGCCTGCTGCTTCCGTGTCTATGGCAGCTGAGTCTACTTGTATTTCGTGATTTTCTGTTTTGTGTGGCAGAAAGAGTGAAAGATTGAAAGTAAATCTTCTTATACATACAATAAATCACAGACATTTTTCAAGTTTACGCCTGAATGCCAAATTGAAATTGAGCAGCAAACTGACTCCTGACTCCTCCTCCACGACCTGTTAGCTCAGCCCGCATGCCAAGCAAGGCTCTCAACTAACAGAAGAACAGACGTGTGGACGGGCTTATAGTAAATTAAATTGAAAATACATGCAACTTCTTCCTCAAGAATGAGGTACAGACTGAACAAAAGAGAGAGCGAGCGAAAGAGAGAGAGAGAATGCAGCGACAGATTTGTTGTTAAACTTAATCCAAGCAAACCTGAGCCAATCTCTTTCCATCAACAAAGATGCCAAAACAGAGGCAAAACCAAATTAATAACCTTGCTAAAAACAACTTAACGGGGGCAACATGTGCCAACCAGTAGACACACACACACACACACACAACAACAACAACACACAGTGTCTCTTGTTGATATCAGCTTAAGCTTTGTACACGACTTAAGCATTATTATGGAATCTTAGTTTCGTACGTCTTAAGAATCTTAAGTGTCAACCAGATACAGAGACTACTAAAAGCAGATGTTGCACACAACTAAGTTTTGTATGCCCTTTCAGAAGGAAGAATATAAATAAATCCAATAATTTATGTCTCCTTAAATACAAACAAACTCTCTCGGCTATCAAGCAAGTTAGGTAATACGTAAATTACTAAGCACTATCAGAATTCTATATGATTTTACTAGACATATTTGCTAGAGTATTCAATAGTCGTCTACTCTATCTTATCCAAGTTCATTACGTTGGCAGAATAAAAGAAAAGCGATTGATTATTGTTGGTCAGAGCGCGTGTAACGAGTGTAAAACGAAACAATTGTGGTTAGTATGGTGAAAGATAAAACAATTAATGCATAAAAGTATTTTGTTGTCCAACTCAATCGATCAACAAGAACTCGCACACATGCACAGAATGCAATCTGTGCAAACTGGGTGTGCGTGTGTGTGTGCAAGTATTGGGATTGCAATTTCTGGTAAATACTATTCAGCCATGCTCATTTAACATCACTACAAATGCAAATCCGAATAAATACACACACACGCACATGCACAGATATATAAAATAGCCACACATGTAGCTGGTGTGTGTTTGTGTCTGTGTCTCTTAGCCATATAACGAAATGGAAAAAAGTATAATTAAGTTTGCTCTGACCCTCGGCACACCCAGTCAAACACCACACTCACACTGAGCTGGACTGCATCCAACCAATTTCATGGAAACCGAATATTTTTTTACGCTCTTAGTCAATTCACTTTGATATTGAACACGTTGACAGTGTACGAATACCCGGGTTTTACACTGTCCGTCCCATGTTTTGTTTATGGCACACGCTCAATACATATTCCACATACTCGAGTATTTCCAGTGAGTTATCCTGTGTACCCTGTAATCATTGATAGGTTTGAAGAGACAGCTGTGACACTGTCTGTAAGTCAATATGTTCTCAATCAGCAGCAGTATTTCGGTGAATCCACTGTTTTTTTTCTGCTCTCAAGAAATATGTTTAATTGTTTACTATCGCAACTTTAACTTGTGTACAGGGTAAACACTTTTTGCCTCCTCCAGTCCAAATGTGCAACTACGTACACTGATAGCAATTCCTGTAAATATTTTAGTAAATGAAATGAATTGAAGTGGCATGCTTCTGTTTGTGCCATGTACGTGTTGTCGAAAGGAAAACTCTATATATTTTATGCACCCTATCGGAAAGACTCAGTTGAGTGTATCCGGTTTATTGTGCTTTGGTGAACTATATACTATATACTATATAATCCTCAGCGGAAATGAAAGGCCATTTGGTTTAGACTTCAGTGCCTTCGTATTAACTTGAATACGCTTTAAATTTGTGATGACAGCCACCATAAGATGTCACATACACAAATACAGACACACACATATATGGAAGAGGTGAAGCCCTCTAGACTGTCTCGTACTTTAGCCAGCTTTATACATTTTTTATTTCTTATTAAAAGCTGCTTACTTGTCGCTTGGTCGCTTCGCAATCGCAAAGCGCTTGAGGTTCTGTTTCAGCCACAACTTGGGCTGCAACACTTCAATTAAGTTAATTAAAAGCAGCTGCTGGAAACTGTTGAAGTGGCTCGTCTTCGGCTCACAGCGATTGGATTTGCCATTGAATTATGTTTTCAACATTTCCAGCAACGCTGACGAAATGCTGTAAATTTATTTAGCCGACGGCCATCATGCGTTCATGCCCCGTCCAATGCCAAGCATAATGATTAAGTCCGAAGAAGCTGCAGCGAACTTGAAACTTGGTAATTTATTGGCCCAGCTTTGTTTTTCCTTAATTTGCCAAGTTTACTGCGCAGTGCTTAATTGGTAACTGAGCTGCTTGTGGCAACTGCTGCAAGCTTAAACAATATTAACAGCATTACGACTCCAGCAAGGACATTGATCCATTGTTGAATCTAGCTTGTTGACTTTTTGCTCTGTTCGTTGACGAAATTGTGGTTAAGCTGCTGGCACAAACACTTACATCTCTACTCAAGTGCAAGTGAGAGGAGGACGAAACTATTGTTACCTTAACCGAATCCGTAATTCGGCACAGTTATCATTAGCCCCAACCCGCCAAAGCCACAATGTCAGCTGCACACAGCGAGCGAATGCAGTTTGCAGCAATTGAAATTAATTTGGGGCAGCCCAAAAACCGAAATGTGTGAAATTTACTGCAGATGTCAAATTGCGATTTGTTCCGCCCTTGGCTGGCAACGCTGCGTATACATAATTTACGCATTGACTTTTGAGCCGAAAAGTATGCAGGATACATGAGGAGTGTGTAGAGTGTGATAAACTGGCTAAATGGTCCAAAAGCGCGACATGCTCGTGTGATTATCAGCGCCCAGGCTTGATTGTGTGTGAGTGTGTGAGTGTAATGGATATCACGCATACGCACTATGTGCCTCCCAATATGCTTGAATATTTATTCATTAAACCACGCGCTCACGCATAACGACACACACACACAACAGCAACTGCTGACACCAGCAAACTAGAGGCTCGAACGGATTTTTAGGTGCCATAGAAGAGGAGCCTGAAGAGGCTGTCGCTGCTGCTGGTTTCGCACGCGTATCTCGTTGCTTGGTAAATAAATTTTGTTAACGCAATTCGCGTGCCATTATTATAGTGCCAGCGAGTGCAAGTGTGTGCGTGTGCGTGCGTGTGTATGTGTGCGCTTATGTGTGTGTGACATTATGCCTTTACTCTGACTGCTGGTGGTTGCTGGTGTTTGCCCTCCGCTCCGAGCCGCATCACACTCTTTAAGCCATTTCGCTTGGCACTTTTGCTTTTGTTTTTGCCTTCGCCATAGTATAAATTTCCATTTGCTTGTATTCAGTTTCATTATGGCCCAAGCCCAACAGCAAACTGCCGTTCTAGGCCAACAGTGGAATGAAGAAGTGGAGAGTAAAACCTCAACCTCGGTACATTCTTAATGTTGCGGACTGTCATATATATTTTGTTTTATGCTCGAAATTTAAAACGCTACAACAGCAACAATCCCGGGCTGCACTAGATTGTGAGACTCATTAAAATGATGATAATAATGATAATGTTGCGCTTCTGTTAAGCGCTTCGTGGTAAACATACACTATGCCCATGGGTGATAGAAGAGCATATTAGCTAAGGAAGCATTTGACAACGCAACTAATGAGATCGCAGAGAATCAACAAAAGTGAAGTTTATGTTTGTATACAAACTTTTGCCTCTGAAAAGATTAATTGCCCTAGAGCATGCAATCGTCGTCTTCTAATTATAAATGCTGCGCATTTTCGCTTCATTCGCTCATTTTCCAATTAATGGTTGCTTCCCGGCTCTAGGCACGCGTAATGTTTGTTGCACAATGTCCCGGCCTTGATTAAGTGGTAACCGTAACCGTAACTGGTAACTGCTAACGGGGTTTGTGGAATGGGGATTGGGCAACGAGCAACGGGCAACGGTGAGAGAGGCTTTAAGCGTCATTTGTGTTTACACAATAAGGCAATTGGATGCTGCTGCTGTTGTTGGAGCTGGGGTCGCTGATGCTGCATCTGGACCTTGGTGTCTATCAATGTCGCCATATCAATGCGTCCATCAATGTCGTTGCGTCATTGTATTGACAGTAGGAAGCTACACGTGCTGTTGGCATGTAATTCGCCAAGGGCTTCGGGTTCCCATAGTCCCAGCCATTGTGGCCTGTTCGGCGCGTTCATAACAACTTTTTGCAGATCCTCAGAGGACATTTACAGTCACGTACGTGGCGAGGCGCCCGAAATCACTGAGAATTATATAAAAATGTGTGTGTAAAGCAGATACTGTATATGTATGCGAGCGTAATTATAAATTCCAGGAGCATACACCGCAGAGCCAAGTTAAAAATCTGTCTTTATTTTATTTTATTTTATGGTTCCCTTTTTTGTTTTTTATCTCATCTTGAATTACAAAAATCCGGCTTATTAACCATCTTTGCAGGACATTGACTTCGATGGGTTTCGGCGGTTTTTGGACGCGTTTCTGGACTGCGAGACGCCGTTGGATCTGGCCAAGCATTTGTTCGTGTCGTTCCTTAAGCCCAACGTCACCCAGGCCCAGCTGCATGGCAAGGCGCTCAATCAAATGGCGGCCATTAGCAGCACGGCCGCCTGTGCGCCCGTCACGTCCCACACGAAGGGTAAGCCCCATGTAATAGCATAGCACATATCCCATATCCCATATCCATTTCCCGCACATGGACGTCGCACATGGTATACGAGACTCTGTTTAATAATTGCACAACATTTCTCACTGGCTTTTGGCTGTGCCCTGTCGCAATTAGGCTCCATACCGAACATCAACAGCATTGCCGAACTGATGCCGCAGTGCAGCATTGGCGGCGATGCCCAGGCCCAGTCCCAGGCACGCAGCAGCTTTGTGGACAAAATCCATGGCATTACGGATAAGTTACAGCACTCACTTGGCGGCCATTTGACGCACGATCCCAGCAAGACCGGTAAGTGTCTCATGAACTCATGTGTGTGTGTGTGTGTGGTGTGTGTTCTCTTCACATTCCACATATTATATTCGTTGCTATTTCGCCATTTATTTTGTGGTTTCGTAAAACCATGTTGACGAAATTGCATTGTGGTATTCATTGAAACTATTTAATTGAATGTTTGAATGTGTGCATGTGTTCTTTGCAGGCAGCGTGCATCCCATGCTAACGGTTACGCCCAGCCCGCTGGCCAGCGGTCCCAGTATGTTCCAGGGCAGCAATGCGGCTCGCCGCTCCGTGGACTCCAGCCCGTCGCACTCGCAGACCAACCACTCCCAAATGTCGCGCAATTCGTCGAAGAAGAGCAACAATTCCGTTAATTGCAAAATTGATAGTGAGTATTAATTAGATTCGAGTCGAGTCGAGTCGAGTCCATGACAGGGGCCCGTGGCCCCTTAGAGGGGCCAGCTCGATATGAGGAAATTACAATGGGCTGCGGCCCACTTCGGGATGAGTTTGCAGTTTGAGTTTGACTTTCAATTAGGCGCTCATTGTGCTCGCCGGTCTAGAGCCAAGTCAACTGCAATTAGCCAACTTGCCACACAATGGGGGCGTATAGGAGCTGTACAGGACTATATGCTATACTATGAATATAAGTATATTGGGCCGTATATAACTCTGTACAAGTGTATGTGGGTATACTATACATATTCTGTGCGATTTGTGCGCGGCATCTTGAGAATTTCAATTGCAACGGCGAACATTTGCAACTGTCAGCGTTGCGGCTGTCACTGGCAAACTGATTACTTTGGCGACAGACAGGCCGACAGAACGACAGACAAATGCAAAATTGCTTGGCATTTTCCTACGCAGCATGCGCATAATAAATGAGAAGAAGCTCAGTGCAAAGTGCAAGTGCAAGTGCAACATGCGGCGACTATTTCTAGTTAATCCCCGACACAGCGGATTGTCCAATTATTAGCTACGTGCCCAACTGCTAGTCTACCCGACTTCTGTTTGCTTAAGCCGAATCAACTTTGGGCACAGTCACTAATTAGCTGAAGAAGGTAAAACACAAATCCGCTGCGCTAATTCACGAGTGCAAAAGTTCATAAATTATGTAAAAATGGCAAAAAAGTAAAAAGGCACGAAAAACAGGTCCCAAAAGTAGCGCAACGGCAACAGGAAACAGGAAGTGCCTGCATAGTAAACAAGCAGCGCAGCCGAAACGAACTGTTAACTAACTAGCACTGACATACCCTGTAATATGGTTACAATCATAGGAATTTCTGTCACTTTGCAAACTAAGTCTAAGTAGTCATGCATCTCCACGCTTATCATTCGTTTATAGAGGGCATAAAAGGTGAGCAAAAGTGGCTTTAACAAAAACAAACAACGCCAACGTCTTAGATCAAGTCGTAAATCAACGCCCAATTAGAACATTTTTGCATTTTCACGAAGTGCGCCGCGCCAATGCGTAAAATTAACATTCATTGCCGTTACACACACACACACACTCGCACACACTCATCCGAAGTTATTTGTCTGGCTTCGTTTGGTGCAGCTCCTCTTGGCCATTTCCTATCCGCCATTTGCTTTCATTCATTTCGCTTCGTTTGAAATGTGCACGAATGATTAATGAACGTAAATTTCATTTCGTATATTTTCTTTTTTTCGTTTTTTTTTTTTCGCTTTTTTGGTTCCTTCCACTTTTTTGTGTTTCTTTTGTTTCGCATTGCTTTTTGTTCGGACCTGTCGTCGTTTCACGCATTTTAGCAGCAATTGTGGGGCATTTTGTCGGATCCTTTGTCCTGCTCGAAGAAATTGCGTTTGGGCAAAAGGCAAATAACAAATAATGAGAGCACAGTGCCTGCCTCTTTTTCGGGGCATTGCTATTAGCATTATATATTAAGTAAGTAAAACATGGAATAGGCTTCCTTCCCATATATATATAAGTGTGTGTGTGTGTGGGTGTGTGGATGCTTTAAGCGCTAATTGGATTAGTTTTGCTTTGGTTTTCTTTTCGGTAGGGGGTCCTTTATAAGTATATGGATATTGTTTCGCTGTGTGCTCAGCAAATTACATTTATTGGCCAAAATGCGTTGACATTGATCATCGCTGGGCCACAGAAATTACTTGTCTATATAGTTTTGGATGTAGTTGTCTATATATAGATATAAATATACATATATACAGACATATAATTTATGTATTCATCAAGCTCAAAGTGTTTGCCCTGGCCAAAGAGACAAAAGCAACTTGAGGGTGCATGTTTGTGTGTCTCATTTAGTTATTGATATCCAAACGTAAATATTAACCAATGTTTTAGCCACATTTGACGCGTGTATTTTAATTTATTGGCAACTAGTCTTTATATTCAGAGAAATGTAAACATAATTAGCTGAAATGCCAACAAGAAAGTGTGCCTACAGTAAGTAGGCTGTAAGCCAACACGCAAAGAAATTCCTTAAGCCAATTAACAAGGCTCAAATGTATCTGTCTTAGATTATGCGAACCTAACAACGCATTATCAGTAGCAACAGCCAGGTGGCGTATTAAATTGGTTTAAAGCAATTAGAAAATGAAGCAAAATGAGCAAAGATTTCTTCAGCTTTGTACTGTGAAAATCGATATTAATGTCATTAGCAACATCCTCTAGACGAGCACTCAAAAATAAATGAATACTAAACAAATTCACTGGAATTAAGGGGCAACTGTGTGTTTGTGTGTAAAGTTCTCTATGATGAGTAAAGTTCGGGTCATAGGTTCGCATTAATGAGAGTTTGCAGGAAATTTTGATTGGGTTTGTTTTTTTTTTTTTGCGAGCTGGCGTTAAATTGCAAAATTCCCAGATAAAAAATTCTTTCTCTTTTCCTTCGTTGATCCCGTCCAACACTCTTTTCACAAGTTTATTAAAAGCAAAATGGCAAAGTTGAAAAGCTCTTGGGTCAAATTGTGGCAATCAGCATTAAACATAATGAGTGTCAAAGTGAAAAGCAAACAAGGACCAACTTTACACAGGCAGCTGTCAATTGCAGCTGCAACGATATCCTGCAACAATAGCAAACAACAACAATAAACAGCCCAGCACTCAGTCAATGACAAGTGCAACTGCAGCAGCAGATATAATTCGATATAACTCGCAGTGAATGTTTCAAATGAGAATAAACTGTGTTCGACTTAATTGATACACTCACTTTTACTTAAAGTCTTAAACAATTCATGTATCCACGAATGCACCTTAATGCCTTGTATACTTGTGCTTATTTGCAGCTGACATTAAGCTGCTCACGCGAAAACTCTCACACTTTGATCCATTGACACTTAAGGTCCCGCTGAAGGATGTCGTCTGCTATTTATCACTGCTGGAGGCCGGACGGCCAGAGGACAAGCTCGAATGTAAGTGAAAATGGGCCCGAGTCATGCACTTGACCTATTCATTCATTTACGCATTCACTCTCTCAACCATTCATTATGGTAGTCATGTTCCGTCTCTACGATACGGACAGCAATGGCGTTCTGGACACCGCCGAAATGGACGCCATTGTTAATCAGATGATGGCCGTTGCCGAATATCTTGGCTGGGATGTCAGCGAGCTGCGTCCGGTAAGTGTTGACACTGATACGCACACAAGCACACTCATAACAACACAGTTTAAGTGCAGTTTAAGCGGTTTACATTTAAAAGTCATTACTGCAATCAGAGCCAGACAATTCTGCTTATTATACACATAAATACTCACAGGGAATTCCAAGAAACAATCAACCAATCATCAATCGCAGTGATTGGTTCTTTAGTCGAAAACTCTTCTTCGTCGTTGTCCGAGCAAAACTTTTTCAATTACTTACGAGGCGAACGAAAAGCACTCGAAATTAATTTCATTTTATTGTTTTACGATTCAAGTTCCGTTTTAACCACACGCCGAAGACCAAGCGCCAAGTTAAAGGACTTAATAGTTTCGACAAAACAAGCCATGGCAACAACAAGTTGTTCAACTTCAATTCGAGTATCCGACTAGCATATACCTGTAGCCCTCTTACTTATATCTAAGGACTTCGTATCTATCTATCCGCTCTGAGTAGGGGCATAAAAATAATACAAAATAAAAATGAAATGGCTTTAAGTAATCGCTCAACTTGCCGAACAACTAGAAAAATAAGGACAATGAAAAAATGTTGGCAGCCACATGGCGACCACAAATAAAGTCAAAGCGTCACAAAACTCAATTAACAAAATACCCCCGGGTTATGCCGAAACGATGACGACGACCAGCCACGCGGAGAACGAGGACGAATCTAACAACGTTAAGGATAAGGCAGAACAGTGGGTTGTGCATGGGTTGGATTGTGTTGGGTTGGGTTAGGTTGGACTTTGGCGCACTTTCATTTCCATTTCCGTGATGGCTTTATGACACAGCTAGACAGCGTGGGGAAGCCACATACTTTAAATTCTAAGCAGATACAGAAAATATTTTAATCAAAATTCTTGCGTCCTTTTGGTGAGGCAACGGAAAAAGAGTTTACCCGGCCACAAACCGTCAGCTGGGGGCATAGTCGAAACTGAAATAATCAAAACACTTAATGAATTGCATAATTCTGAAATTCATTTCCTGTAAACACACAGCAAACGAAAGAACACGAAACCCCAAAAATCGAAAAGGATGCCTCATAAATTCGATGGATTTGTACATATTATGAATTTCAAAATGGTGAATGGAAAAACTTTTGTACAATCACCATTTTAAGTTTATCAATGTTTTTCATCAACTACAAGCAACGGCAGCTGGACATTAAAGTGATTGGTAGCATTACTGATGTTGCCGGATATTGAATATTTCTTAGCCCTGGCAAATGATTCGTGGAAATGTTCCCTTTGATATCCCAAAAAAAGAGGGAAAGCAATGCAAACTAAATTATACATAGGAAAAAGGGCAATGAAAATAAAATAAAACCAAACAGGTGTATGAAAGATGACAAACTATGATCAAAATGGTATCAAACATAAAAATCCTTCAAGTTTTGGCAAAGTTTGAAGGCAAAGGAAGAAGAACCTTATATTGAAAAATTGGACGATTCTAAATTTTGAAGTATTTTTTTTTCGAAATTTCACAAGGGGTACATGCTTTTTTTGTCAAAAATGTTGAAAAAAATAAAACGAAAGAAACGACAAACTATGAACAGAATGGTATCAAACATAAAAATCGGGTTAGTTTTGGCAAAGTTATTGGGGTTCAAAGTCTGGGAGGTACACTTTGTATGGACTTAAGATCTTTACATGTAAATTTTTTTCCCAATTTTGGCATGATTTTTGACAGAAAATTAGACCCCCTCAGAAAAACTTTTAAAGTGGATTTTTATACTAATTCTGGTACCCGCAATCGATTAAAAATAAAATTGGAAGAATTAAAATTTTTGAAAAATTTTTTTTTCTAAAATTCACAAGGGGGGAGTACATGTTTTTTTTCAGAAAAAAGTCGAAAAAAATAAAACCAAAAAATCGAAGAAAATTGAGATGTAGTCTTAAAAAAGGGGACAAACTATGATCAAACATGGAAATCGGGTAATTTTTGGCAAAGTAATTGCAGTTTACAAATCTATGAAATCGTTTAATAAAAAATGTCTATACGTGGGGCTCATATTTTTTATTCGCAAAAAATACATATACATGTGCGGTTCTGCTTAGAACAAAACGTAATTCAAGTTTTTAATCGATATAACGCATACGCCGCATTGCACAATTATTTCTGATTGCAACTGCAGAAGATGCGAAAAGCAACAATGAATATAGAATAGAAATGCTCGAAAGTAGAATAAAGGAATATTCTTGGTATAATATCTATTTGTGAGCAGAGCAGGCAATCGCGATAAGGTTAGCTGCCTTACCGCAAATTACGCTCTCGGTGCTGGCAAAGTCAAAAGCCAAAAGTTGCACAGTTCTTCTGGGTAAAATTACCTTTATTTTCTGTATTCCACTTTGGCCGCCGCCGCAGAACGTCAATCAGGAAGTCTTACAGACGATGCCACCCAGAGGCATTTTTCACACGCTCACTCTTTGCAATCTTTCTACTTACAGATACTGCAAGAGATGATGGTGGAAATTGACTATGACGCCGATGGCACCGTGTCCTTGGAGGAGTGGCAACGTGGCGGCATGACAACCATACCCCTGCTCGTCCTTTTAGGTGAGTGTGTGAACTGCCGTAGCCAAGTGGCTGTGAAGCTTTCAATGCATTTATCGCCTCGCTGCCTCAATTTCCAGCCGTCTGTCAGACAGACGCCTGCCTGCATTGGCTGCCTTAATAATCAAGTCATTTGCAGAAGGTACACAGTCAAAAAAAAGTAAAAATAAATGTAGAAAAAAAGAAAAGGTAACTAGGAAAACGTGGCTATTCTGTGAATCTTTGCTTTCTGCACGTATGCAAAAGTGCCAGGCACTGTGTTTTATGCTGGAGCCAATGATATATCAACTCTCTCTCTCTCTCTTTACTCTCCTCGCAGGCGTCGACAGCACCACTCTCAAGGAGGACGGCATACACGTGTGGCGCTTAAAGCACTTCAGTAAACCGGCGTACTGCAATCTCTGCCTAAATATGCTAGTCGGCCTTGGCAAGAAGGGACTCTGCTGTGTCCGTAAGTACAAATACATG
Source organism: Drosophila lacertosa (assembly GCA_004143845.1). Lineage (NCBI taxonomy): Eukaryota > Metazoa > Arthropoda > Insecta > Diptera > Drosophilidae > Drosophila > Drosophila lacertosa. Next base: position 60,045 of record SCDZ01000235.1, on the reverse strand, counting down.
TAGATAAACGCTGCAAATATTTATATATATATATATATATATATATACGAATACATATACGTAAGTGCCTGCTTTTGATTCCATAGATTCTTCCGATTGTGCACCGGAAATTACATTTATTTCTCGTTTTTAATATTAATAACATAGTTTCACTTTCCCTTCTTGTTGCTTGACACAAAATAAATAGATTTTCTGACAAATACCAAATGCAGACATAATCCAGAAAAGATAGCATTAACAAAGATTAGAATCGATTAACTTAGAGTTAGTTCAATCCATATTTAGTTAAAAAGTGATTGTTTTAACAATTGTTTTTAACTTTATCGAAATTCTTTGCGGTAGTATGCAAATACACGGTACACGAGCGATGCGTGCAACATGCCCCTGCCTCCTGCATCACCACCTATGTGAAATCAAAGAAACCTAAGTGCGGCGGAGATCTGTTGCATCATTGGGTGGAGGGCAATTGCTACGGACGCTGCTCCAAGTGCCGCAAACGCATTAAGGCCTACCACGGCATAACTGGCCTCACCTGTCGCTGGTGTCATATGATGGTAAGTAAAGTAAAATTTCATTTATATATGTGAGAATATCCTGTTCAGATTTGGTTGAAGTGTCTGAATCCAATCAAAGTTGCACTTCACATATCGTAACAAACTTAAACAGCTCAGGGGTAAATAAAATAAAGTGAAATTGCTTTGTCAACCCAGCGACAAGTGTTTCTGGCATTTTTATAGTTCAAAGCATTTATTTAACAAGACAGTTACCAACTGAGAGGAAGGAAAGACATTCCAATGTGCGCACAAGCTCGGAATTTTTTCAATATAGAGAATTTCAATTATTTTGATCAACTGAGCCAGGTCTCAGTAATCGGCCGATATGTCGTATATGTTTTGACACGGTCGGAAACTTGTTAAGCGGAAGTGATTTTAACCACAACGCCAGCTCATATGCACACGCTCACAAGCACTTGCAGATGTCGATTTAGGTTGCACTCCGTTGGTTTCGCTCGGTTATGGCTGGTGAACTGTCACGTTTCGAAGAAATTATGCTGCTGCATGCCATAGAGCCCGGGGCCGCCAAGCCACACTCCAGCTGCCAGCAGGAACAACTTTGTCTAGCGACTTTGACAAGTGCAGCAGTCGAGATAATTCCGAATTCGTTATCTCAGCAACAACTGGAAAGCCAGAAAGGAAAACAACAAGGACAACGGCAACCAATGTGGTGGCATGCACGAAGCCTGCTATTCAAATGGTGGCTCTGTAAATATTTCGTAAGCTAAACATAGCCAGGGGCTGCAACAGTCAATACCGAATTGCATACACATATGGACAAGAATTGTCCGATAAGTAGAGCCACAAGCATGCCAAAAGATTTTCGGCACAACTCTGCCTGTCTGTTAACGTCACGAACGCACCTCGCAAATTCGCATTCGCATTCGCATTTGCATTTGCATTTTGGCAGCATTTAATGGCACAAAACTTCACACGTGCCACAAAATTTTGTGGCTGAGGGACAACTTTTGGGGCAAGTACATTGTTGCGCAACCGAAACTTGTGCGAGGGAAAAAAGTAGCTTTTTTTAAAAAAAATGTAAATGAGAAAAAACCGCGTTTAAATCTCATTTAAGCGCAAATTAACAATTTTTGGGGTAGGCGCTAACAAACTTTTAATCGGATTCATTAAAGCGAAATGAGCGCTTAAGCAAGCGTGCGGCGAGCTCGTCAAATGAATACGTATACGCCTAGGCTGCCGGGCAGCAAGCACCCCTACTGCCGCCGCGGCCGCCGCCGACACTTTTCATAAGTGGCTTTTCATGGCCAGGAGTAAAGTATAAATTGAATTTAAGAGCGCTAGATTTTTATGAGGCAGATTTACTTTTTTGGGATTTCCGTCTTATGGCTAATTTGAAATAAAATCTCTTTATCCCACTCTCTTACATTCTCCTTGCCACCCTTTAGCTGCATAATCGCTGCGCCTCATCCGTGAAGAAGGAGTGCACACTGGGCGAGTACGCGGAGCTGATTGTCCCACCCACTGCAATCTGCCCGGCTGTCTTGGATCGCCAGCGCTCGGTAAATCAGGCACACAAAGTGAGTTGACTGAGTTTTAATGAAATCGCTAACCCTGCGCAACTAACCCAGATAATTGGCAATTGTACTAATCCATTGACTTTCAATACGCACGCTGCTTGCTGTACCTGTTTGCTTTGCTATCAACCCATCTAAAAACACGCACAACTCCCCAACCCCAAAATTGACCCACTTGCGAGAAAACCTTGAATAGAAATCACATATGCATCATCATCACCAGGCGACACATTTTCAAATCACGCCGCCGGACGAGCTGAGCTGTCCGCTGCTGGTGTTTGTCAATCCCAAGAGCGGCGGACGACAGGGCGATCGTATATTGCGCAAGTTTCAGTACATGCTCAATCCCCGGCAGGTGTACGACTTGTCCAAGGGCGGACCCAAGGAAGGTGCGTTGCGGGACCAAACACACACACACACACAATTTAAATGCAAATTGCTTTAATTTTGATTTTTGCCGAAAACAGGACTAACGCTCTTTAAGGACCTGCCCAACTTCAAAGTAATCTGCTGCGGCGGCGACGGCACCGTCGGCTGGGTCCTCGAGGCCATGGGTAAGTAACAGCAACAGCAACAGCAACGGCAACGGCAGCTACAAAAGCTGCTCACAAAATCCAATGGCACTAAATTATAAAACACACATACATTTCCATTCCCACACACACCAAACACACACACAGACTCAATTGAGCTGGCCACACAGCCCGCCATTGGCGTAATACCCCTAGGAACTGGCAACGACTTGGCCCGTTGCCTGCGCTGGGGCGGCGGCTACGAAGGAGAAAATATACCCAAACTAATGGAGAAGATTAAGCGCGCCTCGACCGTTATGTTGGATCGATGGAGCATCGAGGTGACCAACACGCCGCCCACTGTGGAGGAGCTGCGGCCAAAGGTAAGCGATATGTTATCGATCTACTAAAAATAAAATTGTAGAATAACTTTGTCAATATTTCTTTGAGGCAGCCAAAAAAAAATTTGTAGAGTTGACAAACAGACAACAGTTAAAACAAAAGTTGGCATAGACCAGAGCACTCCGAGAAAAATCCAATTATCGTAGTTGCCAGTTTGTAGTTTGAACAGGACTCTAGCAGACGAATAGAACCAAAAACCGCTTACACAAACTAATTTTGGCTCCTGCCACATATTTCCATGTTTCCCATGCCCAACGACTAACTAACTGTGTGTTCTCTTATTGCAGGTAACTTTGCACTCAAACATGCAGAAGGTGATTGAATTGTCGCAGAGTGTTGTGGTCGACAAATCGGTGATCGAACGGTTCGAGGAAATCCAGAGACAGAACTTCATGAGCAGCAGCTGCAGCACTGACAACATGTCAACTGGCAAACAGGCAGCGCCGACCACGGCTGCATCCGCCACATCGATTATGATGGCAACAACAACAACGGAATTCACGCAGGATATGTCGACGGCGGCGGTGACGACCGAAGGTGGGCGGGAGGAAGAGGAACACGGGCAGGCAGGCGGCACGCGCACCACAACCACGAAGAGCATTTCAATGTCCACATTCGAAACGAGGCGCATGCAGAAAACGTTGACAGCTACATTGAGCAGCAGCAGCAGCAACACAAGCAGCTCAAGTGGCAGTGCCGCAGGCAGCATCAACACCAACCTGGCACAACAATGCCAGCAACAGGACTCACCGGGCCACCGCAGCATTAAAAGCAACAGCAGTAACCAGCCGGAGGCAGAAGCCATCCAACTACCTCCAACCAGAACAGATGTAACAGAAAAGCAATCGCTCGAGACGCTTCTTTTGCAGCATAAACAACAGCAGCAAAAGTTGGCAGCGGAAGCAGCCGCTGCTGCTGCTGCTGCGGAGGGAGCAACGGATGCTGCAGCAGTTGAAAATAATCAAAGCGATGATCATAATAGTCAGCAGTACAACATCGTTAAACAGCAAATTACATTGTCATTGGATTTGTCGGACAAGTGCGAAACTAAAAGCAGCAGCAATAGCAACAATGAGAAGCAAGAGCAACGTCAAGCGGCCAGCACACCACAAACACCCATCACACCCATTACACCCACAACACCCTCGGCGGCGGCAGCAGCAACAACACCAACAACACCCTCAGCAGCAGCAATTGCAGCCAGCAGCAGCAGCAACAACATTCCACAGAAGCCCATCAAAGTGCAATCGGACAAGGACTGCACGGTGCCCTATAACATTATCAACAATTATTTTTCCGTTGGCGTGGTGAGTACAATTCCATTTGCCAGCTTATGTTTTTGTGAATCAGTAAACAATTCTGTTAGTGCCGCGTTTAGTGGGGTGATGTCGTGTCACGGACACGACACACATCTCGCACAGCTAGTTGCACAGTGTCAGTGTCTCCATCAAGGGAGCAGCAATCCAAAAAATGTACCCACATCATAGACATATTTCGCTTATTAAATACCCTAGCGAAATATATCAGCGAAGACATTCCATCATCACCATACCAAACTTAACTATTTTTTCCTGTTGTTCCGGCACATTTTCATTGTAAGAGCAAATTGTCACAGAGTTGCAGGCCGCATTTAGGTTTGTGATGGAAGTTAGCACTTTAATTCGGTTTTTAGGCGCTTTGCCCATATAACCATTGTTCAAATGTTTTTATATCCAAGCTAAGCTGTGCTCAATTTTGCTAACACGGATTTCAAAGAATAAGCACAATCACATCCCGAAACGGGAGCAATCATTTCAAAAGCGCTTCTCGCATGCTCTTTCGGTTTACTTAAGCCAAGTCAATAGACGATTCCGGACCACTATGTTCAATCATTCATATATATATGCATAAACTTAATCATTTATTCAGCATTTCTGACATATAAAAGCAATTCGTGGCGCAGACAAAAAACCGAACTTGATTTTCTATGTGAAAGTGCATGCAAATAAAATATTGGAAAAGCGAAGCTCTTGCTTATGCAAATTTCCCCTCGAATCGCTTAGAATAAACTAACAAACCTGCGGAATAAACGCAAATCAACTCAAACAATGGCGCTGCAATAAACCAACGATAAAACTGAAAAAAAGTAATTTGCCGCAGTACAGGGTACAGTGTAACTGAGTACAGGGTATTCAAATTGAAAAATAACAATCGTTGCGGCAGGCTAAAAAAATTTCCATATTCTCACACAATTGCCACAAATGGCATGCGGTTAGACCAATTGCAAAAGTGTTGCACAAACAAAACGTGTAACGTGCCCAATTGCGAATGTGGCCAAAGTCGATTGCCAATTGCACACATACACACACACAAACACATCCATACACACACAGACAGGCAGTACGGGTTAAACACACAATCATCAGAGGCTCATTTGCATCATTGCACCGATGCATTTTGAGTTCACACAGCAATCATTAGCGCAAACATGCCTCAAAGGACTCTTTGCAAACAGAATTAAAACACGTTAAGCACAGGGCAGACGCTGGGCAACAGTGCAAATTTATCACAATATCAAGGCTCCTTCTTTAAAGAAAGGACTAGTTCAATATTATTTCCCTCACTGCAGAGAGAGGGACTTAGTAATCATAATGACTTAATTAACCCAATTGTAACGGTCGGTTAGGACTATTATCTGCATTCGATTTGGTGAAGATACGCCAACTATGCACTATTTAAATTAATGAGCAACTGTTAGGAGCTGTCCGGATCACAGCTGTAGGCACTTGTCTAATTACTATTGCCGGCGACTGTCTCCCTAAAAAGTCAAAGAAAACACATTGTGCTCCAGGGACAATTTGACAAAGTCTTGCCCCAATACCACGCCCAAGCACACATAAACACAAACGCAAACACACACACACGCACAAGCACACACACGGTCAGCAATAAATTCAAATGAGAATGAGAATCTGAATCTGAATTAGAATCAGATGGCGAAAGGATGTTACTTTCAAAGTTTTATTTTGGCTAAAGGCTTTTGAATAATTTAACATGAGCCGGAGATGAAGATAGTATGCGCAGCCAGGGGGCTCAAAGTGCAAATCAAAGGCACTTTTTATACGTGTGCGACTAAGTAGCTGGCGAAGATTTAATGCGGCCATAAAGAAAGGTTAAGTGGCAAATTTACAGGCAGCCCGACCACAAGATATGGCAGCGAAAAACCGCAAACAGAGTGAGAGGAAAAGAAAAACCGAGAAATTGAGAAAAGAGGAATGGCAACTACTAAAACGGATATGTTGTACAAATCAGCAAGGCGCAACTTGAATCGTGTCCTGCGTCTAATCAAAACGAAAACACGCCCACATGGGACCACTACAACTGAGTCAGAGAGTCCTGCGATAGTGTTTACTGATTTTATTTGCTCTAATACATATATACATATATATATATATATATATATATATATATATATATATATATATATTTGTTGGCCTGTGTATTTTGTAATGCTGCACCATTTGTCAAGTGCGGCTAAAGTTGAAATCCTTTTTGTGCAAACATTTTGCACTCTTGCTCCAGCTTTCTATACGTAACTGAATATCTGCCTAATACGCAATGAGCACACACACAATTGCAAGCCATGCGATTAAGATCCACAAAATCCTTGCCAAAATAAAAATACTACAAAAAGATGCCATAAAATGTTGTGCCTGTTGTCTCGTGTGCGTGTGTGTTTTTGTGTGTGCGGGTGTTAGTTTATTTATGACCTGATGTGCGTCTGTTTAAACTGTACGCGTCTACAGCAAACTGTCGGCGAATTTGTTGTTCCATGTACCCCTCAGCTCACGGTTTTCAATAGGGTATATAAGCAAATTGAAAGGCTTCCAAATTACATATAGTATTGCCAAGGTTATACACATATTTAATTAGTTTAGTATATTATATAAGACTTATGTTACTTGATTAGTTTCATTAAATTGGTTCAGCACTTACAGGGTATATTTGTTGTCAGTGCTGTTATTGTTGTGCGTGTTTGTTGTTACGGGGATTTCACTTGTCGGCTTCATTTCGCACAGCCTCCTCCACGTCCAATTCCTCTGAAAGCCCATTTGGCACTCGTGTACATCATGCGGATGTCTGCTCCCAGTTACTTGTCATATATGCACATGATATATACATATATACATATTTATATATATGTGTGTATATGTGTTTGTCTGATATGGGGGCTGAAGTGGCTACCAACGCACAGCACAGCAGTAGCCGCGTACACTGCTTAAGTTAAAGGTTGAGCGAATTGTGGGCGAACGGAAGGGAGGCTGCTGGTGGAGGTTGCAGGGTAATGCGGCATGAAAAAGTATTTCACACTGACGCTTTGGTTTAACGTCAACAATTGACGTTAAGCGCGAACTTGTGCGTTGTTGATGAGAGTGCCAACGAAAAGCAACAGCAGCCGGGTTGAGTTTGGGGGGTCAAGGGGAATAATATGTAATTGTGTGCATTGCGCTTTTGTCCATGAGTCAAACACAAACTCAAATGCCAAAGACAGAGCCGGGTCTTATGCTGTGCTCTGCTTGTATTGTGCTTGCCTTTTTATGACATTTGATGTACGTTTTATGCGCGCCTTGATAAACCTCTCCATCCGTGTGTGTGTGCGTGTCCTGGCTTTGTTTCTGCCTTAAGGTGCAGTTTTATATGCTCTGAACATTTGATGGCCCGCACACTTCATATGTCCAGAACAAGGCCTGCAACGACCAATTGCCAAGCCTTTCAGTCGCAAACAAGCTAATAAGCCATTGTCAGCAAATTAGTTTGGCATCAGCAGCAATTTCATCATTTTATCATTTTATGAGTGACGACACTTTGGGCTGGCAGGCTAATTAAAAAGTTTTGTTAACCTTTCGCCCACCTGCCACGGCGCACTCTCTGCTTGATAATTCAATTTGCGCCCGAGCCATAATTAATCTTATTTACTTTGTAAAAGCAACAACCATAATTTAGTCGACCCACAGCGCGAATGCCAAAGTGGATACCAAACCACACGCATACTGAATCCGTCTCCATCTCCCATTTCTCCTTCTCCTCCTCGTCCCTCTCCATCTCCTGCTGCTGCTTTTCCATTCCTTTTTGGTGTGCTGACATGCATTATAAATGCGCCTACAAATGTGCAACGTGTCGTATGAGTATCCAAACTGTAACAGTGCTCCACGCCACCTCAGACTCGCAGGCAATCTCAGGTGCTCAAGCGAGAGCCGAATATGCAAAAATTAAAATGCAGCCTGAAGCCTTCTGTCCTGCATGCATTTCGAGTCTGCACAGGGATTTTGACACTATGGCCAATTTTTCGTATACGTAATATTCTTGTCATACACTCCACTATATCTGCCAGTGTATATCCGAAGCACAGGTCCGAGTTTAGCTACGTGACCAAAAATGCAATTCGATTTGAATTTTAACAAACTCTCTGATTGCCTTGTCTTCATGATTATTATCGCCACTGCAGGATGCCGCAATTTGTGTCAAGTTCCATTTGGAACGCGAGAAAAATCCGCATAAATTCAACAGCCGCATGAAGAACAAGCTGTGGTATTTTGAATATGCAACGTCCGAAACGTTCGCCGCCTCCTGCAAGAATCTGCACGAGAACATCGAGATTGTGGTGAGTGTGTCCAATTGAATTAGCCAAAATGTAAAATGTAAACCTTACAATTTATTTCACTTTGCAGTGCGATGGTGTTGCCTTGGACCTGGCCAACGGGCCGCACTTGCAGGGCGTGGCTCTGCTCAATATACCCTATACGCACGGCGGCTCCAACTTGTGGGGCGAACACCTGTCCCAGAAGCGCATTCGCAAAAGCGCCGGCCCCTTTGGCAAGAGTAAAAAACTCAAATCAAGCGATAAGGAATTCTCAGCTACCAGCTTCAATTCCGTGGATCTATCAGTGGCCATACAGGGTATGTGAGATTGGACAATAGTTGGATAATTCAAAAAAAAAAAAACTTAAATACTTGCAGATTTTGGTGATCGTCTGATCGAGGTGATCGGCTTAGAGAATTGCCTGCACATGGGTCAGGTGCGAACAGGACTACGCGCTTCCGGTCGCCGCTTGGCGCAGTGCAGCGAGGTTATTATTAAAACCAAAAAAACATTTCCCATGCAAATCGATGGCGAACCCTGGATGCAAATGCCCTGCACGGTGAGTTTGAAATGCTGAAAATTAGCACAACTCATTGTCTGGGGGATTTATCTATTTGATCAAAATAATAACATGCATCTTTACCTTTACAATAAATTTGCAATGCGAATGTTTTTAGATAAAAGTAACACACAAGAATCAAGTTCCTATGCTGATGGCGCCGCGCTCGGAGAAAGGACGCGGCTTTTTCAACATGCTCTGCAGCTGATTCAGGCGCAGCGCATCGAGCGACTTCATCGGCCGGCGACAGGCCGCTGAGTCCGCCGATGAGCTGGAAGATGATTATCGTATTGTAACCAGAAGCACCACCGTCCATAACTTACCTTAGCAAGCATAATTAGCTTTAAAGCGTTTATCCCACAGGCTTTAAAATCCGGTTCGCTTAGTTCAAGTTAAACATGTCCGTATTAACCAAATATATTAGTTGTCGAGTCGAGTGAGTTTTAGAGCTTTACACATAATTTTTAAATAGCCAATTATACTGCGTACGTTGAGTACCACAAAAGTCACATGCATTCCAGATGGTTCAGCATATGCCCAACAATTTTGTATATAACCACACGCATAGGTTAAGTAAATCTAAGATTAAAAGAAAAACCTCAGAGTTATGTGCGCATCACTGTTAACCATGTGAAAGCTTTAGATGTACTATATATAGAATGGTACGTGTGTTTTTTTAGATACTGTAAGACCACAAAACACACTTAAGGTAAAACTTGTCCAATAATGCAACTAAAATGAGACCAAACATTGTAGTGCGAATTTTAAAAATAGTGCACAATTCTACACACAAAAATAAATATACACATTTACATACATACATATTTACAATTAAATCCGTCGGAATTAATACGTGTGCAGTGTGCTGTGTGATGATTCTCAAGATCAGAGTTTTAGTTCGTTCTATATACAAAATTAGATTTATTTTTCTAAAGTTCCTACATAACAAAACATATCATTGGCTACATTTGATTTTCGAACATCTTAACCCAAATTGAAAGTAGATTGAATATAAATAATTGGAAATTTTTTAAAGATCTCACACACAGCACCGCAAAGGAATTTAAATTTATATATATAGAGTATATGTTATTTATTTATTGTATATTGTATATAGAAAAATGTTACTTGATATACAAAATATCAATGAAATGGTGCAGCTTTAAATGAATTTTGATATGAAAATACATAAAATGAGACACAAGAACAAAAAATGCCATAACTATATAGTTAGGCAGAAGATGTATATTTGATAAGTGCTATATATGTATATGTATTTAATACACCACAAAAATACTCAAACCAATACAACAAACCTATACACCAATAAATTACTATATTCAACTGATTTGTACAGTACATACACAAAAGGAAAACAAGAATCGAATCTTTATCTGAAGCGAATCTTTGCAACTACAGTTAGTACTTTTAGACTACCAACGGATTGTATATGAAGTATATAAGTATGTAAAACGTTATTTTATAGAATATAATTAAAACCAATATTATATATCATATGAAAATCGAATATATTGGTATAAAATAGCCGTCATTTAATTGATATTATTAAATCATTCCATGCAGGCATATATATCTGCTTTAAACGAACCTTAAACTATAGAATATTTAGTTATATATAACATATTATTATAATATATACAATATATATACTTATACACATAGTACCTATTTATGTATTTACTAACTATTTTGAAAATACTCAGTTGTTGTACTATCTATGTATATACATATATATCGTTTATGTCCCTTTAACATATTTATGTCAAAGATATAATGCTTTATGTTAGATTAATCTAGATCAGAAATATTACTGGATTTGACAAACTCTGCTTTGAAAACTATTTATATTTAACTGATTATTTATTGAATACTTAAAATAGAAATTGTCAGTTGAAATTTTATAAAATAAATCATAGAGCAAAGTTGCAGATATCCTGATTGAATAAACCAAAAAGAGATAAAAATATTTAGTCTCTGAATGTTTATGTACAGGTAAACTGTATATATTATTTAATTTCAATTACATAGCAAGCAAATATATAAACAAAGCATATAAAACAATTTAATTTTTGCAAACAACATTTTCAATGCGAATCCTCGCGCCCACAAAACTGTATTCGCTTCCGAACAGGAACGAAAACTATCTTGTGTCTTGGCGTCGGGATACAAATGCCACACAGTAGCCAGTTAACATTAATTATAAATGAAGAAGTAATATTAGGGATGAATAGCCAACCAAAGAATAGCATGCAAGTTAAATACAATACGGTCAAGAACTATTTACTATAGAACTACAGACTAAAATGTATTTATTTACAGAAAATAAGATAAACTTAGAAACGTAAATTAAAAGTTAAGAAAAATATAAAAATATATTTATAACAAATTAGAAATAGCCTGAACTATAATCTTGATAAACTTACTAACCAAAATGCGAAATATAAATAAACTTAAAAAAAGCAACGCAAACTTAAAAAGTGAATGCTTTTATAAAACAACTGCTTCTTGAATGTATGTAGTTGTATATAAAAAAGCTTAGAATTAGATATTTTAAAAAATCCCCCAATTGTACATACAAATACAAAGTGTATGTATGTATCATTCACCTTGTTTATAGTTCTATTTTAGCAAATTCATATATGTGCCATAATATAGCTTCAAGTGCTAAAATTTAAATAAAATTAAACTAGGTATTCCTGTTTAATTTATAAACTTACTCCGCTTTTTATGGTTTACAATAACTACCTATTCGCGGCGTTAAACTCTTAGGAGAAAATCCTAAATGGTTTTCAATTGTGCCAAGGCTCTTAAAAATATAGTAGAATAGAAAACTAAGAATTATAACCATTTATGTAAACCACGCCTGTAATCAGTGTTTAAAACAACTTATAATAAATACAATCTATCTATATAGATGTTATAAATTGATGAGTTCGGTTAATTTTAATCTATAGGCCGTAAGTATTGGATAAACTTAACCTAACATATGGGCCGTATATACTTATAAAGGTAATTAAAAGATTTTTACTCTGTTTGCCAAATTGTGCTAGAATCTCCGAAGTGCGGCAAGGATGCAAAGCCATAAATGGCCGAAACAGCACAGGATGCTCCATTTGCGTAAGCATTTGAAATAGATCCGTACGCGATGCATCTGGCATAAATACATTCCAAGTAGCCTCTAAATCCAAGAGGCTACCATCTATAAAAATGTATTTATAATAATGTACGCAAGCTAAGGTAAGTTTTTAAATACCTGATCTATGTGCTTGGAAATAAAGCATAGGTACCTGATACGATATACTATATACAATATGATACTCCACGCTTATCAGCTCTTCGTTGGCTTTACACTTGATCTTCTGCGAATATTTCAAAAAACTGTTGGGCTCTTGGTCGTTCTAGAAAAGTTCAGATACATAAATATTATATAACTGACAAGTATGGAACTTACTTTTTCTATAAACTGCCAACTATCGTCTAATTGTTGTGACACTTCCAGAAGCTGCTTAGCCTGGCAAAGAAACTCGGGCCAACTAAGTGTATCACTCATATTGTCATGTGCTAGGCAAAGATAACAAAAATTACTTAAATAAAAAAGGATTGGATACTTACTTTGTCTAAATACTTAAGGTAAATACAAACACAGTAACTTTCTTTACATAATAAGCACATACAGCATATGCCTCATATATAGTATATTATACGTAATCGACAATCAAAACTGTTTACATTTAAAGCTCCTCAACTTGAATACTTAGGATAACACATAATTAACTTTACTCTACAAAGCAGATCAGGGAAACAGAATGCAGTTTTTAAAACCTATGATAAAATGCTTCCTTTATGAATTGCGTGGCTCTGTATCCAGTGCGGTTACCTGGATATTCTCATTACGACGTACTTGCACCACAGTCACAGTGCCAGCTTTGTCATCAAACTTGCAAGTGACAGTAACCTCGGCTAGTTGGAAAGTAAATATTTGTGAGCCGTATTTTGTGCGTAAGTATACAGAACGAGGATCAGCCTCTAATATGTCCACAATGCATTGCTTATGCACCTGCAGCTCCTGCAGCTGCGCCTCAGCGTGCTCATTAAAGCCAACGTTTAGCCGGTGACTTGCCACAACCCAATTGGGCACACGCACTGCGCTGGGCAATGGTGGCGGTGGTGTTGGGTGCATGTCGTTGAGACTAATTGCATCAGCATTCATGTTCCCAGCTGTATATCCCGCGGCACCATATAACTCCATGTCGGATTCTTCACCATCGGGCTCCTGGCGCGAATCATAAAAGTCGGCGCTGTTTTCATTCTGAATAACCGATGTGCGACCTTGTTGTGGACATTGTCTCCAATCAATACAAAGATCTTTATAATTGAATTGTGCAACTCACCTGAGTCGACACATAGCACTGGCGCATCATAATATGGTATATACGGCTTGATATCTAGCACAGGAGTGCCATCTACCATATCTGTGCCAAAGAAGCTTATAGTGGCGTCCTCAATTTTCTCAATTTCCACCAACGACAATCCAATTGGGCAGGGCCGATGCGGGGAGCGTGTTGAAAAGACTCCAATACGCTCACCACCCAAGCGCGGAGGCGCTACTTTAGCTTTGGGATGCGCATTGTTGCGATGGAAGTGATAGATGAGCCACATGTGCGAAAAGTCGGCAAGACCCTCCAACGAGTGTTCTGGGTTGGTAAAGACGCCATCATTGAGTTGTATGATGCTGCGAAGTCGACTGCCAACGCTGGACTGGCGTGGTACGGCGCGCTTTTCTGGGAAGGCGCTGCGTATTATGCCAATGGGCTTGAAAAGACCTACATCCTCTCCACCATTAACATTGGTATCATTGCTGCTGTTCTGTAGTGTGCATAAGGTCAATATGGTTTCATCAGACGCCCACTTACCTGCCCACGCACCTGCAGCAGTGGCGTTTCCGGTTTGTCCTTGCCCTTGGCATTTTTGCTGGCACAGCCTTCGCAGCGAAAATCCTGCAGCAGCCGGTTTATTGTTTCAATGTCCTTGCGCTGCACATGCTGCAAGTTGCGCACTTGCTGTCTGCACATGTAATCGAATTCAAGGTACATAAATATCTTTGAACTTGAACTTCAGCAATAATAGCAAGGATTTTTATTGTACCTCAAGTTGTTAATCTCATTCCGCGCAATTGTTAATTGATTTTTCAAGTCATCCTCATGCATGTTCGTTATGCGGAAACACCGAACCGAATTTAACTTATATTATAATACCTTAACATTGACTTAATATTATTTGTTTAATTTATATTGTCCCATATTTACCTATGTCTTCTTAACGTGCCATTCGCATTAACGCAAATGATGCTCCAACCGAGCCTGCATGCCTATGAATTCTTTTTTGGCATTCACACAAAACCAAGAGCGACGATAACTAGTTCGGAATCTCGATATATTTAAGCCATCCCTCGTCAACAATGACTTTATAAATTTCATCTTTCAGTAAACCAAAAAACCAAGCACACATCAAGTTGTAGGTTTGAAATTACGAAAAAGGTAAGAACGTTAAGTTGAAATTCGTGAAATAGTTTCTTAAACCTATTGTTTACTTACTAGTCAAGTTTAAAAAGAAAAAAACATCATGTCTCGAGGAAGTTCAGCCGGTTTCGATAGACACATTACAATCTTTTCGCCTGAGGGACGCCTCTATCAAGTCGGTAAGGAATGCGGCAAATAACAAAATATATATGTATTCAAATATATAAACTACTTGCTAATTGCTTTTTATGTACTATGCGTTTAGAATATGCGTTTAAGGCCATAACTCAGGAGAACATCACCTCGGTGGCTCTGAAGAGCGGCGATTGTGCTGTGGTGGCCACTCAGAAGAAAGTGACTGAGAAGAACATTGTGCCCGAGACTGTAACACATTTGTTTGGCATTACCAAGGAAATTGGTTGCGTTATGACCGGACGAATTGGTAATTTTCAACTTAGTCCCCTCATAATATCTTTGCTCATATTTTGTTATCCTTTCCTCCCTTGACAGCGGACTCGCGTTCGCAGGTCCAAAAGGCGCGTTACGAGGCAGCTAATTTCCGCTACAAGTACGGATACGAGATGCCAGTGGATGTGCTTTGCCGTCGTATAGCCGATATCAATCAGGTGTACACGCAAAATGCCGAGATGCGTCCGCTTGGCTGCAGCATGGTGCTGATATCCCATGATGATGAGCTGGGACCGTGCGTCTACAAGACAGACCCGGCCGGCTATTATTGCGGCTTCCGTGCCTGTTCGGTGGGTGCCAAAATGATCGAGGCCAACAGCTTTTTGGAGAAGAAGTACAAAAACAATTTGTCCGAGGAGAAGGCCATCCAATTGGCCATAACTTGTTTGTCCAGCGTATTGGCCGTTGACTTCAAGCCAAATGGCATTGAAATCGGCGTTGTGAGCAAGTCTCATCCACAATTCCGTATACTCGACGAGAAGGAAATTGAGGAACACTTAACCAAAATTGCTGAAAAGGATTAAGCGCTTAGCGTTTAACCCATAGATGTTATTCAACTATTTTATACAGATCATAAATGGAATTGTGGAACACTGAAAACAACTAAATTGCATTTTCTCATTTACTAACTAGCGCGTAGTAAAACTGTTTTATTTATCTTTTTTCTTATGCACTTTCCCACCATAGCGCATCACATAAGCATTAACATCGAATTTGCGCTTACAGCCTTGGTAATTCATGTAGCGAATCTTGCCAAATATGTCGCGCTCCTTCCAGCCCTGGTCATGAATACCTCCAATTGACCACATGCACCCTACGTAGCCGTTTGGATCGCGTCCGTCTAGGCTGTACTTGTCGTTCAGCAGTATGCTATACTCCAGTGCTTGGTCCGGCGTTGCCGTCCACTCCAATATCTTCTTTGCCCAGTACATGCGCAGAAATCCATGCATTTTGCCCTCTGACACAAGTTGCAGTTGCGCCGAGTTCCATAAATCGTCGTAGGTGAGCGATTTCTCCAGTTCCTCGAGCGTGTAGCACGGACTGCGTTTATCCTTACGATGAGCCTCCAGTGTCTGATATGCCCAGTCATGTAGGCCCTTCAGGCTATCATAATTCTCATTATAGTAGCAAAAGTTGTCGGCCAGCTCGCGCCTAACAATAGCCTCCTCGCAAAACGCATCCGCCGATGCCTTGTGCACACTACTATAGCGCTGAACCTCCAAAACGCAACGCTGTGCTGATATTTGGCCGAAATGTAGCCATGGCGAGAGTCCAGATAAGGCATTTGCTGTGGGGTCGTTGCGCTTCTCGTTGAAAAGCCGCAAGCGGCGTGTACAGAACTCATATAGCTGACGGCAAGCAGCAGTATAACCTGGCTTGGCCCATTCCACCTCATCTACGGACATGTCGCATGTGAGCTGCGCTTGTGCAGCAGCCCAATCAACGGGTTTCGCACTCTTTTGGCCTTTGCCATGGGGATGCTTTATGACTGGCGGAAATTCGGTAAGAAACTCACCTAGCTTAGAGTTGATCTTATTGCGTATGGTGCGAGCTGCATACTCCTGCTTCTCCGAAGTCACCCAGAGCGGAACAATGTTGTGGGCATCCACTTGGGTGAGCGGCACATTGCTTGGCAATGCTTTGACCACATCCGACACCCACTGACGCGGCACCCTCAGAGGCGCAAAGTCACACACCACAGCGCCTATGTCCTCAGCAGCCACAAACTCCGGCAAACGCTCAACGGCCGGACCCATTAACAGGCGGAAAGAGATATTCAACTTAAGACACTGCTTCTCCACTTCTTGCAGGCCGCCCAGCATAAACTTGTAGTGCCTCAGTGTAGCATTTAAAAACTTCGGGACCAGGCAGAACACTACCGTCAGGGGCAGCTCCAGTTTTAGCGCAAGGCGCTGCGCAAATAATAGCGCCCAATTGTCCTGAACGCGCGCATCTCGCGACATCCAATATACGACGCCTCCTTTGCAGTGCTCCTTCACATCGCTTTGGGTAGTCAAGACCCGCACACGTTTCTTTTTAAAGGCAAAATCATGTACATCGGTTGCTGCGGCAATGCGCTGATCGTCAATCTGGCTGATAAACTGCTCGAAACTACTGTAGCTTGGCTTTGAAATTTTTTGCGTGGTTGAAATAACTGTTTCTTCATCGCTGCTATTGCTTTCGTTCTTTTTCGGCTTCTTTTTGGCAGCGCCAGATGCGCTGCTTGTTTTGGTACGCTTCATATGAAAGCTGAATATAAAACTTGTTTAATTAAATATAATTGTGAAATACTTAGCATACGTACAATTCGGAGAGAACACGACAACCGCCAAGCAATACAAACTTCTTTCTCACAGATCTTTCAATTTGCATTGCGCAGTAAAACAACATGTTACCGAGCAAGTTCTGGGCACACTTTTTTAGAACAATTTTCCGTTAACTAAATCTGTTATGCAAAGTATAACAGAGACTTAACAGAGTCCTTATACCACTGTTGAGCTGCAATTTTAATTTAAGAAATAAATATATTTTCATTTTTTTTTTTGTTTGAATGATTTATATATTTACTCAACTGCATACAGGTTTTTAAATAACTCTCTTGATATACAGATATATTCTTCTTCATACATATAAATTGTACCATTTAGCAAGTGTTTTTATCGGAAACTTATGCAAGATTTTTTGTTGTCTTTGGAAATACGTTTACAGTACACTCGATTTGTTTACGATTTAGTTAATAAATGTTTAAACGTGTATATACAGCTAAGAAATTTTCCTCTGTCTGGCTATTAAACTATATATATAAAATATTGAATTTCTTTAAAATTTGCAATTATACATACATATTTTTAAAATAAATCTAATGAATTTACACTACAATCATTTTAAAGATACAACAAAGCGCACAAATAAATTACAAAACAATAAACAAAATTATCACAAACAATAACAGCACAGAAAGTATGAGAATGGCGGCCCACTGACGCTTATCTGCAAATGAAAATCATATATTATATAAAGATCAACTATTCAAGTATTACATTTCTTACCATTATTCATGTGTAGAACTTTGGCAACTTTCTTCATTGTTGTATCGAGCTTGGATTCGGTTGTGTCGAACTCGTTTCCAAAGTCATCCAACATGACCGCCTGCTCATCCAATTCGACGCCTATTTGGCGCGAAACAGTCTTAAGAGTGCCAATGGAATCACTTATCATATCCAGCTGCTCGTCCTGCCCCTGAATCATGCGCTGTTGTACGGACACCGTTTCACCCACATACCGATGTCCGGGACTGTCCAAGCTACCAGCGTGGCCCCCATAATGGCTAGGACTATCAATGTCCAGGGCGTTCTCTAGCTTGGAGTACTTGGTGCCGCTGTGCCGCGTTGCGGCGGCGGCTGCTGCTGCTGCGGACATGGTGCCAGCTATAGTATTGGCCACCGACTGTGTCTGTGTGTTGGGGCAATCGACCAGGTAGGTTCGATCGTTGTGCGAATGATATTCGTTGATTTGGTTGTGGTTGTGGCTGAGGCTGTGGTTCCTTTCGTTCTCGAGCAGCGGCTGATGTGCAGTTATGTCTCTGTCCCTGTTCCGATTCAGGCTCATCTTATCCTTCATCTGTTTGACCTCATCCCGCGTGTTGTCTATGAAATGTCGCCGGCTAGAAAGTTCACGGTTATCTATGCGAAATTTCGTAGGGTTTTTCTCTACAATGCGTGCTATACAGATAAATAATGAGGTTAAGGAAACGCAATGAGGATTGATATGGAATGAGACAGATGTGTGACAAATGTGCGAATTGATCGAATTGATTTTTTGCATTTGAATTTTGTGTTTAAAAAAGGATATTGATAGTGTCCTCCAGATCCTCGAGGTCCCATTCAATACTGCGCAGCGAATTACGCAGCTCCGTTGTGGTCCATTCAACCTCGGCGCCTCCGTTCTCGCCCAGCTCACGCCAACGCAGGTAGAGTCCGCGTGTTTTGTTCAGCGCTTTAAAAACCTCACTGCAAATAGGGAGAGAGGGTGGAGGATTGTGGGAAAGGGTTTGATAGGGGAGGGTTGCATCAGAATGTGTTTGCGCTGCAACGGCAAATTAAGTTCATACTCCTTGACAACAAAAAACGGATCCTCCAGAGACATGACCCACGCTCTGTCACGTATCTACTTGCGGTTAAAATTACAATTTTTACTGTTTTCCGCAACGGCAACGATGAGCGCACTTGACTTTTTTATTCATAGATTTCCTTCTTTCCACTCATTTACTCATTTGAGCATGTGAGCAACAACCCCCAAATTTGGGGGTGCGTAAATAATGCAAGTTAGAAAATATACGAGAGTTGGATAATGCTAGCTTCTTCTTGTTGTTGTTTTTTGGAGACGTTATTGTAAAAGTATTGTTAGCATGAAATTCCGTATCAACTTTGATCTAATCTACAGTTACTTGTATTGGAAGTTTATACTGTTGGTTTTTTTTTGAAAGCACGTTTATTGATTATTGCACTTAGTTGTAAGGGGGGATTGTACGGACCGCGGTCGCGGCCAGGCTATCGCTGTAGCCAGAAGTAAACTGACGTTATTTTGCGCTCCACAATACGGTACCTCTGGAGCGTGAAAGAAGTCTAAAGGTGAAGGCATTTGTTTATGCCGCTCCAGCGTCTGCGCAGTGTCCAATCACGTTCCAAAGCACGCAATCGAAATAGCAGCGCCACAACAATATGAAGCGTATTGTTATTAACTATGAGCTTTTTAATCATAGCAAATATCAATCATTCTTCTTCTTTCTGCTATTTCAATTACAACAAATAAGTTTAAGTTAACCGTACGGAAAGTGAAACCTACGCATTCACTCTCTTTCACTCTCCCGCTCTCTCGACGTGAGCGAGAGAGCAGTAATTTGCTTATTTGTGTTTGGCTATTTGCTCATTTAACAACTGCAGCTGCAGCTTCAAATTTTTGCCATAAATCCAAGATAAACTCACCTGCTGCACGTTGCCACGTCATTAAGCAAGATTTTATGCACAAACAGTCTGGGCGTAACAAACACTTGGTCTTTTAGCCAGAATTTAACACCTTTCTAGTTTCAGCTGTGCGCCAGTGTGTTTTTGTAACCACTTGTGCCTTAATGAGTAATGTTAACGCACAATTGAGTACAGCGCCCGTTAACGCAATACGGAGCCGGGAGAAGGTAGATAATGCAAAATTACTTTGGTTTCAAATGTTGATAAGCTCTGGTCACACAGTCGTTTTTTGTCCGTTGATCTGTTTTATATTAGAAGCGTTTTAAACTACGTGCCGCATATAAAAACATTATTATATATTATTATATTATATATATTATATATTAACATTATATCGAAATGCTGCAAAATGATGCGGTACGCACCTTGCAATATGACAGCGAAATACGCGTGGCCCAAACACCCAATTCCACTGAACCCAGAGGTAAATAGATCACCCTAATAATGAAATTCAATTTAAAATTCGCATGAATCATGTCGTGGTTAATATTTTTGGTATCTGATAAATAGTCCACTGGTATAGGTATTCTGTAAATGCTGCACTTGGATTAATCGCTATAGTGTTGTGGTTTGTCGTGTATGTGTGCCATACAAACACCACTGGCACAAACTGTCCGTGTCTGTATCTTATCAGCAACTGTTCTGTTTTGGTTTTATGGCCGTTTTGTCGCCTCGCCATATCAAGTGCCTTTGTTAGGCGTCGTGTTGACCAACTGATCGATATGCCAAAACAAAAAACCCTGTCTCAATACTTTTACCAATCTTGCTTCATTTGTTTTTCGTTTACAGTTTACGACGCTCAAATCAGCATAACCTCACCGCCGCGAGCAACATCAGGTAATCGAGTACTTAAGTGAGTGATAACAATAGCTGTCGATATTAACTTTAACTGTTCCCACAGAAGCTCCAAGAATTCCCTTGCCCATTTCTACAGTCGCGGGCAGTCGCACTTTTATACCCCTGGCCGGCTACGATTGTCTCGCGGACTTACCCTCGGTGCATATTGAGCAAACTTTTGAGCTAAATGATTGTAAAGATAAGATCTAAGATTTGATCTAAAAAATTTAATCAACTCCCTTTGTTTTGTAGCTCTCACAGCCGTCTCTTCGGAGAACCGTTATGTGGTGCGTTCGCCGCTCGGCGATGCTATCTTCGCTGCCTCCGAGAGCTCCACAGAGAATAATCGCATGATTTGGGGAGCTGGCCGTCCATTCCAAATGCATCTGCTGGACAAAACGCACCAGGAAGCTTTGGTGTTTCGCAGGAAACTGGCACTCGGCGCCATGTGTTGCCAGCCCAAGAATTTGGAAATTTGGATACCGCCTGGCAACGTTTTGGGGCGTGTGGTACAGTCCCCGACATTTACGCAGCCCGAGTTCTACATTGAAGACGGCAGCACTAATCAGCCGCTCTTCTGTATCGAAGGACCCGCGAATTCCGGCCTCTGCTGCTTCTGCCTACCCAAAGAGTGCTATTTTAAGGTAAGCTTGACAGCTGCCTTGAAGCTGATGTGCTTATTAACGTTTGTATCATTGCGAAGATTCACTCTGGCGGGGATTTGCGCGCCTCTTTAGATCACAAGTGGTTGGCCAGCAAGTCGCAGTATACAACGAACATTTACTTCAGTGATGCTCGACTGACGTCGAAGGAGCGTGCTCTGATCCTGGGCTCAGCATTTCTGCTGGTAAACTTGCCTTAAGCTTATATATTTAAACCAAATAAACTAATTTTGTACTTTTGCAGGAATATTTGTACTTCCAAAAACGCTTCTGAAACTGCAAAGGATAGAAAACTACAAAATTAATTTTTCACATAGATTTTTTTATTTTTTGTGTCATTTTTTTGTGGTTGTTTGTAAAGTTTTCATGCTCAGTTTTTGATATATTTTACAATAATGTAATAAATCACTTCATTTTCTGTTGTTTTTGTGTTTGTTTAACATACATATACATTCAAATATATATATCTATATATACCATATAATATGTAAATATGTGTATACATTTTTATATACTTTGCTATACTTGTAGCCACTTTGTACAATAATTTTCATTAATTTCTATAAACTTTATGTGTTTGTGTGTGTGTATGTGTGTGTTGTTTAGCTAGCCTACAAAACTTAATGTATATATGACAACATAATCTTTATCTATATATAGTTAGTTTTCTTTTTTTGTAATTTTATTTGATTTTCAATTTGCGTTCGCTAATTAAATATACATATGTAATTAATTAATTAAAACAAACAATTGAAAAGAGTCTCGTGGTCTCGTTGTTTTTTTTTTTTTTTGTTAAATTACAATTTAAAACATAAACTTAAGATGTTAATAAGGTTTTCATAAATCCAGTGTAGAGAAGAAACTTCAAATTAGGAAGAACTATGTGATTAGATTGGAAAACGATTCTTGCTAGTTGGTGGTTGGTAGTTGATGTATTACGGGGGCTTCGGGGGCGTGGTGGGCTAAGCCTTAAACTAAATTATATTTACACACAAAAAAGAATTGTTTTTCATTATATAGATACGACTCACAGCACTTCAGGAGTTTTGTATTTTTAGCATTTCGAAAAAGAAATTATAGATCATTATATATATATAAATATATATATATATTTTTTTTTTGTGTGTGTGCTTGTATATATATATATATATATATAAATTAAAGCTAGCGTACATGGTACCTCCTGTACATATATATATACTAGTATAAATCTTTTTATATATAGAAGAGTTGAACAACTTTTCGTAGCTGAGAGTTGACAATAAACTAAACTAAATACTTAAGTTGCAAACACTACTGTTGTTGCTTCATACAGTTTATATATATATATATATATATATATATATATATATATATATATATATATATATGCTTGACTTGCCTAAACAGACACACACACACAAACACAGTGTTATCGAGCAGCTTTTAAAGCACATGAACAACTTGAAAGCACGTTGAAAGCTAGCTTATCTATAAAGTTAAGTGCTGTGTGTGTGTCTGTGTATGTGCGCGTGTGTGGGTGTAAGTGTGTGTGTTTGTAGAGTTTTGTGTGCCCAAATGCGATATGCTTAGACATTTGATATGCGCTCGTTGATGCTTTGGTCATTGCCGCTGGGCTGCTGCAAATGCAGCTGCAGCGGCAGCTGGGATTGGATTTGGTTTTGAGTTTGGGTTTGAGTTTGTGGCCAGGCCTGGTACGCCTGGTACTGGTAGGGCCACACTCAGGTGGGCTGCAGCATGTACATGTACTGTCAGTTGCTGGCCACCGGCACTGTTAGCTCGTTGGTGTTGCTCCGTGCGCGCTTCTCGACGCTGACGCTGCTCTCCAGCTGATTGTCGCTCTCGTCGCCGTTGCTGCTGAAGCTGCCACCCGGCAGACGACGCTTCAGGCCGTGGCTATGGGCATGCCCATGGCTCAGGCTGAGCCCATTGGTGGTGAGCGTCTCATCCTCGGACATGGAGCTGGCACGCTGCGGCGTGTTGCCCGCACTGTCATTGTCCAGCGAGGCGATGGCCGAGGCGGCGGCACTGTTGGCCGCACTGAAACCATCCTCGGAGGCGCTGTCCTGGCCGGCGGCCGGCGTGTCCCCGGACAACTGCAGCATGCCTGAGGGTGTTGTATAGCCGCTCAGCTTGTTCGGATCCTTTTCGAGCAGCTTCTGTGCGAGCAGCTTCAGTGAGATAAGCGAATTCTCGCAGTCGCTGGTGTCGATGTCCGTCAGGCTGATGCCGGCGCGCTCGATCTCCGCATAGGTGCCGAATGGCAGCTTCTGCAGGCACTCCAGCTTCTGCACGTGCGTCTTGGAGCGCAGATGCTTGGCCAGATGGCCGTGGATTCGGAACGCAATCTTGCAATCGGTGCACTCGAACGGACGCGGATTCGAGGTGGTGGGCACGCCAAACGTCGACGTCATCATCACCTTGTTGCGGTGGGCCTCGGAGCGCTCGTGCTTCTGCAGGTGACCCTGCGTGCGGAACGAGATGCTGCACGGCTCGCACTTGAACTTGCGCTCCATATAGTGGATGTTCATGTGCAGCGTCAGCTGATGTTGCCGCTGGAACGTCTTGTTGCACAGGATGCACGTGGGGCGCGCATCGCTAGCAATGGGAGGCGGTGGCGGCGCCACACGGCTCTGATAGCTGCCACCAGCTGCAGCTGCGGCGGCTGCGGCCCCCGACTGCAACTCGGCGGCGGCGCTGCTGCTCGCAGCTGCTGTTGCTGCTGGCGTCGTCTTAAAGCCCTCCTC
Organism: Drosophila lacertosa; assembly: GCA_004143845.1. Lineage (NCBI taxonomy): Eukaryota > Metazoa > Arthropoda > Insecta > Diptera > Drosophilidae > Drosophila > Drosophila lacertosa. The sequence continues at coordinate 35,585 of SCDZ01000235.1, read as the reverse complement.
GCCGACAATAACTGTGCGTGTGGGTGCAACTGATGTAGAGATTGCATTGCTGCTGCTGCTATTTTTGTTGCTGCTGGTGCTGCTGTTGGTGCTCTTTAGCACGCCACTGAAGTCCGTGGCATCTGGCTGTTGCACTGCAGCGGGCAAGTTGGCATTGTGTGGAAGTGGCGGCTGCTCCGCAACGGCAACAGCTGCAACAGGCACCACCGAAACCACTGGCACTACCGGCACCACCTTGGCCGGCTGTTCCGACGACTTTTCCATCTCACACTCTTCGGTTTCAACAGGCCGCTCATCAGCTGGCGGCTCGGGCGTCTTCACCTCATGGACCTCAATGCTGGGCAGATCCGTGATGATTAGCGGCGCCTTGTGCAGACTGCTGCTCACAATGGGCGAGCTGCTGACGCAGCTGCTGGTGATGACAGCGCAGCTGCTGCTGCTGCTACTGCTGCTGGTGGTCACCAGGTAGCTGCGACTGAACTGACTCTGCTTCATCTTGGCGTGCTGCAGCGCCTGCTCCTTGATGTAGATCTGCAGCAGCAAATCCTCGCCCTCGCTCTCGCGTTTCGCCTGCTCCTCCATTTCGGCGGAGATGCGCACCTTGTCCGACACCGAAATCAGTGTCTTCATGAAGCCGCCGCACTCGTTGTTGCCCGCTCCGAAGATCACATCGCGCATCTGTTGGGCCTGCGATCTCGGCAACGGCATCTGTTCGCCCGCGGGCAACATGTGCTGGAGCTGGGGCTGCAGTTGAGACTGGGTGGTGGTGGTGGTGGTGTGCATAGCTCGTGGCTTGGTCAGGTCCATGGGTGCGCTGCTCTCGTCGCTGGGCACGCCACGCTTGGGCTTGGACTCCTCCGGATTGGAGTAGTATTGCTCCTGTTTCTGATAGTCGAACGGCGGCTTGGGCGACGTGAACGAGCAGACCTGACGCTTTGGCTGCGAGCCGCCGGCCGTGCTGCCCGCCGAGGAGCCAATGCTGTTGGCCGGACTGGCTGCCGGCGCGGGCGTATCCTGCAGCTGGGGCGGATACGGCGATACGCTCTGCGGTATTGGCGGCGTCATCGACAGCGAGAGTAAACCACGCGCCGCCTCGTGCTCCTTCATGCGCGACTTGGACTCATCGGTGTCTGAAAAAGGGTGTGGATTTTTAGTTAAGGATTTGCCTTTGCGTTATTTATATTTATTCAACTTACCGCTACTTTCGGATTCGTTGTCACTGTAATCGTCCGAATCAGACTCGCCGGCCATGGAAGAGGTGCGTCCGCCCGCCGATGTTGACGACTGCTGATCGAACTCCACGTCGACGTCAAGGAACTCACCATCGGCAGGCATTGGACCTGGATTGATGCCCAGTTCGATGCATTTCTTAAAGTGTGTCTTCGACTGCATATGCTTGGTAAGATTGCCCTTGGTCTTGAAGCTGAAAAAGCATATATAAAGAGAGTTAAAGAGGCGTCTCCACATCGAGAGCTTGCGAGGACTCACCTAAAGTTGCAGTGACTGCAGGTGAAGGGACGTACGTCTGTGTGCGTGCGAATGTGTTTCTTCAGCATTGATGGCTTCTTGCAACGTATGCCGCACTCGGAGCACACGTAACGACCGCGTCCACGACCGCGTATATATGTGTAATCCTCATGCGACTCGTAGCCACCGACGAGCAGCTGGCCGGACTCCAATTTCTTGGTTGCCGCCGCTTCCTCCTCGCTGGCCTTGGCCGCCACGTTGGCTTCGCTGAGTGCGCCGATGGCCGGCGGTTGCTTTGGCTGATGCTGATAGAATTTGTTCTGCCCGTTCGCTGTCGTCGAGCAGCTGCTGACCGTCTGCTGGGAACTAACCAGAGCGTAGTGCAGCTTGCCCGCACCGGCCATGGCCGTGGCGCAACCAGTGCCGAGCATCTTCTGCCTGGAGTCATAGAGAGCCATCACCTGTTTCGGCTTGAAGCCCAGCGGATGCGGCTGGTTCTCCTCGCACACCTGCCACACGCTGTACATGGACAGCTTGTGCATGCCAGCCACATACGAGGGTTGCGGACAGTTCACCGTACAGTAGAACATCTTCGTGCTGCACTTGAGGCCCAGGTACGTGTATGCGTGGCCATTTAAATACAGCTGGACGCAAGATTTGGATGGGCGCGGCGTCTCCGGCGAGATCAGCGGCAGGGTATTCGCTGTCGGCGTGATCCCATGATGACGCTTCGGCGTAAATGTGCCGGGCTTTAGCGGCAAGCTGGTCGGTCGCAGGAACTTCGATTTGACACTGCTCACTGACGCTATTGTTGCTGTTGTTGTGATTGTTAAAGTTGCTGACGTTGTTGTCGCTGTGGTTGTTATTGTTGTTGCTGTTGTTGCCTCCTCGGGCGTATCCACATGGAGCGGCGCCAGCGCCTCCTGCGTCTTGTTCACGTTGTCAAAGTTAAAGTGACGCACCTCCGGCGCCAGCTCCAAGCTCTTCACGTTTTCGGCCATGCGCAGGAAATTGAAAGGCGGCTTCCTCAGCGTTTCCAGGGCAACTGCTGCCGCCGCTGTCTTCAGGCTGCTGCTGCTGCTACTGTTGCTCCAGTGCAGCGCATTGCGCTGGGCGGGCGTTGGCGGCTGGCGACTGAACTCGCTGGGCAGATTCTGGACGCCGCCAAAGGGCGACAGCGCCTTGAGCGGCCCGTCAACCAGCAGCGGATTGGGACTGGGCTGCTTGCGATTGGGGCTGCGTCCGCGCGCTCCGCCCGACAGCGACGGCAGCTGCTGCGGTGGCGGCAGCAGCGAGAGGCTGCCCGGTCCCGGTATGCCGGGCACATAGGGTATAGTCTTGCCGGGCTCACCTTGACCTAAGTGACCGCCTGCAGTTCCACTGCTGCTGCTGCTGCTCATGGGCGGCAGGGTGAGCGGATTGAAGGCGGTTATTGAGTTGATGGGCGGGAACTGAAAGTGCTGCGGCGTGTTTTGGCTGGCGCTGAGCAGAAAACCGTTGTTGGGCGCGGCAGGCTTGCGCTCCTTGATGTCTTGGCTGAGACGCGGCGACATCTCCTGGAAGCTGCCGCCCGAGAGCAGCGGCGTGCGTATCATCTTGGGACTTTTGTCCAGCTCAGGGCACTCGGAGATGGGTATCATGGTGCCGCCGGAAGAGGTAAAGCGACGCAGTCGCTCCTCCTTGGCGCTAAACGCATCCTGGCCGGCGCCGAAGAGCAGCTGCACGCCCGCCGGCAGCGCAAACGTCGAGTTGGAGCTCGTGCTGGCGGCCAAGTCGCTGCTGCTCAGCTTGACCCGCTTACTGGGCGGCGTCTCGATGATAATGTTCTCCAGCCGATCCTCGTGCATTTTTGTAATGACAACCTGTGCATCCGGCGCCTTGCGCGGCGCCGCATAATCCACAAGCGGCGTCTTGCCCAGCAGTGGACCCGGCGATGGCAAGGGTGCGTCCACAAAGCGCAGAGCATCAATGCTGGGCGGATTGGCAGCGGCAACTGTTGCTGGTGTGTTGTTACTGGTGTTGTGGTTGCTGTGATTGATCTGGTTGCTGCTGTGATTATTGCTGCTGCTGCTGCTGCTACTGTGATTATTGCTGCTGCTGCTCGCTGCTGTCACCGTTGAGGTGCGCGCTGGCGACTGAGCCGCGCTAAGGCGACTCAACACCAGGCTGCTGGGTTTGGTCTTCAGCTGTGACCAGGCGAGCTTGGCCAGCGACAGCGGATTCTTCGAGTTGGCCATGTGCGACTTCAGCTCCGGCAGACTGAGCGATATGGAGTTGGAGCGAAAGTATTTCGTGCTGGGCGAGGAGGCGGGGCTGATGGGCGCGCTGCTGCTGGCGTCCTGGCAGTAGGTGCTGTTGTGGTGCTTCAGCTCGTCGGCGCTGCGATATTCGTTGGCGCAGATGGGGCAGGAATAGACGGCATCGTCGCCCTCGCCAATGGGCACGGCCAGGCCGCGTGCATTGAGCAGCAGATTCTTGATAATCGAGTTGTTGGGCGCTGCGGCAACAGTTGTTGTTGCTGTTGCCTTGGGCAACACAACAGCAACGGTTGCTGTTGCTGCGGGTGCTGCTGCTATTGTTGCTGGTGCTGCTGTTGCTACTTTTTGTGGCAGTGTTGGCTTACTTTTGGCGGACAGATTCAGCGGCTGTGCGTGATTTGCTGCCGATTGCTGCTGTTGCTGCTGCTGCGCCTCCAGCTTGGGCACGGGCGTTGCCGGATCCTGGCGATATTGCAACGTTTGCAGTGGCAGCGGCGATGGCGGCGGCGGCAACTTTACATTCGGCGTGGGCGTCGCTTTAAGGCTTACATAACTGCTGGCAGAGCTGCTGCTGCTGCGCTTGAGCAGTCCGTTAGCCGGCTCCAGCTGCTGCTGTTGCTGCTGCTGCTGCTGTTGCAAATACATTTGGTATTGTTGCTGCTGCAAATACTGCTGCTGCTGCTGTTGCTTTTGTACGATGGCCTGTGCCAGATTCACTTTGGTCTCGCCCAGTTGCTGATTGCTGTTGTTGCCGCCGCCGCTGCTGCTGCTGTTGTTGCTGCTGGCGTGCGCTGTTGTTTGATTGCTGGCGCTGCTGTTGTTGGTGCTGCTGTTGTTGGCATTGTTAAAGCTGCGCGACCGATTCAACTGCTTGGGATACTTCTTCTGCAGCAGTATCTCCTTGTTCTCCACAATGGCCTCGTTCTGTGAGATCAGCTTCGAGATGTGCTCCTGCACCTTCTCCACATTCTGCAAGAGGAGAGCATCGATTTTAGAGATTGCTTGCAAGGGAGGGGAAATATTTACTTACCACTTGCATGCCGCCGCTGGCGCTGGCAAAGCTGCTCAGATTAGCACTGGGCGTAGCCGTGGGCGTGGCAGGCGCAGGCAGGGCTGCGGTTGTCGCTGCAATTGCTGTCTGTTGGCTATTGGAGCGCACCAGCTGGATTTAAAAGAAGCAAATGTTAAACAGATAAAGGCTGCATCTTTTTATAGGCTTACCTGCTGCTGCTGCGGTGGCGGTGGCGGCAACTGTGGCAATTGCTGCTGCGTCGGCGCTTGCTGTTGCTGCTGCGCTTTGAGCAGCGGCGAATGCTGTTGCTGTTGTTGTTGCTGCTGCTGCTGTTGGTGGTGCTGGTGTTGCTGGTGCTGCAGATGCAGATGCTGCTGGAACTGCAGCTGCTGGAAGGCAAACGCTTGCTGATGTATGGCAGCTGCAGTGGGACTGTAATACTGTTGCGGCTGGCTTAGATAGTAGACGCCTGAGGAGAGCGGCGGCGGCGGCGGCAGTGCGGGCAGCGCGACAGGATTTCCGGCAGCAGCAGCCGCCATCAGCACGTGCAGTTGCTGCGCATGTTGTTGCTGCTGCTGTTGTTGCTGTTGCTGCTGTTGTTGTTGCTGCTGCTGCTGTAGCTGCAGTTGCAGTTGATGCGAGTTGATGTGATTGTTGAGCTTCAATTGAGTGCTGGGCGAGAGCGTGGGATGCACCAGAATTGGCTGCTGCGTATACAGCTTTTGCTGCTGCTGTTGCTGTTGAAGCTGCTGCTGCTGCAGTTGCGGTTGCTGCTGTTGCTCTTTGCTGCTGCCGGGCGCATAGAGCGAGGCATTGTGGAACTTGGGCTTGTAGGGCTTATAATCGATCGACTGGCGATGCTGCGCCGTCGCCGAGTGCAGCGTGTCGGCGGTGGCAGGCGGCAATGTTCCGGCGGCGGGCGAGCCTAGCGGCAGCTGTTGCATGTGCTGCGGCAGTGGCGGCTGTTGCAAGTACGCGCTCTTCACCGCCGACAACGTCGATGGCGACGGCGTCGGCGATGCCATAGGCTCCACATTAGGCGAATCCGAACGACTTAGCTGCAAGAGAAAGATTATTATTAATATAAATCTTTTATTACCCAAATCTCTATGTTAATTTAACAGCCCTCACAACTTAACTTAACTTAAATAACATACAACTTAAACTAGCAACAGTCCCAGATAACATGCTGTTGTTAATAACAGCATCTTGAGAGTGAACTTTGTGTGTTAATTTAACAGTTCTATATATTTAACATAATATCACTGCATTCTCGTTAAGCTGTCTAATCTAACATAAGCATAACATTCAATTTATTCTATGCTAACGCCAACTTACCACATCGACGCTGAGCAGCTCGGAGCTGCTGTTGCTCAGTTCTCCGTCGCCATCCTGGTCGGACATGCCGTCCGCCTCGTGGGCGGGGACATCGAAGCCGCGACTGCGCGCCGCATGGGATCGCGATCGGCAGTGCTTGTAGAGGTTGCTCTTCGTTTTGAAGGCAATACCGCACGTTTCACACGGATATGGCCGCTCGTTGGTGTGGGCACGTATATGCTTCTGCAGCACCGAGGGCTTCGAGAAGTTTATATTGCAATAGTGGCACACATAACGACCCGTTTTCTCGTTTGCCAGCCTGCTGGCAGCAGGTGTTGCAGCTGTTGTTGTCACTGCTGCTGCTGCTGCTACTGTTGTAGCTCCTGTTGCTGGTACGGCTGCGGTTGCTGTTGTTGTTGGCTGTGTTTGTTGCTGATGCTGTGCGAATGTTGCTGGCGACAAAGTCGCATTGCTGGCATAGTTGCTGTTAGTGTTGCTGATGGTGTTGCTGTTGCTAAGCGGTGTGCGTGTTCTGGGCGGAACATTTTTATTACTGTTGCTGTTATTGTTGTTGCTCTCATCATGGCTGTGGTTGTTGTTATTGTTGTTAAAATTGGCACTGAATTCATTGCTAGCCAGCAGCAACGGCGCCGCCTGCAGAGTCCCGTGTCCATTTACCAGCGGCGGCGGCGGCGGTGACAACGAGCTTGTAGAGGACAGCGACGTGGTGCGCACCACATCGCCGCTCGTTTCCGGCTCGGTGGTGCTGGCCAAGCGCTTAAACTTTTTGTGCAAATAACGCAAATTGTTTGAGTTTGTCCAGTCGACAATGGCGGCTGCTGCAACTGCTGCTGCAGCCGCATCATCGTTGCTGCTGATGTTGCTGCTGCTGTTGTTGTTGGTGGTGTTGCTGGTGTTGGTTGTTGTGGCTACGCTGGATGCGCTGCTTGCCACATGCTGTAGCGTCATTTTGCTATCACTTATGTTCGCTTTATCTCTAGCCTTAAACTCATAATTATTCTCACTAATACTATTATCACTGTGGTGGTTGCTGTTGTTGTTTATGTGGTTGTGGTTGCTGCTGTCGGCAATTTTAGTTGGCAACTCGCTTAGTTTATCTTGCGTGCTCTTGTTGTCACTAGCTGTTGTTGCTGTTGTTGTTACTGTTGTTGCTATCGTTGCTGTTGTTGTTGCTGTTGTAGCTGCTGTTGCTGTCGTTGCTGCTGCTGTTGCTTTACTGTTGACTTTGACGTTCGTTTTCAGTGTGGTTGTTGTTGTTTCTGGTGTTGCAGCAATTATGTTACTGCTGCGATATGTTTGCTTCTTAGTTGTCGATGTCGCTGTTACTGTTGTTGTTGTTGTTGTTGTTGTTGTCGCTGTTGCTGCTGCTGCGGCTGCTGCTGCTGCTGTTGCACGTCGTGTGCTGCCTACTTTATTATTATTATTGTTGTTGTTGTTCTTATATTGTTTGCTCGCTGTTTTGTAATGTTTCGCTGTATTTGTTGCTGTTGCACTTTCCATATTATCATCGAATTTGCTCGCCTGCGAAGTGTTGGCCGCTGGCTCATCTGTAAAATCGAAAAGGATATTTTAATAAGTTGGCAATCACTAAAATATTTAAACAAAATCCATTTGTGACAAAGGCTTCAGCGATTTTGAAATTTCACAATTGCTTTGCCGCGCAAAGCCGCTTAACAATTCCAACTAGCATATAAATAATTGATGGCATTAAAGGACAGCTGCTTCCTAGAACCAAACCGCCCAAAACTTGGTCACTATACTAAATATTTAATTGCATGCATTTCAAATGTGTTTTTGCCAACTACAGAACTTTGTTTAGTTAGCTTCCTCCCCGTCCACCCACTCCCTAAAGAGACTACAGCTGTTGTTGCGAAAATATACATACACATACACACACAATTACACAACAACAGCTATTATCGTTGATAATTGAGCTCTCAATCTTATCAACGACCAGACTGATAAAACGCTTGCCACATGCTAATTGGCCAAACTTTGGTTGGGATTAGAAAAATGCGAAAGAAACCAGGCAAAAAAAACTTCATATTTTAATAAAATATGATATAAACAAGCGCAAAGCGTTAAGCAAACATTTTATCAACTTTCTATTTCGCATGCTCCCCCAATTTATTCAGCGCTAAGCTCACCTGTTGCTCGACGGACACGCACAAATCCCAATGGTGGCAAATAAAAATGAAACCCATCCGAAAATAAAACGAGCAAGAGTGCGAAAGGCGGGTAAACTCGACTATATAATATCCTGGACGTAGCGTGCTAGATAGCCGTATTTTGTGGCTTTTAGGAACCGAAATCTACTATGCAAGCTAAGTATTATAGTAATCGTTTCAATCGAATTTGCAGTAAAACCTTTATACCCTTTGCACTCAAGTGCGATGGGTTCAGGGTATCACAACCAAAGAGAGCAGAGAGAGACGGAGAACAAGTGGATTGAAGTGCGCTGATTGTTGTTGGGTCGCCTTATCAGCGCACATATAAACACACATTCATACACACACACACATAAATATGCACTATATGAATAATTAGTAAGTCGAGTTAAAGAGAGGCTAAAATAAAAGTCGCAACTCGCGCGTTAATTGACTTAAGCTTTAGACTCGACTCGATGTGCAAACATATGTACATATATATGTATGTATATAAAATATAAATATATATATGTATGTATATATAATACGTATGTATATATCTTGGTATTTAGCGTGTATTTCCTTTCGGACTTGTATTTACTTATCTTTATCAACACAGTTTAAAAATAACAAAAATGATATAAAATTTGCCCAAAAATTCCATTGATAATGTCGCGTGTGTTATCAGACTTCTTCTGGATTTACCTGTGCGCCCATTACTCACACAATCAGCACCGATAACTGGCACTTGTAAATTGCAAACCTCGCCCCACTAGCCCCCTATCCAATTAGTTGAATGTATTTACACGCAGACCCATAGACGACGTCTTTGACGTCAGCTGTCGTAGGTAATTAAACAGTTTTCAAGTGTCATACGGAAGAGATTAGTGGTATCGTTTGGAGCTCTAACTCACTCTAACTTACTCGTTTTATGACGCCGATTAAGCATCGAATAAACATCAATTACATAAGCTCACAGCTGCGCTCACAATAGATGCCCGCTGTGTGTGGTTTAATTTGCAAGGCGCCAAAAGGAATTTCCCAGAAGTGCCAGCCCCGGTTATAGGGAATTTGTGCAGCATATACATATACGTTTGAATGTATTTGTGCGAATTGCGAATGTTGGTCACATTTCAATCTGGTTCTGCTTGAACATCATGTTACAGTTATGCAATATATATGAGCTTTCGTTAATTATCGTCTAATAGCTAAATTCAAAAGTATTTAATACACTTTTAATTAAATTTTCAACTAAATGTCTGAGCCAAGGGGCTTTCCTTATGTCTCAGTGCTCAGTGATAAGCGTAATCAACTGTAGAAAAACATTGTAGTTTTATTTTTCTATATTTACTTTGGTAGAAAGAGAGAGAGCGGAAAAAAACAAGTATTTAAATGACTTTATTATCACGACTTTGACTTTGTTCAACGATTCGTTGTCGCTGTTAGTTTTTATTGTTGGGAATTTAGTTTTAAGTTTAAGTTGCCTAGATAAACAGACGCCGTAAATGCATAAAGCTGTAATTTACGCATACAACAGGTAAATAAAATAATTGTATATATGTTTGTACATGTATGTATGTATTTCCCTTTATATGCTTATAATAGATATTTGCATGTCGTATTTCCTTAAGCACACAAAATGTGCAAAGTACAATTCGTCAGTAAATAGCGGATTATCAAGTGGAATGAATACGCCTGGTCACACTCTGCTGATAGGCTGAACGATGCGAAATGAGGCGGTCGCACGTCATACGACATACGAGAGCTTTTTATGCACTCACCGCACGCCTGATTGACGGCCTCTCACTCACTCACGCGTGCCCTACTCACAAGCACACACCCTCGCACACATACACACACGCACACAGATGCAGCGCCACCCACATGACATTGTGTGTGTGCGCAATAAGCACAAGGTATGCGTAAAACGGCGCCACTCATTGTCTGTCTTTCAGTTTGCCGGGCACTACGAAGTCTTTGCTCTACGTCATTTGCAGCTGCAAACAATGTGTTAAAAAAAAGGTAAAAACCGAAACTGAGCTTGGTCAGTTGTTGGCACTTAGCAATTGTTAATAATTTATGTGCGGCCCACATGTGTATTTGCAGTACGACTCAGTGCTCGAACACTCAAATACTCGGTGCGAATCATGGCCGTAAAAACACGTAAAGTTCGCGGAAATGAAACGGAATTCCAAAGAAGCCAAAGCGTCTGATAAAAAAAAACGAAGGCGAAGAAAGGAAATGACAACTAAAGCAGTAAAAATAAAGCGATGAGCACACACGCACACACACTTGCACAATTAATTTGCATCGAATATGAATAGTGCAATATGCAAAACTCGTCGTACCTGTGACTCAGTCGCTCTCTCGCACGCTCGCGCTCAATGAATATCAATATCGATAGTTACAGTTATCGATAAGTACAGCACCAGAGTCGGTTTAGTGTCGCGCAGCAATTGGGAATTAAAACCGAAAATATGACAACAAAAATGCGTCCATCGGTTAAAGGCGCTCGCGACAACGTACAAGCGACCAGCGAGCATGAAACAGTTAAAGACAACTAGACGAGGCGAGCTGAAAAATTCATTCAAAGACCAGTGCCCAAGTGGCAAAACCAACAGCAACAGCAGCAGCATAACAACAACAAAAACCAGACAAATCACTGTGTGCGAGAGTGTGCAAAAGAAAACGAAGAAGCGACGCGACGCGACTAACTGGCGAAAGAGCAGCGCGAAAACAAAAGCACAAACGCATACACATATGTATAAATATATATATAAAATATACGTATGTATTTATATATATATGAACAAGAAAGCCCAAAGACAGGCAGCAACGCAACAGCGAGTAGAAATGAGTAAAATAAAAAAACCGTACAATAATCAAAAAATCGAGCGCGCCAGGGAAAAGCAGAGGCAAAAGCAGAGGGAACGACAGCAAAACGTCAACGTCGCCGTGAGCCGTAGCCGCATACCGCAATATTCACCGCGCACTCGCCGTCTCGCACACTGTTGCAAATTGTCAATCAAAAGTAAGCACAGGGTCGCCTGACGCTGCCGCTGCTGCTGAGAAATGATCAAATCAAGCAAAAACGTAGCCCCCAACAACAACAACAACAACAGGTGACGTGAAGTGGGGGAACACAACACGACGGCTGTCGCCAGCCTGTACCCGCGCTATTGTTGATTACGTACGTATACACACATAACTATATAAACATATAAACACACACACACATGCATAAACACGCGCACGCACACACATGCCCAAGCCCCCACCAATAAATGTGTACATACGCGAATTTTTGCTGACTAAGGAAGGTCTGGGGAGCACCAGCAGCAACGACGACGAAACGATAACAACAAAAGCATTTAAAACGTAGAAGCACAGCACAAAACGTAGCAGTGGAAAAAAAGTGATAATAAAATAATAATTGCTACACACACACACACTCACTCTCGCGCTCACGTTCTCATACAAGCATGCATGTACGAGACGATCGTCTGAGAGCGTGAGCAAGAGCGCCAATCGGCTAGAGTTGCCGCAGCTGTCTACACACGAACACAGAGCCTCGCCTCTTCGCACGCCAACCCATTGCACACGAGTGGAGCACGAGCAGCCATGTGCATTTAGCCTGTTTTCAATACGAACCCCATTTGTGTGCGTGTGTGTGTTTGTACACAAGCAACATGACTAATCCAAACAACTTGACAACACTGTCGCCGCTGCTGGCGTCGCTGTGGCCGAGCGCTGACGCTGCCTGCGCTTTGCTTTTGTGTATTATATTGAGTCAATTCACAAGAAACGAGGAAACCCGCCATCGTCGTCGTCGTTGTTGTCGTTATTATTGTTGTTGCTTGAATTTGTTTATATTTATGTGAGTGTGGGCATGTGTGCGCCTGTGTGTTCATGCGCCTCTGTGTGTCAGTCAGGCTGTTGGCTGTTGGCTGTGCCGCTGTGTGTGAGCATGAATCAAGCTAAAAATTTTAATAATTTTGCCCGTTTTGTTGTTGTTGATTCTGCTCGCACTGGAAACGAGTTTAGCTTGTTGAGCGCAAGCTGTGTGCGCGCATATGTGTGTGTGTATATATGTGTGTCAGTTAGTGAGTTCACTGCTGGGTCTGGTTGGGGCCCGTGTTTTGGGCAGCGCTACTTGTTTTCAGCGACACGGACGATAATATGACGACACCAACACAAATGCAACAGCCACTTGGAGCTTTATAGAGCGCTTGATAAGCGCTTTTTATACTCTGCACCCATTGCAAATGGGCGAACAAGGGCATAATTGTTTTTGTGCGAATCTCGGGGACTATAAAGTTTTATAATGTCCGTCTGTTTGAAAGCTCTGCATACGTCAATGTTAATGCTAATATCTTGAAATTTGATATACGTGAACATACGTAGATGGAATTATTATTGTAATTTTAAAACTATATTTAAGTCTTATAACACAGACAGAACACTCAAAAGTGTATGCGATTTAAAGTGTGTATAAATATAGGAAAGTTTAAATGTACCGTTAAAAGTTAAAGTTTGCAGCTATCCGCAGGGTATTTTTCAGTCGTCCATTGTTAACTAAAGCACTCATGTTTATGTTGCTTTTTTTGCGCTTCTTTGATCACTCTCTTTGTCTGTCTCCACCCCTGTCTCCTGTCATTCGATGTGCTCTATGACGTGCTTGGTGTTGTTGTCCCCCACTCGGCAACTCTTGAGTGTTTGTCGGAAATCAAATGAATGCGATTAAGCAGTGCTAACGATCGTCGCTCTTCCTCTTGCCTGCTTTCAAAAGGCAAAGGAATTACATGTGTATGTGCGTGTTATGCACACACACAACATACACCCAACATAGCCTTGCCGATAATTTAGAAATTTCGGAGCCAGTGTTTCCACTCCAGGTTTTGTTTACTCTGCTAGCGGTTTCCAGTAGCTGGACGCATAGCGTAAACAAATCCCGCAATAATACACACACGATTCGCACTAATTTTGCTGATAAATTATTGAGAAGCCAACGCGAGTATAAATTACCATGAGCCAGCGAAAATTTCCAGCTAAACTGATAATATTGGAACGGTTCTGTGAAAGCCTCCATTTATTTTGGGCAACTTATCATCACGCCGAGGGGGAAAACGGGCCGGTCGTTGTTAAAAAGTGTTAAAGGTCAAGGTCCGCTTTTAAGTTAACATAGAATTAGATAAGATACGGTCACACTGTAACCCACTACTACATGTACAGACATATATCATGTGACAGCGTAGACGTTTGAGAATATGTGACAGATCTTCGGATTTTGGAAATTTCAATCAATTCAATTATGTGGAACTATTTTCATTGATTCTAAAATCAATTTCAGATGAGTAAGCGCTTTATGTGAAGTGAAATTCGCCATCGTTTTGTCGAAATTCTTTATTCTAGCGCGGAAATTCCCAAAAGTGCTTGACGTCAAGAAAATATTTGTGAAAATCTATTCGATATTTTCACCAAGAACGTTGGCCAGTGCCAAGGCCTCAATTTACATAAAATAAAATAAAAACACACAAATTCTGAATGTATTATAGTCGTCTGATTTTTTGGCATTGCATTTTTCACATATGTACATAGTATAGGATCCTGTGTATATCAAATACACATACATATGTATACATGAATATTATGGTGTGCAGTTATTGAATTTTGTGGCACATAAAAAAATTAATTCTGTATAAATTAGAATGAAATCGGAAATAATATTCATGATGTATACAAAATTGTGCATTAGGCAATATTTAAGAAATTGTGTATAATTCATGAATTGCCTTAATAACAAAAAACATTTGGAAGCAAGTTCAAAGTGATGCCCAGCGAAAGATGATTCTTCCTCTTCTTCGACGTATATTCGCCGTTCAAAATAAACAGAGAATAAATAGAGAACTGGCGATATAAATAGTATACGATAGATTCTGCGCCAAAGTGTTAAATAATTGCCAGCCAACATTTTGTTTACCTACAAAACATTTGAGTTCGGACCGCAACACACAAAATTATAATAGATTCGATTATGTATGTATATACCACTAAGATATAGTGCTATTCTATATATTTACATGTGTGTATATTTGTCCCTTTGTGTGTTTGATCTACAGCTGTTGAAAATTGAATAGAAACAAAGTTTGTCACAATGTTATTGTTTAATTTGTACACAAATTTTTATATATGGAATAATAAGTCTTGAAAAAACCCAATGTTCTTATATTTAAAGCTATTGTCCGTTTTCCAACTATTTTCAGTTCATCAACAACTTAAATTAAGTTCTATTAATTTTAGCATTTTTAAAATCTATTAGAGGTTTATTCTGTCACTGCAACCTTTGTTTCTAATTAGTTGTCAAGGGCTGTTTGCACATACAAAATGTGCCCATTTAGCTTTTGCTTTTCCTTTTCATTTTCAATGGATTTTGAGTTTTCTCTGTTTTCATTTCCACTTTGCGCTGTGCCAAAATAAAATGAAATCTATGTATTTTTAAATGCCCAACTACGTAAGACGACATTCAAGTGTTTTTATTTAGCCAGCACGCAGTTTCGCGTTCACCGTTTGGGCTAGAACTATAATTATAGATCCGTCCCGTCTATTGGCATTTTGTTTAGCACGTTTTAGCTGGCACTTTGTATTTGCTTTATGACAGCTTCGTTTTCTTCTTCTTCGCACAGCTTTTCGTAACAGATCGTTGGCTAATTGTTGATCTTTCCGTTGCCCCTAACGGTTTTCTTATTATATAATGCGGCTCCAATACGCCAAAGGGGGGCATTCCCCAAGCCAATAACATGTGTATCATTTTTATTGAGAATTTCTCAAGAAAAGCCTTTGGGAAGCAATTAGATTTTTGTGAATAATAACGAATTATATTCTGGTCGAAGTCGTTTTATTTTAAAATAGGTTCTAAACCAAAACCAATTAATTAAATGAGCTACAAAATAACACAAATTTAACATTTCGGAAATCGTGCATTCAAGCGCAAAAATCTTCAGAAGACAGACATAAAATTAATAATAATATTCGAAATTCTTCTTCTATTTATTTATGTTTGTATATTTTTTTGGGCTCTGTGGCATTTGAAGGACGGAAATACTTTGTATAGTGTGCGTGTGTAGATTTTTGCATATTAGCAAAAAGACGAAAATAAAACCAAAATAAGCGAGAAACCAAAGAGAAATGTGACACAATGGGAATACACTTTTTTGTTTTGGTTTCGGCTGCTAAAATCTAAACAGAATAAAGATATTTTAAAAGAGGTATTCCCCGTTTGTTTTGGGCAAATTTCGCACAAGTTTCTCTCCGAAAAATCAGCAATTAAGAGTGACAAACGCATTGACAAAGTCATTTGAGTCGATGCTAGGGCATTTTTATAATATTTGTTAAATTAAAACCGCTTACGTAGCGTGCACAAAATGCTTGCCAAACTGGTATTTTCATTTTTTTGTATTTGTATTTTGGCCAGTTCCCCTCTCCCTTGGGGGCGGCACGGGGGCGGCGACTAAAGCGTTAAACAAACAAAAATCCATAGTTAATGGCCACAAATGTGATTTCTAGCTGTGTGTGTTTGGCTGATGATGCGCACGCTTGAATAAACAGTTAAAAATGATTTTTTAGAGCCAAATTATCAACGTCTGGCTGATGGTATTTGCGCCCACGCCGCACTTCCATTAGCCACATCTATTTGTATATCTGCGAATTTATCTGTATCTGTAGCTGTAGGATGTCATTGTCGCTTTAGCTGTATCTGTTGCCGTTTATCATGTGCGTATCTTGTATCTGTTGTCAAGGTCAGGGGTTGCCTAAGCCCAAGTCCATAAAAACATGTGTCGTAATATTCGAAGCAGGGCATTCCTCACACACACACACACACAGCCGCGCACAGATAGGCCATAACTGTTGCACGCTTAATTGTTGCTAGCTACATGGGCATCCCTCTTACACTCTGACTCCCTCTCTCTGCTAGGATGAGTGTTCCCAGCAACACTCACACAGAACCCACCCCACAGTGCTGCAATGTCTTTTGTTTTGTTCTCTTAAGTGGATTTCCACCTTTCGTCTCATTGTTTAGTCGCTTTGTTCTATGCCGTTTGCCTGCCCTTTGTCGTGTCAATGACGTTGCCAGCCTTTCGTCTCGCTTGCGCTCGAAACGGCGTCGTCTTTGCTGACGCTGTTGTTGACGGCAGGTATCCTGGCGCCGGCTTAATTTACGTTTCGTCCGCATGTTCGCATGCAGGTAGACGCTGCGAGTGCAACAGAGAGAGAGAGGGAGACCACGTTGAGAGCGTAAAGTATTTAGTTCAAGTCCAATGTGTTCCTTATTGCTGCAACGTGAAATTGAGCGCACAGCATGACACATGCTCATGCATTCGCACGCGCTGGCTCTCTTTCTAGCCTTCGTCGCGTTGCTGCTACTCACCCGAGCACATTTGTTTTTGTTGTTGCTTTGAACTCAGCAAGAAGAAGAGTGAGATGAAGCATAAGATGAGCAGACCTCAAAATCACGACGTCCAACGCCACAAAGCAACTACAACTACTGCAGCGGGGGTTGCCCTGTTTATTGTTGTTGTTATTATTATTATCGTTTGCTGTTGCTGTTCTTTTTGTGGCGCGCTACAAAACGTCGCTGTCGCTGCTGTATCGTTGCTTTGGCTGTGACTTTTGTTTATTTTGAATTTTCATAAAATTTCTTGGAATTCCTGCACTCGCACTCGCAATCCGCTATTACGATTTGCTTTTAATTTTCTAATTAAATATTAATTACGTACACTCACACTCGCATGGGGACAGCTCAGTGACTTTTGCACTTTGTATTTGGAATATTTGATTTATTAGCATATTATGACATTCATTTTCGTTCGCCGCTGCGCACACAAAGTTCTCAACTACTCAAAACTTTAACTCAATTGTAAAACTCACTTTGCCATTGGTGCTGTTGCGACTGCGGCTGCGACTTTTGCTGTGATCTAATTTGATTAATTCAAAACTTGTTGGGGACGCACTGGCACACTTGCACTCGCATTTGCAGTCGAACTCGTACTCTCGCCTACACGTTGCCGCTGTCGTTCTTTGGCTTGGCTTGTTTCTTGTTATTGCTATTTGTTTATGTTTCACTATTCATCGCGGTATTCGTATTTCGCTGCGCTGCACTGCGCTCCGTTCCGTTCCGTTCCGGGCAGGCCAACTTAACAGCACGACGTTCGATCTTCGAATGTTCGATCAACTGTTGCTACTGTTGTTGTTGCCGCCTGTCGACGTCATCGTGTGTGTGTTTGTTTGTGTGTGTGTGCGAGCGGCTGCGGTTGGTTTGAAAGAGCGCCCAACGGCTTAGGTCGTATATGTGTAGATAAATATATGCGCATGTTGTCTACGTCGCCAGAGAGCACATATACACCAAATGTGCGGTGTTCACCAATGAGTTGAATTAGATGGCATTGTTATTTTTAGCCCGCACCAACGCTAAACCGGCCCTGTGCTGTGCTACGTACAAACATATGTTTGTATGTGCGCTGTGCTGGTCTCCGCAACAACAAAACCAGCCAACAACAAGCACAGCTAGTCAGCAAGTGCCAAGTCGTTGTCGGCTGTTGCGCGTCGTGCCTGCTGCTTTTGTATGCGTACGGCAGCTACACATGTACATATACTTATGTATTCGTATGTGTGTGTGTGTGTGTGTGTGTGTGTGTATGCTCTGCTTGTTGCTCAGGGAAGCCCCAAAGCACCCCGCGCGCAAATTTTTTCTATTGTGGCTGATGTTGCTTTTGCTATTGCTATTGCTATTGTTGTTGTAGCATGAGCAAAAGCGAATAAAAGAACTCGCTGCTGGGGCTGTTGCTTAAATAAGCAAGCGCCGCCGTCGCCGTCGCCGCGTTCTTGGCTTATTAGATCAATTGACTTTGTTTTTGTTTTGTATTTTATTTTATTTTCAGTGCGCCATTTTCTGTTGCGTCGCCGAAGGAGGCGAAGCGGTGGGTGGGCCAAGGGGGCGACTACATTTCTGCTGCTCTTGCGCCTGTACAGTTTTTGCGTTAATTTATATCAGATTTTATTATTT
Source organism: Drosophila lacertosa (assembly GCA_004143845.1). NCBI lineage: Eukaryota > Metazoa > Arthropoda > Insecta > Diptera > Drosophilidae > Drosophila > Drosophila lacertosa. The sequence continues at coordinate 17,303 of SCDZ01000235.1, read as the reverse complement.
TTTTTTGGCGTTCGCAAATTTGTTTGTTGTTGCAGTTGTTGTTGGGTGAACATGCGACTTTGGTGTTGATTGATATTTTTTATTGATTATTCTCTGGTGTGTGTGTGTTGAATAATTCCCTTAATAGCAGCGTTTTCCAACAAAGAAGCGCCTTGGTGATTTGAATTATACAAGTGAAGCAATACAGTTGTAATAGTTAGCTTCAATATGCGTTATCGGCTTATCGACAACGATAACAGCAACAATTACCGTTGAATCCTCCAACAACAAAATATCAGCGCAAATCGAACGGAAGCGAATCGATAATCGATAAGCAAGCCTATCGTCAATGCACATTACACAGCACACGAACAGAAATAGTTTCGACGTGCATACACATGTAAACACATATTTGTATATGGATGTATGTATTCGTGTGCACATATTTAGACAGTTGACGTACGATAAGGCTCGACAGCAACAGCCGCGGATGATATCACAAAAAAGGTAAACAATCTAATCAATAAACACAATAAAAAAAAAGAAACCATGACGAGCCGCGTCTACGCACTCAACATGCATGTGTTAAAACTGTACATGTGTGTTTGTACTTGTAATGTGAGCAATTCACCCCCACTCACATACCCCTCTCTCTCACACTCTCTGCTGCTCTCGTGCACGCGACGATTGATTACAGGCAATAAAACGTCTTCCGAAGCGATTGACTTAAAAATAAACACAGACACACACATACAGAGACACATGCATGCCGAACAATTAACACAATTGTGCCTGTGTGTGCGGGAGAGGGAGGCTTTGCCATAGACACAAGTGGCCCCAAAACTGCAGCGTTGACGACGTCTTATTCATTCACGCATTGAGTAATCGATATACACACACACAAATGCAACCACAGCCAGCGCCAAATGAAACCATTAAGCGCAACATAAAACAGCGCAGAGAGTGAGAAAGAGCGCGAGAAGAGAGACGAAAGATGGGAGACATTGCAACCAGAAGCTACGATCGAACGGTGCCGCCAAAGTGGCGGCTACAGCGCAGACGGACAAGCAAAGCACAAACAATCAGTGGAGCCAAACGGCAACAACAACATGCACACTAACAACAACAACAACGGCGACGGCGACGTGATCATGTCTGGACAGTTCAGCAATGCTGGCGACGTTGTCGGCTCCAACTTTGTTATTATTACCGCTCGTGCACATGCCCCTCAAACAACTGCCCACGATTTGAGTGCTGTTGTTTTTGTTACTGTTGCCGTTGCTGTTGCACTCGTCTCTGGTTGTTGGAACAGGTTTGAACTCGAACCGGAGTCGCGTCGCTTGCGTCGATATTAAACGTAATCAATAGAGTTAACTTCTTTAATTGAGCAGCAACGTCGTGAAACGCACGACGAAAGCGAAGCGACAATCAAAACTAATTGAATGTGCATATGGCGAATATAAAACGAAAGAGAGAAAGAGAGAGAGAGGAGCGACAAAGAGAACGCATTCACTTAAGTGTGACCACACACATAAGTGTAAACAGATGATGACCTGTTGAGCTTTTGAGTGTCGTGCATTAGAGTTGAGCCAAATTTGTATGCCGAAGTCACAGTGACAACGGTGACACTTGTTGCGCTTAGTGTTTAGTCACAGTTTTGTGCGTTAGTCACAGTTACGTATGCTTTGCTCAGCTCTAATATTGAGCTGCAGTCCTCTTACATTCGCACTCATTGGAGTGACTGGCACAAGTTTGAGCGGGCTTTGACAAGCCAAAGTTGAGGCTGCGTTACGCCCAATCAAATTTAAACTTAACAATTCTGAAATGCTTACTCATGTCGCGCCTCATTGAGCATTGCATAGTTCAGGGCGTCAGCTCATCTATATGGTTTGTGTTGGGGATATAATTAAAAACCTATGTATTTAATTATCTTTCATTATACTAGCCCTTTTACTTAAGTACGGCTTCTTTGGCTCAACAAATGTCGATATGCGTCAGCAGCAAACAATTTTTGGACCTTAGTCAACATGAGTCAAAACCTCTGACAAAACCGACAGTTCAGTCAAATGACCAAAGTGCGCACCCAAAAAAATAGAGGAAAATAAATACAGATACAGACCAAATTGGAGACAGAGTCAAAGTCGACGGTCGTTGTGAACAGGCCACTAAAGTTGGCTATTATAACATGTTGATTGCTCATTTGTTGACACGCAACGTTTGCTGTGTGGCTATTTTAAGACGGCCACACAAAAAAAGAGAGGAAAAAACAATACAAAAACAGGAAAAATCAAGTAACAAAATCATGTTACAGCCATAGATACTCTGTGGCCAAGTAGAAAATATCTAGATATGGAGAACTTACATCTGAGCTAAAATTGCCAGCAGCTTGTTTCAGGGTGAATTTAGAATTTAGCTGTAGAATCAAGAGAGATCACAAACTAAGATCAAAATCAAAGTTATTGAAATCTGGGGGGAGTACTTTATGTAGACTTGGGATTGTATGATTTGAAAGTTGCCTTAGTCGCACATACCCGATTATGTACAGGGTATTAACAGTGTCAATTTCGGTTAATATTTGCACAACTCAGCCAGCCAAAAACAACAACGATTGATTGTATGCATGTATAGCACATATACACATATATATATATATAAACGTATATCTGGTCTATGAATGACGATGGCTGCCAGACCATAAAACTAGTAACAACAATAAAAGCAACAACTATAGAGGCAATCGCTAAGTGCGCGCACGTCATGAGCATTTGCATATTTGTATTTTGTATTTCGCATATTGTAGATACGTGAAATGTATCTACAGTCATGGCGATTGAACATATTGGCAGCTGACTGCGACCACGATTGGGGCTGGGACTGTGCTCGACTGCCAATAGCAACAACATTTTTCGATCATTCACAGTCGCACAGACAAATCGACAGCCAGACAGAAAACCATAGCAGAAGCTTGACGACGTGAAAAATGCACTGCAAAGCACATTCTTTCTCAGGTGTTGAGGATTGGGTGTGCAGTTTATTCATTTGCAGATAAATTAGTCTATTGATTATCCCGCTGAATGATTGATAATCAACAAACTCTTATTTTTTAAGTTTTACATCAAAAATGATTGATTCACTCCTAAATACTTTATACTAATTAACCAATTGAAAAGTTTACTATATGGTTGGCATAAGAATTAGTCTATTGATTAGCCTATTGAATGATTGGTAATCAACACACTCTTATTTTTGTTATGTGTTACATCAAAAATGATTGATTTACTCACAAACACTTTATACTACTCATTTACTTGTTGTACTTTGTTAGATGAAAAAGTTCCCCTGGGCTGTGTTTATAAAGCGCGCAAAATTAAGAATCTAAGTTGGAGTGCGCCCAACATTTACCATGTGCTGGCCTCACTGTAAGTGTGTTTGTGTGTGTTGTTGTGTGTGTGTGTATTTGTGTGTGTATTTGTATTTGCGCTGGCGTCGCTCTGGTGTCTATCGCTCGATTATAATTCTGTGGCACTATAGTTCTGTGTCTCTGTCAGATTGTTGTTGTTGGAGGTATCAGCGCAGCGCATGAGTTCATTGTGTGTCATGTTGTGCTTGTTGTGTTATACCCTGAACCCATTCAAAATGGATGAAAGGGGTAGATTGGTTTTGTGCAAAGGAAGCAACTCTGACCCCATGAATATCTATATTCTAGCAAAATGCAACAATTTTGATATCTTGCTTCCTTTAATTAAAATCGATAAATATCGATATCGGTATATGGTTTATTTAGCAACTTTTGGGTACTACTAAAGCTAGAGTCATGTGCTTAGTTTACAAGTTTTTCAATAATGATAGTTCGAAGTGTGTTGAATTGAACTGGGTATCTGCTAGTCGTGTACTCTCGCCTTAAAAGCTGTGTATGTGTGTGGACTCGCCTTAGCTGCTGCTGATTGGGAATCGCCAGTTGGGCGACTGTTAAAGAGCTTTGCGAGTCGTAGCTGTAGCTGCAAGGCACGCAGATACTTTTACACACTCACACAGAGGCATACACATTCCTGCCACTTCTTGTCGTCGTCGTTGTCTATGAATTCGGTTTTATATTAAGCAGTCGAGCAGCTCGACGATCGCGCAGACTTGCGACGCCAATGAAAATATGCTGTGAATGTTCAGCTGCCTCTGATTGTCGCACTCTGAAGTTATAGCTTTAGCTATAGCTAAGGCTATATCTGTATCTGTATCTGTATCTGCAACTTATATTTGCATTGTGGCAGCTGCCGCAACTTGGGCCCAGACAGCAGCGAGACAGCTTAATGACTTGCCTCAATGGATTTGCGCTGTGTTCTACCTGCAACATGCCGCATGCAACCTGCGGCGGCGCTTGTTGCAAATCCCGACGCCCGCACAGACAGGCTGGCATCATTAAAATTGCATTTTTAGCGGGTAAAACCCATAAAATGATCAATGCGCAGAATACTTGACGTCCTGGCTGAAAAAGGGCTGCCAAAGCCACTTGACTGCAAACGCAAAACGTATTAAGGTCCTTGGGCTTAGCTCCTGGCTAGCAGGTACTTCTCACTCTCTCTCAATTGTTTCAGTGGAAAACCCCGAGCAGTGTCATTGGCCAGGACCCGTGGCTTATGCATTCGCATATCCTTGCGCAGCTCTTATCCTAATTAGATTTGAAGTGTTCTCGGAACAGCTTGTAAACAAAAGTAAATCGATTTAGGAAACAACAACGAACTCGAAGGTGTCGTATTTATATCACATTCTTTTCCGTCTCAAATTATGGAAAAAGATATTTTGAATTGATATAAAAAGAATCTTAGGGTGCGAGGGGTGGGGGGACTGAAGCTTAAATGGATTTGCTGCTTTTCAGCTTTACAATACAGTTCTATCAAGCCTTATCTTCTACTGGGAAACAAGTCAATTTTTGGCGCTATGTAAAACCTAAAGTTTTCGCGTTTTTCTAGGCAATCAATTAATAAATAAAAATATTCCAACTTTAATTGGTTTTCCTTAAACCACATACATATTTTAATTGCTAAATGTTGACCCAACTGCGACTTGTTGCCATATTTGGGCTAACTTGAAGCTCATTGCCCCGTAAGCGAATACAATAATAAATACATGCGTGTGTGTGTGTGTGTGTGTATTTAATACCTTTCTGAGTACCATATCATATCTACGTCACGTAATCGGCTATCAGCGTTTGATAATGAAAGTGAAATGGCAAAAGCAGCTGGCAAAAAGTACGAAAAAAGTGAACAAAAAAAATCCCGTCAGTTTGTAAGCATGTATATGTATATGTTTTTATGTATGTAAGTATGTATGTATGTTGGGTATATCATGCTTATGCCATAATCTTTGTTGATACGCGCGCAGAAACGTATTAAATTCTTTAGAAGTATATGTGTCTGTGTGTGCGTGTGTTTGTGTATATGGCTTTTTTCACAGGGAACGCATATTGTTATTATTATTATTAGTATTATTTATTTTTTGTGTTGTGTGTGTTTACTTCTATCATGAATCACGCCATTCGGTTTTTATCAACAAAAACGACTTTTATTTTATGCTCACACACACACATACTCGCATACTCTCACGCATTTTTATCAATATTGTCGAGCATTGACATATATATAGTATATATATGGTTTATAAATGGGCGCTCGTCTCTATGTGTAATTGCCTGGTGCTTGTCAGCCCCATAATAACTGTATTACACGGCATTACCCATGAAATAACTGGCGCAGCGGAAGACCGCAGAGTAAGGGCTGAGGCAGGGGAAAGGGGGGTAATGGGGGAAATTTCAATTTGGTTGTTTGGTGATAACACAAAACACAACAAAGCGAAAAGCAGACAGACAATTCGACAGACCCCGCTTGAAGGTCAAACGATATAAATATACCAGATATATGTATATACATACATATGTGAATATGTTGCAGCCTAGCGGAGGTGTCGTGACTATACGAACCAAAATTCAAGTGCGGTCGATGCGTGTTTCACTTTCTTTGTGATTACACACGATCAGCATTTTACTCTATATCTGGGTATTACTAGTAAGAGTTAAACGGCTTTACACGCCGCTTATTTATTGAGGTTGTGAAAACGAAATAAGATATCAAATAAATATTTTATATTTGGTAACGTGTGAAATAGACGAATCCAAAATCGAAGAGTTAAACTCTCCAGCTTTTGTAGTTCTCGAGATCGTGGCGTTTTTGTAGACGAATATATATAAATAAATGATCTCAATTTAATCCGTTTATTTATATAGGGTATAAAAAGCGTTTTCAACCTCATTGCTTTCTTTAATAACATCATGCTTTAATCATCAATCAATCAGTCAGTCAATCAATTAGCAAACAGCTTAATACAAATATGCACAGGTAGACAAGTTTCCCGATGAGTCAGGTTAGTTTTAGCAACTGGCAGGCATTATCTCTGATGGCTGCTGAAGATAACGTTCAACTGGACAACGATATAAATCAATCATTGCACAAATGCGCATCCGATAACATAGAATATATAGTACGTATAAACTTTAATCACATGTTCAATAATACGTATGTGGGAATTCTCCAACTTACCTTTCAATTTCTCGCGTGACGATTCCAAAGTCGTTTTACGCGAATTCACAGTAGATTCTGAAAATGAGAAAGATTAATTTTCATTATTATCAATTTAATTTTAATATTTAAAACGAATTTCTGATATTCCCAAAATAAATGCGAATATTTTAAATGTATTCATTTAGTCTTGATTAGATCATGAAAGGTATTCAATACGTATTTCGGTTTGCTTGGATGGCTAAAGAAAATCTATTTAATCTTTTTTTATTCTAAATGTCGAGGCCCCCACGCATTGACACTGACATTTCACTCAGTGACGTCAAGTGTGTGCATAACCAACACACACTCACACATATAACACACCCACACGCGCATTGTCAATATGGCAACAAACAAGAAAATTTCACTAAGAAAAGTGTTGCCATTTTTCCATGGGCAAACGGAGGCCATCAAAATCGTTTGCTTGAAAACATCTTTATATACTATGACCAACTAAATATATATACACATATATATATATAAATATATATAGATACTGGTGGTTATATATTTTTTCTCGATTTTGTGAAATGTTTACAAGCGAATTTCTGCGCTGTTTGCTAATTTTAAACGTGTGTCTGGCCAATACAGTCCCCTGCACAAGTATGCGCACACACGTATACAAAAAAAAAAAAATAAAGAAAACAAAAAAATTGGGCGAATCAAACTTTTTGCGTCTACGCCAAACGAACCCAACGAACGCATAGACAATGTTAAAATGTTCTAAAAATACAATCGCAGCGCTCGCGAAATGTGGCGAAATTCCCAATGATGGCACCAAAAACAAAAAAAATAGCCCGATAAAACAGTTATCTTCGGGGGTGTCGATGATTGAATACTCTAGCAAATAGAGAGCACATTTTTTAAGAGTAGAGGATTATATGTGCTCAATGGTGAAAATGCGACAAACGTTTAAGAACAAAGTGAAAAGTTGGTAGGTGTACTAGACTGGTGAATACCCTATAGACAGTTTTTTGTTTCTTTTTAAATTCTTAAGATCGTTAACATTTACTTCGGATGTCGCATACACACTCACAAAATCAGGAAACCCCGCCCACTCTCACTGAGTAAAGGGTATCACGAGACAAACAATAATATAAACAGCTCGAGGCGACTTTCTAAGAGGGCTTTTTTTAGTACATGGTATTCATATTCTCGGAGGTGGCCCAGCCACAGCGAATGACGCACTTTTAAATGCTGCTCATCATTTTTAGTCACATTCCACATTCCATTTCCACTGCCTCATACTCTCACTGTTGTTCCCCCCCATTGTGCCTGTTCCACTTGATTGGCTTTTGCTATAGCTTTTGTGGCCTGCGCAGTTAGTTGCCTTTTGCACAATTTAAGTTGATAAGCAGCGCCAAGTGTGTTTGCGTGTGTGTGTGTGTTTGTGTAGAAATGCGCGTAATTACAAAATACAGTGCGATTAACGCGTCTTATCAGCGAATACAAACTGAATTATTGTCTTGCTCTGTGAGCTTCCAGTTGTAAAACACTCACGAATGCTTCTACTAGCATACACACATTCGTACTTTAATCGCACTTTGCTGAGCTGCACTTTGAACGCTGCCGCTGATAAGCCGCAACTCGACCGATTGCCGCGAACGCCTCAAAGTATGCAAAGATTAAGTATTTGTTTTAAGAATAAGCACCGCTTGTGCGAATATTAAATGCCCTTTAAAAATCACTTTACTTCCTTAATTAGTTGCGTTCCATTGTGACGTCATGTGTGCTTGAATAACTCTGCTGCAGCGCCGCATAGCTAAAGCTGAGCTCATACTCACACACATTCACGCTCATTCGCACTCATGCTAATTGTGTTCTTTCTTCTTTTTTAACATTTGCGGCAGCAATTAGCAAAGGCCGAATAGGTAGAAGAAGAAGCGGCAGCAGCTAAAGAACGTAACAATAAGCGGGTTCCCCAGCACACGTTCACACTCACACACACACCCACAGCGAGTCGTGCATATAAAACTCAAACTGGTTGCTCAGAGAGTTAGCGACGCAACCAGTTTTAAAGTAAAGCAAAGGAAAAGAAGCCCCCAAGCAAAGTTGATGACGACGACGATGTCGGCTTTGCCAATTTCCAGTCATGTTTTAGTCGCTCTTCTTCTGCTACTTCGCTGCTCATTTTATGTGAGTGTGTGTGTGCTTTGATGCGCATGTTTCCGCTTTCGATGGGTCGCGTTGTTCGTCCCACTGTCGGCTTGCGGCGAGAGACGCCAACAAGTCGGCGGCCATAAACAAGTGCGGCAGGTGGTAAAAGAGCAGCAGCAGCTGAGACCAAAGTAGAGACAGCGAAAGCTTGCACGATTGGCTCCTTTGGCTTCGGTTCTTCTTCTTCGTTTTCTTCAGTGAATGATGCGTGCGCAAATCGCGGTCGCGTTTTATGCTACCTGCCTTCATCGCTCGTTCTGCTCATTCTCCTGCTTCCTTGCTTCTGCAGCAGCAGCAGCTGCCTTTTATAAATGCTGTGCGCCTGGTCGCTGCTTTAATTTGCATGCAGGCTCTTCTTCTCTTTCTTACGCCGCCGCGTTCTACACACACGTTCTAAGGTTACCAGATAAACTATGAATAAGCTTTATCTAAGCAATGATTTCTTGGGTAAATATGTATGCATGTGTCTCATTCATGACTCAATTCCTTTCAAAGATGTTGTCATAGATAGAGTATGTTATGCTGTTAACAGCCCTGTTATTAATGCCACTCAGCATTTGTAATGCATATTGCATGTCATACAAGTATTTACTTATATTTACATACATACATAGTTGCAAATTAAAGCTGACACATTGCAGTCGCAGGCGCAGTCAGCGCTGCTTAGCATGACTCATAAATTCCATATTTGCACCCCCTCCACGTCAACTTATGCTCTAAAAATCGCTTAAATACCCTTTAACCAACTGACCGAGTGCGGGTGTTAACAGCAAATCCACTTGAAGGCAAACATATTTAAAATCTGCTTAAATAATAACAAAGAACGGCACAAAGAGAACAAGAAGAAGCAACAGCAGCATTCGCAGCAGCATTCGCAGCAGCATTCGCAGCAGCACTCGCAGCAGCAGCAGCGTCGCAGTTGACGCAGCGTTTCAATAGTTGATTTCAATTTCATTTGCACTGCATTCTGTTTTGTGTGCCCGCACTCGCTCTTCCTCCCGTTCGCACTCACTCCTGTCAGGCGCGCTCTCATTTTAATCGGCTTGTTGCCTGTGACGTATGACAAGCGCAAAGCAGCCGCAGCAAATGAAATATGCGAAGCAGCACAAAAACCAAATGAAATGAAACGTTAAACGGCAGAAATAACAAAAATAATACACAGCAAATAAAAACAACAACAACAACGACAACATTTTTGCATATGCGCCTGTTGATTGCGTAATTAAAGTGCTCGACTTTATTGCGGCTGCTGCTCTTTACATACATGTGTATGTACATTTGTATGTATATTTTTCGTATTCCTGCAACGTTCGTATGTGTGTGTGCACTGCACGTAAATAGCTTAGCATTTACTAAATATACTAAATAATAAACGCAATATTCTTCGCTCTATCGCTTGGAATTTGTAATAATGCCAAACACAATCAAACAAATTGAGGTGAAAAAGTACAAATAAAAATGAAAATGCATGAGCTACATTTATGTTTGCATACCCTGTAGCCGTTAAAGAGGGGTATGCCTGATCTTGCAAATGTATGCAACAGGTATAAATGAGGTCGTGCCTTACAGAGTGTCTGCAAGTCGCTCATTCTTAGTTATTTGTATATACGTATATTTTTTTTGCTGTGGCTGCCAATTTCTGCAGCTGCTTGCACATTTAATTAAATGAAAAACAAAAAGCTATGCAAGGGGATAGCAGGCGGAACGCGGGTCGGGCCCAAATCCAGTTACGTTTACAGCTGCAACAGACGGAATCGGAATTGGGGGGGGGGAGGGGGTGGGAAAAAAGAAGAAGGGGGGGGGGGGGAGGGGGGGGGGGGGGGGGGGGGGGGGGGAAGAAACACGCGTCATGGAATCTATTTTTCCTTCCCACAAATTAGATTAGAAATGGGCAAAATGAGCTGATACCGAAAAGTGGCGTTGGCACAATTGCAAATTGTGAAATTCTCGACGTTTCCACACAGAGTATCTGCTATTGAACTTTATTAATCGTTTTGCTTCGGCTAAATAAATTGTTTACAATTCTAATCACAGCTGATACTAAAAACTAATCTGCGGCATATGGCATAATAAACAAATTATTCCACTTGCTAACGGCTAACGATAAAGCAGTCAAGTAATATATTCTTAAGTATTTGAAGTGACGTCTTATAATTATTTTCATTGTAATTTGGTAGTTTCACTTTCAACATTCCTAACCGCAAATGCAAACAAGTCGCGAAATTCCCCTGGGCCCAAAAAGTGCGTGGGAATTCGTTGCTTGGCAATTTTGCGAGATTTTCGCGGAAACGCAAATCGAAATAAAGCATAAAATTCAACAGAATCTAGAATCTAGAGCAAAATATTAATAATAGAACGCTGAAATCTCAATTGGAAGCTGGCATTATTCACAGCAAGTGAGTAAGTGATTAACCCATGTGACTGCATTCGCACAAACGTGTGTAAATGATGAGCAAACACAGTTAGGGCGAATGAGATAAGCTTTTGCACACACGCAGTTTAACAGCGCTCTGTTTACAGACATCTGTTAAAGTGTATGTTTGTGTGGGCAAATCTCATTCTTCCTCTTATTTGTTCACGCCACAATAGCAATAGCAGCAGCGGCAGCAGCAGCAGCTGAAACGAGCCCAAACGGCTGACAACGCGAAACGCAATTATGAAAAGTTATTCACTTTTATGCTTAATTTTCTTTGAATTATACGTCGTTCTCTCTTGCTCACTCACTCGCCAGCTCTTTCAATTGGTGCTTGCTCTTAATTTGGCTTTCAATTTAGTCTGACGTTCAATCGCCAGCAGCGGCAGCGGCAGCAGCAGAGGGAATTCCCTTGTTGAGAGTGTGTTACTCTTGTGCGCGCGTCTGCTCTCTTCGTCTCCTCATCTCTACCTCTCCCTTACTCTCTCACGTTTAACCACTCACACATTCGTTATCGCTCACTCGAGCTGTGAGCGTGGCTTGTTATTTTGTTGTTGGTTTTGTTTTATTCGTGTTACGTTGAGCGTGTGTTTGCTTTTCAGCTTTTTCAAGCTTTATTACACGCACATTGTGCTCTCTGTTGTTGTTTTTTTTTCTGTTTTGCGTTTCGTTTGACGATTATCATTAGCTCTGACTTGCTTTGTGTTCTTGTTGTTGTTGTGCAGTTAATTGCTGTGCATTTGCTTCGACTACTTGCGCATTTTTTTTGATTGTGTTTGCTTTGCTTAGATAAGATTTCAGGCCTATTAGGGTTTTTTTGTAACGTTTGTATAAATTTAAAGTATATTTTTAGCACGCATTTGTTTTACTTATTAGCAAAGTTCGAAATAGCTGCTCTGAAGAGTTTAATTAAATATATAATTTTTCGCTTAATTTTTCCACCAATTGTTTCTTGGATTGGAGCTTATCACAAGCTGCCCATCGGTATTTTGGCCTTCTCCACACTGATATTTATTGCTTGCTACGTTATGGTTAAGAGATTTATTTTTCGATCTGCGTTAACATAAATTACAGCACGGCCAAAATAAAAGACAAGGAAAACAAGCGAAAAGGAAAAATAATCACACAGACTCCTTCGCACTGCGCCTTTTTGGCCAGGCACAACAATGTATCTGTATGAGTAAATGTGTCTGTGTATCTTTGTATCTGTGGGACAGACAATTTCATTTCATTTATATTTTATGCGTTGCTTTTTTGCGTTCGTTTCCTTTGACTGCGCAAAAGATACACACACACACATACAGAGAGAGAGACGCGGCTGTTGCTGCTCGAAATGGGAAAAACGTATCTGTTGCTTCATCCTGTGGCAACAGCTGCTGCCAAGTTTTGTGTTCTCAGCAAAAGGCGCAAAATAATCGAAGTCCGTCCGTCTGTCCCATTGCCGTCCGACTGAACGACGACAATCCTCAATCAACTTCGCTGCGCAGCCTCTTGTATCTTGTATCTTACGGATACGCATGGCACTTGCGACTGCTTTGGCTTTGCTTTTTTGCCTTGCTTTTGCACTTGGTATTTGTAGCTGTATGTTGTAGATGCGCTCACGACAAACGTTCTATAAACAGAAGTTCTTCGCAGACGCTGGCGCCTCGGCCGCAGACGTGCTTTGCGCTACAACGTGCTACGTGCCGCATTCGCAACGTGACTTCCTTCAATCTATGGCCCTGCCAAAAGTGGGCGGGCCGCGTGTGCGACTTGCCACTAAATGGAAAAGCGTTCTTAGCCCTAACTAAAAGTATCTGTCGCTATTTGCAGCATTTATGTTAAGCTTAACAGACTACAGAGTCTGTTACTGTTAACGCGTTAACAGAAATTGTTGTTCATTGTGGCAAATCAAATCATTTAACTAGTTGTTGGCCTTATTAACATTGGCCGCTGGCAATGCTATAAACTTGGCCATTGGCAATTGCCTTTGGTATCGCTGCACTTGGCCAAGTTGCGCATAAAAACGCTTTACTTTGAAAAGGCCGCCGACTGCAGACACTGCGACGACGACGACGACGACGACGACGACGACGACGATTGCGTGGCCAGTTAGCCAAGTTCAGCTTTGGCCACTGCCTCGCTTGGGTCTTTAACCCAAGAACGAAAGATGAATCCTTGCTGCAGTCAACGAGCCGGCTTAAACCTGTCCGCAGTGTGTTGGTATCCCTACACTGAGCGAAAAGTCGGACATTTGAAGAAATTTTAAATACAAATATATTACTATAGACAACAATATTGTTATCAAGCAAAAAGATGCTTCAAATCAAAGATTTTAACTTAAGTTCAGTATGTTTTTCTTTGAGTGCATGTTTTGAGCCTCATTTATTGTTTTGCGCTTTTAGGCGTCGAGTGTTGTTGTCTCTAGCTGTGCGCCAGTACCACAGTCTAGGCCCAAAACAACCAGCCCAGGTGACTACCTGACGCGTTAACCCTGTTTTGTATCTGTAGCTGTTCAGATGTATCTGTATCTTTCGCTCTCTCTCTGTGTGTATATGTGTGTGTGTGTGTATGTATGCGTGTGCGTTGGCAACACTTGAGGCAACTGAAGAGCCTGGAACATATTCATATTTATGATACCCTTGTGCCCCAGCAAACACACACACACACGCACACCTAACTAGAAGTGAGCCTCTTCTTTGCTGTGTTGAACCTGTTTTGGCCCTTTTTTATATTCGTGTTGGTGTTTGTTTGTGTTTGGCTTTTGGGCCACTTAACTTTTTATCAGAAATCACTTTGCTCATTCTGCGAAATTGTTATAAATATATGTACAAACATCTATGTACATTTATAAATATATATAAATTTATATACCTATAGAGGGTGTGAATAAAGATGGGCACACAAAAATCTTGTGCTTATTACGGCTTAAGTTGGGCTTATTGCCAACAGGTGTCTTAGCTGGAACTGTCTAAGGGCATTTTATTTGGCCCATTTGTTTGATTTGCGTCATGTTCCCAATTCAACTTTGGATTATATGCGTATTATTTGTAAAGATTTTTTTGCGTTTAAGCTTAGTGGAATCAGTGTTAATCAAATAACAGCTGTTAGACATGAAATGTTAAATCTATTAATGATAGAATCGTAGCAATTACAACAAATTTAAGTCCTATGCAGGTGCTGTCGCCGAATAGTTAAAAATCATTTTGCTCTGTCGTTAAGAGCACACGCACACACATACAAACCCACTAACACTCACACACGCACACCAACATTTAAACACTTCGATTGCGAATTGATTGATTGAAGTGAATGATAGCACAGCTTGAAATTCAATTAAATGCCAATTGGACAATTTCAACGCCGCTTCAAAAGTTCTCTAAAAAAAAAAAAATAAATAAAACTAAAATTGAGGAAGGAAAGAAGAAAAAAAAGGTTGGGAGACAAGAAATGTCCATTTGAACGTAATGTTTTTGGCAGCGGGCAAAGCGTTCAATATCGTATGGGGCTGATAATTTATAGAGTTCTTTTAATCAGAGACAGGCAAATGAAAATTCTTAGAAATTTGCGCGATAACTTCAAGTGCTATATGCGAGAGTGTGTATGAGTGTGTGTGTGGACTGTTACTCACCCGTTAGATGATATAAAACTTGTTTTAGGAGTGCAGCGATAGAAACGTCAGGTGAATCATCAACAACAATAAAATCGCGCTGCTCTCAGACACAAAAAGCCGAACCGGAGACAACAGTTTATTTCTTTTCTTTTCAATTTAAAAAAAAAGGCGGACGGGGGGGGGGGAGAGCTGTTGTGTTGTTGAGCTGTGTTGTCATTCAAAATGATTCTGTGCTAATATTTGACTGTTCAACTGTTGCCTTTGTGTGGGTGCGGCTGTCATTGCGAGACTTGCGGGCAACTCTCAACATTCATTTTAAAGCAGCTTTGAAGAGAAAGAAAATAAGGCTAAGAGGGGGGGGGGGCTTAAATTTCATAACATCTGTGAACAGGTTAAGCTGCCATTTGGTTTAAGAATTGTGCTACAGATTTCAAACTTGGCCAAACTCGAAAAAAACACTATTCAAACAACATTGCATGCATAGTCGTGGCTTAAAGGGGGCTATTTCCGAATTATTTTCACTTTGTGGGCTCTTTTAATTTGTATAATTAGCTTTTTAACAATTGCTGTGGATGGGCGTGGGAAGGGGGAATGCTATAAATAAACTTATATCAGCTTTTGATAATTGCATTTCAGTTCAACTCTTTTTGGAAGGTGCTAAATAAAGTCTGATTTTCTACAAGCTACTTAAAGCTGGAGAAGAGGAATATAATTTTAAAATATGTTTGTCAGTTAACTATCTTAACTATTAACACAGTATTGAGCAGTTGGTAGCATATATTTTATAATTTCATACTTGGCCAGTCTGTCTCCCTAGTCAAAGTCATGTCCAGCATTTTTTGGGCCCAGTTAACAGGCGAAGACCGCGCGCGCGTGTTTGTCTCTCAATTCGTTGGTTTCTGTTGTTGTTTTCAATGCTGCTTTTGTTGTTGTTGGGCTTGGTTTTATTTATTCTTTCGTGAGCTTCCCCCATATAATTTTTTTGAATTCAGCAACAAGCCTAAACGATAGCCAAAACCGATGCGACGATGGCCAAAACCGGAATGACGTGATGCCCACGTTTCAGTTGTGTGTGTGTGATTGTGTATTTGTATTTGTATTTTATATTTTGTTGTGCTTCGATTTCATTTTTTTTCTTTTGCTGCTTAGATGACGATTTTTTAGTTGGGAGCCATACAAATGATTTAAAAGTGTGTTTAGAAAGGGCACCCAAGAATTCTATTAAAAAAGGGAACATTCTCCATTAGTTTATCAAATAATAAAGCTCTTTTCTTATTGATTTTATTAACTTAGTTTAAAGACATAATCCAAAATTTGCTTTAAGCCCACAAAGGGTGTTTAAAGTTTCAATAGCTTTGCATTTTATATCATTTTGTTCTTCTTATGTGTTATTGTTGTTGTTGTTGCTATTCAACACGTTTTCGTTTTTCGTGAAACCAAACCAAACAAAAGATGAAGTGAAAAATGCCAAAGAAAATAAAACCGAAATGAATATCAAAAGAAAAAAGCAAAAAAAAAACTCAAGAATCTTTTCGTTTTTGGGGCCAAGACTTGAGGCCAACAACGAGTGACGCCACAAAACAGCTCGAGACACAAGTGTTTGTTGTTGTTGTTGTTGTGATTACTCGCTTTGTTGTTTTTGCCATTATATATAGAAATAGATACGAGAAATTGGCAATTTTGTAGTCTTGGTCTATGAAATTGTATTTATTTGTGTTTATTTGCTCAGCTGCTTTTGTAAACACAAAGAAACAAAGGGTATGCAATGGGGCACATTAACTAAAACATTAGAGATTAAGCAAATATTGCATTAAAGGGGTAAAGGGTATGCAATTAGTCGGGCATCTAACTGCTTTTCAGTTGCATCCAATTTGTTGGTTTTATTTAAAAGTAGCATTCAATCAATGTTACAAAATATATGTGCGTAACAAATTAAATACATAAACGAGCAATTGAGTCTTTAAGCTCGTTAGGAAGTTGCCCCATTCCCTAGTTGATGTATCCATATACATACATATATAAATATATGTACATACACCTATTATGTTGAATGCCTTCATTGATGAGCGTCTGCAACAGTTGCACAACGTCAGCAACAGTCGCTCTTATCACTTGTTAGCAATGAATTTGAACTACGTAATTTAAAAGCACACAAACATAAATAAATATATATATATATATATATATATATATATATATATATTTATATATATATAATATGATTTGTATTTATGTTGTATGCGATTTGTGTTGAATACGAAATGAAAATTTGAGGGGCGGCGTTGACCGCATTCAGCATTGAACTATTCCGGTGAAAGGTTATCGATGACAGCTCACACACACACACTTACACACCACACAAATATATTGAATTTCAAACATTTTGCGGCTCTCTCAGCTTAAAGCAATTAATAACACATGCATTTACGTAGAAATTTGAAAAAAGCGTTTAGTTTAAATCCTTTATAGACTTAATAGTGCCATAACCAAAATTAGACCGATTTTTATGTTTAAGGGCATTTTGATTATATTGAGTCCTCCCGATTGATTCTGT
>SCDZ01000234.1:0-118159 GCA_004143845.1 Drosophila lacertosa | reverse complement strand
TATGTTGAAATCGTTCGTTATAGTCGAGTGCGAATTGTAATTGCTTAAAATATATTTGCACAATTGCGAGTAGTGAATATTAACTCAAATTGTATTTGGCGTTGTCATTGAATTGACAACTTGGAACGCGGGCCGAGGCAGAAAGAAGCAACACGCAACACGCAATGCAACAGTGTGCGGCGACTTTGGCATTAGCTTTAGCTTTAGCTTAACCGTTAGAGTCAATCGCTCAAGTTGAAGTTTGCTGGCACCGCCCCCACCGCCAACTAGAATTTATATAAGTTTGTAGGTAATATTATATAATAATTATGCACTTGAATTTGTTTTAATGGGCACTTAATTGTCCACTTGCTGTCCACTTGCCAAGTGCTAATTATTACACCATAAACATTATTGGGGGAGGGGTGCAAGGGTAAGGGGTAAAGGGTAGGGGGTTGGCCTGCTAATTAAGTATTGAATATATATTTGGCTTGATGATTGCTCACCTTATGGAACTCCACCTCGGCACCATCGGCCACGCCCTCCAGCTCGCGAACGTACTGCGGGAAACTGCATTTGACCGATTCGAGAGTCTCGTTGTAGATTTGCCCTGCAGAAGCATATTGGAGAAAAGAGAAAACAATTGACTCAGATTATTCGGTCGGACACTCGAATCTGAAGTGGCTTGGCCTGGAGCACTTACTGCCTTTTGCGGTGCTGTAGAGGGGCAAGTAGGTCTCGTTCAGTGGCTGCGATAAGATCAGAAAGTTCTTGATCATCGAGCCAAAAGTGCGACCCTGTAAGCAAATTTGTATGCTATTATAATTATTGTTAATAATTGTTGTTAGTGAGGTAATTCATATTGTTATAAATGATATTTAAATGTCTTTCTAAATGTTTCATTGGAGCACCGTTTGCAAATTGGCCGCTTTTATCTTATTGTATGCTAATAGACACATATTTCTCGTTGTTGTTGAATGCTGAACAAAAAGTAAGACTTAAAAAATGTAACTATATAAAAAAATGTTATAAAAATACCATAATCGATCACGACCGATCGAAACAAAATGGCCAGCTAAAAACAACAATATGAATAATGCTTATTGTTAGACGGATATGGTTGACGCGGGCGGAGGAGGCGCTGAAGGAGGAGGCTGGCGACTGTCCGCGTCACTTGTCACTTGGGTGGTGCGGGGTAGGCGCGACTGGCCGCCAATTGACACCGACTGGCCAGCGAATATACTGACATTGATTCCGGGCCTGCATGCTAATTGTTGTCTGCCCTTGATATTGGCCATTTGTGCACTTTTTGCCACCGATTCCGGTTTGAAGCCACAAAAGCCAGACCAAGGGAAGCAGGAGGGGGGGGGGTGTGTGTGTGTGTGTGTGTGTGTCCAATAGGTGAGTGTGCGTGTGCGTTTGTATAAGTTTGAGTGAAGGTTAGACAGGAACTGGGTCACGGAATTGCTTGATAAATGTAACCACGACAGAAGGTATTTAAGTACTTATTCAAGTCATATACACGCCCAGCTTATCAGGACCAGCACAGCGATTTATCTTTATAAATGCACAAATTGTATATATATGTATATGTATATGCACATTCATTTGTGTTTACCCCGGCTATAGGGTATAGCGGCAATCGCACAAACTGATAAGCGGGCAGACTACACTTGAGTATAGCATGCTGGAAATCAAGAGCTAATTAGGCAGTCTACACTTGCAGAAAGAAAGCTACACAGATTCTTAAAGATAGGGCACTGAAATAGTCTTAGAAGGCATATAAAACTATTTAAATTACTAACAAAGTTATTGATTCAACCAAACCAATGCAGAAAATAAGTTAAAATCAATATATAAAATAAAAGAAAATGACAAATGTGAAAGGGTTTTTTTCTTCAAATAAACAGAAATCTTTAAAACTTTAAAATGCATGCAATAATATTATAAAAAATTATTATGCGGGCATTAAAATTTTTTTGACATATTTGCTTTAGTTTCAGACAGGCTATTGAGGCCGCCACAGATTCCAATAACTAGTTCATGTTTATTTAAAGATTGTGGCAATACTTATTGCTCCAGTTTAAAAGAGGAGCGAAGATTTATTTACATTCAAACAAATGTATAAAAAGCGGCCAATTAAAAAAAAAAAGTTAAGGCAATACTTATGTAAAAATGTTATTGATATACAAAAATTCTCATCACTTTTAAATTTTCTGCTTGAATGACAATTTTGAATGCATTAAATTCGATGATCACAAAAATAATTTTCCTCACATTAAAAATGCAATAGCCGGTGTTATTTTTTTTTTTAATGTTAAATAAATGAAATGGGTTACTAATTAGCCAATATTTAATTACATACGCTGATAATTCCACCCATTATCCGTGTAGAACGATTTTTATACATTCGACGGAACTTAACTTGTAATTTTTGTTCAATCACTTAAGTGTCGTCATAGCCAAGTTAAACCACTCAAAATTTCCGTTTAGAAATAACAAAAAAAAAATAAATAAAATTATAATAGGCCACATTATAAATTGAGTTAACTTGTGTGGGACCTTTTAATTGAAGTAGCGTGACTTGGCCAGCGGACTTTGGGGTTGGTTCGAAGGCCACAGGACCAAAGGCCAGTTGCTTACCATATCGAAGCCGACCTCGTAGTGAGTGCCACGGGTGTACAGAACGGGTATCGCCTGACGACGCGGCAATATCTTGCCGGACGACATGCTGGACGACATTTGGTGGGCCACCGGCGAGGTACACATGGCTTCCTGGGCGTTCGTTTTGGTGTATGTGGTGTGGACCGTTTATCGTGCGTCGCGCTTCTTGGCTTTAAAGCTCGAGCAAGATGAACAACAACAATAGGCTTCTGAGTCTAGTCACTTGTTTGTTTTGTTTTGTTCTCTCTTTCGGCTCGTCTCCTATCCGCGATCGCAAACTAGGCAGATAGAAAGACGAAAATAAAAAAAAAAAATAAATCAATAACAATTCATCTGGAATTAGCTATGCGACAAATTAAAATTGCAAATGTCGCTAGCTGGAAAAATAAATTGCAAATAAATGTAACAAAATTAACAATTTAAAAAAAATATAAAAAAATAAGTACAATAAAATAAAATTATAACAAAAAACGTTGAAGCTATCGAGCTTTTAAGACACACACGCAAACGCACCAAATTGTCGGTGTAAACAAATTGTATACTAGAAAAAAATGAGTGTGAGCCAAGTTTTAACAAATATTGTTCTAAACCGCTTAAAGGTAGAATTCAAACTGAAATGGCTATGTTTTGGCGGCAGCGACTCGAGGTGCCGAACAACAGCGAACAACAACCACCCAGCAACAACCACCAGCAGGCTCAGTGCAAACAACACACGAAGACAGCTGACGACGACGCGACGTCGACGACCGACAAGCGCTGCGATAACGGAGCAGTCAGCAAATATAACAACAACACCAATAAGAACAACGCGGCGACGCTGCGACGCTGGCAGCGGCAGCGACTGCGCGGCCGACGCTTATCCAGAGATGGAAGCCAATCGAATACGAATTCGAATTCGAATATCATTTTCAATTTTTAGTTGCGATTCGGTTCACATTAGCCATTCGCACGATCTAATCCGTTTAATATATGGTAATGATATTTTGATAACAACAAATTTCATAGTATCGATATGAATATATTTATGTATGTATGTAAATGAAATCAGTTCTAATGAGATCAAATGAGTACCCAGTGTTATACCCAATGTTGTAAAAGTTGCAAATGGGTGCCCGATTCTATAGTATAATCAGTTACATATATTAATTTAAAATTTGGTTATATCATGTAAGCTGGGCAGCCCTGACGATTTTCTTTTTACTCATTTTTAAGTCGATTAGACAGCTAATAGGCTTTTCCCCTAACAAATGCTGTTATTTCATTCAGTACCCTGTGTCTAATGAAAATGGGCATACTAGTTTAATGCAATGTATGTAACGACAAAAAGGGAAGCCCAAAAAGGAAAAGGAATTTTGATGGGGCTTACTTACGATGTCGATTTACAATGAGTTCATGTTTTGGATGTTCATTCGAAAAATGTTTTAAATAATCGAATAAACAAATCAATCAATAATTGATTTTCCAGAATGAAAGTTGAGGGTATCTCCTAGTCAGCCACGCACGACTAGAGCACTTTTACTTGTTTTTATACCCTGCTCTTAAAATCCCCACCGGCTATTTTGGTACTCTCGAATGGTAAGTTCTGCTTAAATCTAAATTTAGCACAAAATGTAATGCGCGAAAAGACGATGATGTGTGAATTGCACAGAAATTAATAATATAGAAACAAAGAATCCAGTTTCAGTTGGGAAGTCTTAAAACAAAACAATAAAAAAACAGAACAAAACAAAAACCGTGTGTATAACCTGTTTGCATGGGGAAGCCCTAAAACTAATGTTTGCGTGAGATACGGTAAGTAACGCTCGTTCAATAGTTAATTGAGATTAAGAAAAGAAACCGTGTTTGGTCGAAAACCAAAACCAAATACTAGTTAATTGCTAATTTTCTGATGCTCGTTTTATTTATCGTAAAAGTCTTGGTAAGGCATTTCAAAAAAAAATAAATATAAATAATGTGGGGTATGTGTAGACGTTATTAGACTCTGTTCCTTTTGTTATTGATGGGTCTTGGTTACGTATACGTAATTTACAGTGTTCGCCATTTAGCCGTTAACAACTGACGCTTTTAACAACTGACCCTGAATATATATCTTTGTTATGTGTTGCCACTTTCCATGGAAACACGTTTCTTGCTGCTTGCCGTGGCTGCCACACATTTCTTGCCGTCATTTCGATTAAAATTCGTTGTGTTTTTTCCTTTCTTTTTATGCTATTTAGCTCGGCTTAGTTTTGCATACATAGATCAGGTATACGGCAGGTGGGCCTCACTGTCAACGATCGCAGTCAGTGTCAAGGATAGCCACTTAATACATTTCTGACTGCGAACCTAACCAATGATTAATTTCTGAAAATTTGCTCATCTTGTGCTCAAAAGCAAAATCTATTCGTTCTGATTTAAATACCTTTTAACCGACTTGATTATCTATGCGTTATTTAAACTTTAAGGTGTATAATTAATTGACATGCTAATATACATTTTAAAAATATAACCAAGTATGTACTATATGCGTATAGCTAAGGCTGTTATGAGTGTAGTTTGATTTTGATATGATATTTGCAACAGTCAAAGTTTTTTTGGGCTGTCCAAGATTAATACGCCTACAGATATTTTGTTATAAATAAAACTTGTTAATTTGTTATACAACAACTGAGATATATAAGATAATATGCCGATGATACACACAATCACACTTTTTATATCAGCAAAAAATAGATGTAAGGGTACGAACTATCATTTAAAACGTATTTCCAATATTTATATTTATATTCAGGGTGGGGGACTTGTTTTTAGGGCAGCACAGAGTCAATATATAAAACTTAGAAATATATTCAAGAATAATCAATTGTATTGTAACGTATCGGGTGATTGGAACATATATAATAATTTTAAAGTTGTCTGATAAGGACCTGAAAAATAGTTGTCGTAAAAGCTTACCAACTTAACTTGAATTCTATATTTTATAGCGCGCAAAACAAACGAGTTGTTATTGGATTGTCATCGATATGTTCTGGAAACGTGATACGGATGAGATGTTTTACTAAAACGGTCATTTTGAATTTGAATTACTTAAAACCGTGCAAGCAACAATTGTGCTATCGTTTGTTAACCAATTGTTATCGATATATTGCCGTGCGATAAATGGAGCGCTGTGTAATCGCAGAATTGTATGTGCCTCGCGCGCAATAGTTGCACGCTGGGAGCGTCTAAAAAAGAGGCACATGCAGATGTTCTGAGCTTATTATATTAATTTTAGTTAAATAAATATGCTTTGTTTTTAAAATAAAATGTGAGTGAAGTACGACCTATGCAGTGTGCAGTGGTGTTAAATTGATCACCGTGCTGCACTAAGTTTTGTGTTACAAAGAAGCGCATAAAACAAATTTAAATATACCAACTGTGAATGAAGAATAAAGTCCGCTGGAGATTCCAGGTAAACTTTTTACTGACTCGGCCTGAGTGCATCTAAAAACATAAGCATTTTTGTTTTTAAAGGCTTGGTTCGTGTGAATCAGTTGACGAAAGCAGCTAAAAAGATTATGGACATGCCCAAAAGTTCGGCTAACCAGAGTTTGGCGGCCGTCACAACGAGCGCCTGCAATCTGGAATCTTATTTGACGGAAAGCCGGCTTATACGACTGGTGCGCCAGCAGCCCGCTCTGTATGACAGGCGGCATCGCCATTTCACAGATGACATCTTCAAAGAGAAGCTGTGGCAGAATATTGCGCGCCAGCTGTCGCTGCAATTAACCAAGTGTTTGAGTACCTGGGCCGAGCTGCGCTACAAATATCAGCAACATGTGCATCGCATGCGCGGGTATCGCCGGAAAATGCAAGCTTGTCGCGACAACAAGCGTGCCCGGCCAACCATGCTGCATGAGGAGGATCTGCTGTTTCTATACACGCACGTGGCACGCCACCCAGTGCAGTGCGGGAAGCCCGGCGATGGACACAACGTGGATCTGGCTGGGCTGGATGACGAAGTGACAATTGTGCCAATGGAACCGGTCGATATCATCGACCTGGATACAGTTGACTGTGATCAATACAAGATTAGCGCCGATCAGGAGCGCCTCATTGAGGCGGTGCGTGCCTATCGACAGCTGTACGACCCCCGTCATTCGGAATATAATAACTATCATCATCGCGGCATTATTTGGAGCGCTATTTCCAACGAGCTGCGCGAGAAGGCAACGAAGCTCATGAAGAATTGGCTGCTGCTACAGACGCGTTATGAGTGGGAGTTGCTTCACCCGCTCGAAGTCAGCCACCAGCTCCACACGTTGATGGGCTTTCTGGCGCCTTATATACCTGAAACGCCCGGCACCGTGTGCAAAATGTCGCTATATTTGCAGGACAACTGGCACGATCCGGTCGAGAATTTTCGCAGCGTTATGAGTTTGATCAACGCGCTGAAGATAATGCCAGAGCTCGGCCAAATAGTTGACAATTACCAGGACGTTGAGCAGAAGCCAGCGCGGTATCACGAACTTTGGATGTGCGTCGGCTCGCAGATAAGCTGCACCTATCAGCGCTGCGAGGTCACATGGCTGATGTTGCGTAGATTCTATCTGGAACTTACCGAGATGCGTAAAGTTGGCTATCAGCTGCACGACAAATGGTTCTTTGAGAACATCATTGGTTGCCTCTACAAAGCGCTTAATACACACGTGCCACGACGTGCCAAAAAGCGTGATGGCAGTACCGGGTTCACCGGTGGCTCGCCGCCCAAAATCAAGTCCCCGGTGACAATGACGAACATGGTCAACTCCGTGCTAAGAACGGCAATGCTCACCTCAAAGCTGCCGGCTCAACCGGTCCCGCCGCTGCCCCTGGCCATTGTCTATCCAGCGTGTACCCGAGCTCTGCCTATGGGCTCCTCAATAACCGCAGTAACAAGCACCAGTGGCATCTCAGTAAGCATCTCGACCAGCAGCAGTAGCATCAACACCACTACCAGCATTCCTGCCTTTACGATACCCCGCATCACGGCGGCCATCAGCGTGGTGTCCAAGCCGCCAGTGACAGCAGCAACAAAGATGCCCACGCCCTCGCAGACGCCCATGCAGATGACCACGCCGACGCTGAGCACCGGCTTTATGAACATGCTGCCAAATCAGGCCCTGGCCCTGCCCATACCGGCCACCGTGCAGCTGGCCAGCGTGTCCGGCGTGCGACCGCGTCCATTGCATACCGGCCTGCAGGTCGTGGTACGTCCAAAACTGCGCCTGCCACTGGCACCGCTTATGCCGCCCGTCATCACCATGCCTGCGCCAGCTGCAACCATCAGCGGGACAACCATACGCGCCGTGTCGCCCGCGCACACGTACGCGTCTGCGGCTGTGCCTGCTGGTACCATAATGCAGGCCATTACGCCACCGCCTAGAGGCTTATCGCATTTGCCCGCGCTGGCGACGCTGGCATCTTCGTCCACAGCAATACCAATTGCACAGCCGTTGCCAGCACTGGGGCCGCCTGTCCCCAAGCTGGTGCCGCTGACCGTGCGCACTGATAAGGTTACGTTGACTGCGGCAGCCGTCCTGTCCCGACCCTGGAGCGCATCAACACTGACACCAATATCGTCAGCAACGACAGCCACGCTAACAACAAAATCCACATCAACATTTTCAGCCAGCCAAATGCCGCCATTAACGGCAACCACATTTATGCAAAATCATCAGAGCGCGATGGAAGATACGCACACTCCGCCGTCGACCATTAAATGCATTAAAATACCCAGCGGTCGACCCAAACTGACTATGGCCAAGTCGGCACCGTCGCCGGACAACATCACTGTGGAGTTCCGCGACTGTCCGCAAACGGGACGCATCATCTTTGTGGACGGCCGGGCGTTGCCCTTTCCATCGCATCTAAATATGCCACGCACAGCGGTTTTTATACGCGAGGTGATGGCCATACCACAGCTGCACAGCACCGAGCCACATCTGATGGCCAAGAGCTCGCTGCTCTGGCAGCAAATATCGAAAAAGATGCATATACCAGGCAAGTGCATACTCCGTTATGATAAAGTTCCAATGTATATGTATTAATTGAAATGGCTTCGTCTGTTGCAGAACACGCGTGTCGCGCCATCTGGGCGTTTCTGGTGAAGAACATGAGACTGTTCCCGACAATTGCACCCATGGTGGAGCTGATGCGTCCTTTTAAGAGCAATATGCGCGTGTGGGAGAAGTCGCATAGGCTGTTCAGCAAGTTCGACGAGATAGCTCGCAAATATGAGTGGATGCTGAACAAGGATAAGTTGCCGGCGTTGATGCAGCACTTTCAAAAGTACGAGCATCTCTACTGGGACATGCGGCGTCCACGGCCCGGCGAATGCACTTATCCGCTGCGACCGCCGCGTCAATTCACCGAAAACGAGCGCCAGGAGGTGTGGCGGTTGGCGCGTGAACGTTTTCCGAACAGTAAGTGAGCTTCTACATTGCATTGCGAGTAGTTACTAATTGTTTGATGTCTAGTGAATCATCGCGACGTTTGGTCCATGTTCAAATTTGCGTTCAAGACGTACATGGAGGACCTAGAGCGGGGCATTGAGAATCCCTGGCCGCAGAACTGGTGGCATGCGCTCGAGAAGCTTAAGTTTCTTGTGAATGTACGCTACTATCCCCTGGAGCCCTACTACTACATTGTGCACAATAAGTGTGTGGAGGAGGTGAAGCGTTGCAGCATGTACGAGGCTTTAATGCAGCCAGGGACTTCGGGCGCGCAATGTAACGTGGAAGACGCGTATGCGCCGATGCCCTGGGAAACGGAGGAGGCCAAGCGGCTGCTAGCCCCTGAGATTCCAGTGCCGCAGCAGCAGCAGGCTGAAATGGAGCCACAGCAGAAGCAACAGCCGGAAAACGAGCTGGAGTGGGAGGAGGGCAAGCAACAGGTGTCAATTGAATCGGAGCTCAGGTTGGATGATACGCGTCCGACAATGCACGAGGTGGTCAAGCTTAAGGCCGGTGTTGTCCCCAAGTTACCCACAATGGACGCCTTCCAGATGACGCGCCTAATGCGCTGTCATCCAAAGACATTCGGCAAGGCCAGCACAATGGAGAAGCGCAGCGCTTGGTTGCATGTGGCCAAGCAGCTGAATTGCACCGGTTAGTTATATCGCATTATGCGATTCACAATATTCACCGCCCATTAACTGATATTCTGTTCTGTTGCCCACAGTTACCGAGTGCCGCCTGAGCCTGCAGCATGCGCTGCGCGAGTTGCGCGTCCTGAAGATCATCGACAGCAATTGCCGCTGCGTTCTGTCGCAAAAGTATCACTATCACATAAACGAGATTTACAAGCAGGTGAAGATCGGCGGTCAGGTGCTTGTGCGGACGCCGCATCAGCTGAACAAAACGCTGATGCAGCCAATGGAAACGATCTATCCAGAGCGCTATTTGCCCGAAATCAACATGGTCACGTGCAGCACTAGCCTGGTGGTAAAGAATTGGGCCTATGCGGTTAGCAATCTGCCCGTGTGCAGCCAGGACGACATACGCATACGCCTCACTAAAATTTTCGCCAAATACGCCAGCCAGGCGAATATCCAGTGGCCACCAGCCGTTGAAACCAGGCGCAGGAACAGTACCACGCCAAAGTCTTCGCCGGAGAAACGAGCCAAGCTCGAGGAGCAAGCGTAGTTATACTTCTTTCTTTTTTTTTAATTAAGTGTTAATGCTTTAAATATGTATGTTTATTTTAACCTGCCTAGCTGAACGTTAAGGCCAGGTCATAATTGGAATCCAATCCTCGCCCATAATTTTCACATCACATTTTAAGTTTAACTACCATATTGAGAAATATGTTATTATAAGTTATTTAAGTTATGATTAGAACAGCAGCATTTTGTGAACTTCAATTGATTGTCTCAACATTCTTTATTTATAGGATCTATAGACAATCTCTGTAAGAAAGACATCTTATGTTATGTACAGTTACATTTGTAAACATAAAACAAAATATATAAGAACAATTCAAAACGCAAACATAACTTATGGTTCCTTTGAAAATATAGTTGTCGCATTGTCACACGGATTGGACATAGTTTAACGAGCAGGCTGTAATAGGATCATAGTAAGCCTAAATGAAATTGTTGCCGGACAATTGGCAATTTGCCAACGATTTGCTTGCACGCCGGACACAACAAGGGCGGTTTTTCTGTGGTGGTGTGTTTGGTGGTGTGTGCGTCCAATTTCAAAATATTATCAAATGTGCTAACTTGAGCTTAGCAACAGAAATCACGCAGACCCGCGCTCTGCTTAAGCACAACCGCATCCTTGTAATCATTCTGAAGTCTTCTGCCGGACTGCTTGCGCTCGACATGTGTATCGAAGATGCTGACGGCCAGTTTGGCAAAGAGACGCTCGACGTTGACGCCGGTCATCGCAGAGGCCTCCACATAGCCAATGCCCAGGCTATCCGCGTAGATGGACGCCGTCTGCTGGCACACCTGGCGCGACTGGAACGCATCGCACTTGTTGCCCACCAGAAGAATGTGCACATTGTGCGCCGCATGCTTGCTGATCTCGTTCAGCCAGTAGTCCACATGAGTGTAGCTGCGGCGTCGTGTCGTATCGAACACCAGCAGAATGCCCTGCACGTGCCGATAATAGGAGCTCATCATCGAACGGAAACGCTCCTCGCCGGACGTGTCCCAAATCTGCAGGCGCACCTTGTAGCCGGAAATCTCGATGGTGCGCACCTTCGAGTCAATCCCCACCGTGCACTTGTAGTCGCCGGTAAAGCGATTATCCACGAACCGTTGCAGCAGACACGTCTTGCCCACTCCCGCATCGCCCAGCATCAGAATCTTGAAGACACGCCGCTCGTCCATAACGAAATTTCGACTATTATGTTATCTTCAACTGAGCAATTGAATGAAGCCAACGTACAAACATATATCTATTTACATATGTATTTATATATTTCTATGCATATTTATTTATACATTTAACTAAGCATGCCTGATATTAAAAGTCATAGCTTGAATATCGTTGCAGGCAAGTGTGATATTATATGGTAGGTTTATGTGGTTGGTGTTTTGTCCTCTTTGAAGCAGCATAATTACGCTTGGAATTAACAAGTTTTGTTTGACTAGTCTGTAATACAAAAGCTTTTCTTCCATAATTGTTTCGATATTTGAAACTATATGTATGAAATAGTAAACCGCCCATTATAAGATTTTGCAGGCTTGTAAGGAGATTAAGCTACAATAGCCAAAAATGGTTAGGCTTAAAAAAATGTGTGGGTTGCTTTTTTGGAATCAAAAAATATTAAAAAAGTTAAAAATAAATAAAAATAAATAAAAATTTACTTGGTTTCTTTTAAGCAAACCTATGTTTTCGGAACAAGTAATATTAAAAAAGCCCTTTGCTATTGTACTTGCTACTCTCTTGACTGGATTAAAGTTATTTAATATTTTGTAACTTAAAACAAAAGACAAGTTTATCAAAACTAGTTTTATCTTAAAGTAAGACATCAGCCTCGTGGTTAATGGCCCGAAATGATACTTTTTTCCAGCTGGGCTGCAGGACACATCAAATTAACATTCTAATGTTTATCGCTCCACGTTTCCGTCCCACTGCCACCCTGACTCCACCGCACAAGGCACGAGAAGAGCCACCTTAAGCTCCATTGCACATTGAGAACAAAACTACGCAGCGAGCGAGGGCAATAATGTTTGCTCCCGGTGATTAACGCAATTAAACAGGTGCTCAAAATGATGTTTCCAGTGGATTAGCCACGACCAGGTTCAGTTCGCGATGCGGATATTTTACTGCTAGTCCGCCACGCCCGCTAATAAGCGCCACATTAGCAACATGCGCCGCATCCGCAGCCACATCCACAAGCGCATTAATTCAATGTGGATTTTAAGCATCAGCCAGCGTCCATTACATATAGAACGTTGGATAGGGGGCTTGGGGGTAGATTGTAAGCGACGTCTGACGTTAAAATTCCATTAGCCTTACAATGGACTGCTGCAGGGTAGCACGGTTTCGGCCAATAGCCTGTGCCGCTTATGATTTGTAGGTGTTCCAGCCGTGAGATAAAACCTGTAATTATGCCTTCTGTGCCCTTAGGTCTGCGCTTGGGTAGGGGTCTTAAGTGCCGCACTGGGACTCAGCTGTTTCGAATGTGGCCAAGTTCTCATCAGGTAAGTCACCAACAAGTGCCTTAATGTCAAACTTTTCAAAACAATTTTATAACAGTGATAATTTAAAATGTACTGCAAGAAAGCACCTAAAGTGAAAGTAACATTTGGTCCTCTTAAATTCAAATATAAAATAGTCCTAATAAGTTAATAGCCAAGGCTTTGTTTAATTTTTCCTACTGTAAGCAGCTAACTGATCGAAACAATAACAATTTTTTGTTAATTCACACAAGTTCTAACAGTTACTTATTATTATAAAGCTTATTTTATAAATTGAACTGAATAACCCTGATGGAGTTGAACATTTCTAAAGAAAGCGGCTGAGTAAATGAATGTAACTAACATGAGCTTTAACATGAACATGACAAAACATCAAATTTCACATATTTTAAAGAGGTGCTAAAATTGAACTAAGTGTCAGCCAACGTGAGCTTTGACAGGCACATGAGAGGCATGAATCTCAGTTGAAAGTGTGAACTGGTTCCCAACACTTACGCTTGCAAAAGCTCAACTAATGAAGCCTCTGTTTCTTTTTCCACCAACAATGCTTGACACTCTCGCGATTAAAGACGCCAAGCCTCTTCATCCCCTTCATCCTATTCATGCAACTGTGCCCAACAATTCTGGTGCCCAATTCACAGTTGGTCGGCTATGCAATTGTGTTTGTCCAACTGGTTCACATGACCTCTGTGAATGCGGGCACAAACAGACGCCACTTTCATGATTGGTTGGCGTCTGTTCGCATTGTCCACGCACATCCAATTAGCCGCAGTCATTGTAAGCTGAGCTTTGCTTTTTCATTAAAACCAAGTTTTTATTGATTTGAATGCGAATGTGAAAGCGGACTTGGATGAGGATGTGGAAGGGATGCGGATGTGGATGCTGATGCGGGTGTGACAGGAATATGGATGTGGGTGTGACACGGATTTGAATAATCTGAAGTCGAAGACTCAAGATATGATAATTTTAGTAATTCAAAAAAACTAATAACGAACATAACCCAGGCAAGTAAAGTAGGATCCCTGTAATATACACTTTTTTAGACTCGTGAGAGTTCAGGAAATCAATTAAAATCAAAATTTCTCAACTTTAAATCCTGGCTATTTTTGAAAAACAAATGTAATAGTAATTGTTAAGTTTTTTTGACTAAAATGAATGTATTCATTTTTTGCTGGCAATCGATAGCTCTCATCATAAGGAGTACAGAAAGGTGTAACATTCCAAGATTTGACCTTATATGTTCAAGCTATGATGATTTAATTAGTCAAATCATAACTAAGGCAAATAAAGTTGTATTTGGGCGAAATTTATGTCCCCAATTCAGAAAATTTAGAATCGTATCACACTTAAAGATCTAAAGTGTAAGACTGATATTATGATACAGAAGCGTATACAGATGCGGATGCTGATAAAGATACATGTAAATGATACATGTTTTCTTGTTATAAATATTAAAAAAGGCTGGAAAAATAAGTAAGTTTTTCCTACTTAAACATGCTCAATAGGCAGCTTCTTCCTCTGTGTTTGCTATACGAGATGTTTTTTTCTAGGGTATCGAAGAATATGTATATTGAAAGTCTCTAGATCTTATAATATCTAGATCTCTGACTGGAACAGAGCTGCTTTCTTCTGCAACACACACCTTCACAAAACCAATTGACCCCATGTTAGTCAATTTGATTATGTATAGGGTATATTATATGTGAAGAGTGCTGCGGGGCTAACCAGACTTAGCTTAATTCAATGTTTTTGCTTCTGTGCCAAAACAAAGAACACGCCCCATTTGGGAACGCAGCGCTTAAAAGTAAACAGAAAAACCATTAACGCATACAAAAAATACAGCACTTGCTCTTGTTATTATTGTTGTTGTTAGTGCCATTGTTGTACCTGTTGTTGTTGTTGTTGTTGCTTCTGCTGCTGAATCGAGCATGGAAAACAATTACTATGTGGCAAACAAAGATAATTTGCGAACGAGATCGACGACACGATTTAATGACGACTGCGACAGACCCGGCGCAAATTTGGGACCGGGATTATGTATTTCACTTTGTGTAGCAGCTCAAAAAGATCATTAAAAACTGAAATACACAAAATAAAATAAATTCCTAAAGCGGAGTTATTTATTTAACTGTAGCAGGTATACCCAGAAACTTAATCAAACGTAAAATGATCCCAACTTTATGATGATAATATGTATTATTTTTATATTTCTTAAGTGTATTAAGCTTGGATAAAGTGTATAGCTAATATTGTTCTATTGCCGAATGGGTTTGTGAAAAGTCAGAAAAAATTCTATTCTATATAACAAGAAATGTATTATCTTGTGTACTTAATGTTGACCTTGCGCCAGTTTCATATCAATTGTGAGTAAAGCATTTAACAGAGACTTTTCCGCAATTAATACAAGCAAAAAAAAAAAAAAATAACAATAACAAATGTTTCTTTAACTTAGAAATGGCCGTAGTTAATTGTATTTGTCGTTAGCGAAAAGGGAAAATGCAGATAATCATTTTTATGATCCATGAAAAGCCGTACGCTGGAATCTCCGCTGACCCACTAAATCTAATCGTGCGTAATCCACACAACAACAAAGCACAAATCTGGTTTACGACGTGAATTGTTTATTACGCCTAACGAACTTTCTATGCTGGGGCACTTGGCACTTGCATAATCGACCCCGGCCCCCTCCGATGACGCTGCATTTAGCGGGCCGCGAGGTAATCAATGTGGAATCCGCTCTGATTGCATCAGGGGAAAGCACAAAAAGAAGAAACGACAAACGCACCATGCACGACAAATATGTTGAAAGTATTTGTCACTTTTGTTTTTGTTGTGACTTAAAAAGAAAGTGTGAGTAAGAATTTATTTGAGATCTGATTTTTAACACATAAATCCAATGCGATATTATTCTGAATTCATCATAAAATAGCATAAGCAGAAATAATAAATCATATTCGCTTTCAAACGTGCGCGCCCAATAAGCATTGTGACTGGCAATAGAAACTATCGATAAATAACGATCAGCTTAGCAGCTTGCGCTGTCATCACTTTGTGACATCAGTAGCGGGTTAAATGTTTAGGCAATGAAAAGCTTCCACAACTTTCTGTGCTGTGGGCAGAATATAAAAAGCACGATATTTAAAATTTACAATACATTTCAATAACTTAATAAATAAAAAGATATTATATGTGCTTATAATATATAAAGAAGACGTATTGTATTTTTCGTTATTTTACATGTATCGTCCGCTAATCATACCGTCTTTATATATATTTATCAAACACAATATAAATTAAATATTTGCAAAATGAGCTGACATACGAGATTTAAATGCCTGCTAGCAACCTACTGTACACAAGTGGAAACAATGTCAACACGTTCGGGGTGAATGCTAAGGCAATATAATGTTATCGACAGTGACTAAAGTCAGTTGGATCAGATTCATATCGATAGTGGCATCGATAGCCGTCGGAAAGATTAGTCTGTTTGGCGCAATTGCTACGCGAAGATCGTGTGTCTCTCTCACAGTTCAGCAGAAAAACGGTCGCGAGTTCAAGTTCTCCGACTAAAAGGCAGCTTAACATTTGATTGCGATTGTTAATCACACTCGTATGATTAAGTACGAAATTGTCTTTCTTAGCTAGTCTAGTACTAACTAATTGCTAGCATTGTTGTTGTGCGTGCGTGCGTCTCTCTGCGTGCGTGTGTGTTCTCCGGGCACTTGGCGTTTGGCACTTGGCTAACCGGTGCCGCCGGGGGAGATTTGGCAACGGATTCGTTACAGCGCTCTTGTTTTAATAAGATTTTTGTGTTTTTTATTTTGTGCTTTTCGAATGTGTCGCAATTAAATAATATATACATACAAACATAATTATTTTTTATGATTATTACTTATATTTAATTGCCGAACAAGAACAGCAGCGGCCATAGTTGTGAAGTGCGAGAGTGCCAAATTCGCGAATTGAAGCGAGGTGTGTGTGCAATTCGGAATTGGAGCAATAGCCGCAGCAATTGTCCAGCTCTGCGCGATCGATGCAATTCGCAATTACGCTGTAAGTGTAAACGCAGTTACTCTGAAGTCCTGGGTCGCTGCGGGTCCCTTTTCCTTATTCTGTTTCCCCTCGTGTTTCCCCTTCCCTGTGCGTAGTCCACGTTGCACAAGTTCAAGTTCAACATTGGCCTGCGGCTGCTTAACCGGCAAAAAAAAAAAACAAAAAAAATTAGCAACGTGTTGTCGCGTTGCCTTTTCGCATTGCCGTTGCGCCCACAACTTGAACTTACAAGCGACAGGCGTACTCTCACGAAATTTTTACACACGCTCTCTCCGGTAGTCGCGCTCTTTTGGTGGGCTGCTGCTCTCCTGCATTTTGTTGCGTGCATTGCACCTTTGGCCGTGTGTTCCTCCTTAGGCCTTGCCTGCCGTTGTCTCGTTTTTCGCTTTCGATGCGTTTTGACAGCGAATTGCTAATCGCCGCGGCATTTCGCACTCCACAAACACACGAACACGCACACACAGGCGCACGCCCCTGCGCCACCCACTAACACTTGCACTCATCACACACACATACAGTGGGATCTTGTCATTGTTCTTTTACCTCTCACTCTACCACGCTCACCTCACTCGCCCTGGCGCTCGCATTCTTTGCGTTTTTGTCATTTCCTTCGAAGCAGCGACAGCAGCAGCAGCAACAACTTTCTTAGATAAACAACATTTGATAAGTAATTTGTGTATATTTATGTTCCTTTTATTTTTTGGCGAATTGGCTATCGGCTTGGCTTGTCGCCCGCTTGTCTTGGTTTTACCTTTTTTGCATTGTTCTCGGCGTGTTTGATAAGACGCCGCGGGCTAAGTCAACGATTTTAGCTTATCGCTCTTCCTCCTGCCGCAACAATAGGTAACCAAAAGAAGTTCAGCAATTACCTCACTGGCTGCAGATATGCCAAATCATGTACATACACTTATACATACATATTTATATGTGGATACATGCGTGTCTTCATAATGCCCATTCACATGCAATTTACCTTCGTCTACCGTTCTATTAGTTCTAGATAGCGAGCACAGTCTTATCTACGGATCCTTTTCTCCTCGTATCGCTGTTCAATCAGGTACACTTTTCAATATTTTCTGTGCGTGTGTGTGTTTGCTTAGAGATTTGCGTCTTATAGTACTATGCAACTGGACTAGTCTTCCCAAACACTTTACTACATGTCGTTGGCACCGTTTATTTCAATTGGAAAACTCTATCATTTTAAAAGACGCAGGTAAAACTCAAGACTTAAGGACCTATTCTTCAAATTACAAATTTGAAGCGAGTTTCATTAATTAAAAAGCATTATGAAAAATATTAAAATATTATTATTATTTTCATGAAATTGTATAATGCTTATATGAAGAATATAAACAACAATAAAACACACTGTAAATAATGTGATCAGAACCATCTGTTTAAAAAAAATGGATTATAACATAAATAATTTTTACTTATCTTAAGATATCAAGGTGTATTATTACGTAACATGTTAACATATTAGGCAAATTAATGAAGATCAACAAAGAAAGAGGAATGGAAGTTAAAAAAAAAAACATAAAAATTAGACAAAAAAAAAATAGTGTGGAATTCTTGGAAAAGATTATTTCGATCAGAAAAAAAAACAAATATTAATATTCTTTAAACACACTTAAAAATTACACGTATATATAAAGTACAGTATTTGATGTCAATAAGAAGAAATGCAAAATTTTTTTCTTAATGCCAAATATTTAATACCCTTACACATTTGCCAAATGGTTTTATTAATAATCTGGAAAAGAACTTTATTCTTAGATAGGATGTGATTGTGGGATATTGAAGTCCAATGTTGCATAGTTTCTGTTAGTTAGCTTATATTTGAAATTAGTATAATTGACAAAGATTTTAAGAGTTTTAAGTCAGATCGATAGTATGACATATACATATAAAGAGCCAAACAATGTGGCTCCGAGGAATAGGAATACTTTTGACTGTATTTATCGAGATATTATATAAGTCTCATAGACAAATGACGTATGAAATTTGTAATAGCTTCTGTTAGGGCATACAAAAATGCCAAGCTTAACTGATATACATAAGAATGGCTTGTTTACACCTGAATTATTTTTTATTACTTTAAGATCATTATTTTTCATAGTTGCTGTTAGGTATATAAACAATCATACTGTGTGTATATATAAATATATTCACAATAAAGTGTCTCAAGTTTGGCAAACTTCTCAGTTTTCAATGGATCGCAAAGCCTTGCCTTCACTTGTTTATACAGTAAGTCGATCGATCAGTGGACCTTACCCAGTGATCTACACTTGCGACACCCACTTGATGTGTTTTTTGTTTAGCTTTTTTTGCCTAAATGAATCACATAAAGTGGCAAATTTGTTGGCCAAATATGCGAGGTTTAACTATGTATTTGCCGCATGACCGAATTGTGATCACTTCGCGATCAGTTTCATGTGGGCAGCAGTAGCAGCAGTTTAAAAGAGACACATATAAGAGTGCCTGACTAGACTATACCCTTTCGCTTTTTTATATACATACCAAATAAATTGGCCTTAGCTTTTAACGCTTCCGGAGTATGACAATAAGACTAGATATTAAAACAAATTGAGAGTTTGTTATACGTATGATATGGAAGAAGATATATTTATAAATTAAATTTGTAAGTCTGCGTCTCTTACAGTTTACACAGCGATTAAACCCTTGCTCAAACTTGCTTTCACATTGCGTACAGGGTATATTGAAAGAAGAGAGAGAAGATAAAATTGACAGAGTCGCATAGCAGTGTTTGCGCTCGGTGGCCAACTGTTTCAATAGAAAGCCGCGATCGCCGCGTGGTGATCGCGAGGCGTGCTCGAGGTCAAGCCTGAAGATGATCAAAAGCGAACGTGAGTCGCTCGCATTCGCTCGAGCGGCGTCGATCGTCAGCGTCTAAATATAGATTTCGACCATATTTGATGATAAATATTGGCAATGAGTGGCACCGAGTGCCAACCGGACCTGCCTCAACCTGCCCAGCAATAAGTATCTGTTGCTGCGGTTGATGCGGCTGCAGCGGCTGCTGCGGCTGCTGCACGCGTGTGCGACAAACCACGCGCAGACAACAGACGCAGCAACATGTCAGACAGCGGCCCCCGCGCGACATGCGACATTTATGCAGCGACTGCGCTGCCGCTGCTGCTGCCGCTGCTGCTGCCTTAATAAGTTTTAATCTATTTGTCAATATTTCCTTGTTTAGTTCTCAAACATTGCACATGTTCATCTGCATCTGTATTTGTATATGTATCGGTGTCTGTGTTTTGTGCTCTTGGCACCCGTCTGCGTATCTTTTGGGCCCAGTTCTTCGGCTCGTCGCCTCGCCACACAATGCCCGCGTATTCATAAACAAGGCAACTACCGACTTCGTCTCACACTCCGACAACGAGTCCGTCTTCGTTTTTGACTCCTTAGCAGCCGCAGGCCCTCATCTAGTTCGGTTGGTGCTGCTGTTGCCGGTGCCACTTTGCCACTTCCAGTGGGTTGCCATGCGGCGTTGCAAGCAGTTTTTGTATACTCTTCCAAAGAATATTAAACAACTTAATGATCATACAAATCTCTTTGTCAATGATGCTGTAAAGTTGTTCAAATATACATTAATATCATATGCTGCATATCTTTAAAATTGAACATTATCGGTTTAACTACTATAATATTGAAGCCGTATCTTGTCTTTAAAGAGTATTCCATCTGTGCCATGCCGCAATCTTGTCTGGTCTTTTTTCTTTTAATTTCGTGCGTTTTGTTTGTCTTTGCTGATATGTACGAATGTGTGCCTGTTGATCTCTCTCCTGTTGCCCCTGTTGCCTTCCCACCTCCCATCTACCACGTTCCCCTGGCCCACTCTTTGCTGTTCTTTGCACATTCGCCTGTTGGGCGTTGGGCAACGTTGGCGTTCGTGCAAACTGTCGTCATTGTATTGTCATATTTCTGTTGCATGTGTCCTCTGTACCGCCCCCCGCCCTCATTTTCTTATTTTCCATGCGTCTGTCAGTCTGTTTTTAAGTCCCTTTGTCAGTCTATTTGTTTGTTTGCAGTAGTTTCTGTTGCTGTTTCAGTTTTCTTAGCTGTTGCAAGAACGCAGAAAGTAAAAGTTGCATCTTCTGTGTGGCCTAATAGAGTTGCAAGCAGATGTGAGTTTGCCTAGTCCAACGTCAACATTTAAAACATTACTCTTTAAATATTTGTGGAAGTCTACCGAATATTAAGTTAAATACTTCTTTGCCCTTGGTTAAGGTTTATTAATTTTTAGGAATTTATGTTCTAGTTATATATACAAACATATGATCTTTGGTTGGCCCTACCTTTTGTTTAGCAACAGCTTGACTTCATAATCACTTTGATATTAAATAACAATTATTTAGCATAAATGTATAACGACGACTTCAAGACGATTGTATATATAATGAGTTAGATAGATTTCCATATGGAAAAATACCAGTTGTTTGAGCCTGATTGAGTTGGCAACGTGTCGGAAAGTGTGTCAAAAGTGTCTTAAAACATGCCTCCAATCAATTGAAGCACTGACCTTGCGCACGCTGATTTGCATTGTGGCTGGCAAGCAGTCATAGATACACTATCTGACAGATACGAATACAGCCCCCAATGAGCCCAAGCAACCAAATCGGCCCTCAATTGCTGGCCGACACTATCCAGTTGTATTTGACACGAATTGTTTACACACACAACATTTTTTTGCCATGGACACTTTATGCGAGCGAATTTTTTTTATAGAGTGGAGTGGGGTATATGCATTTCAATTGTGGCGAATTGACGCTTATCGGGATTCGTTCGCACAAACATTTCAATTGATTTGTTGAGGAATTAATTGACTGAATGCGCAGAATGCGATCGCCTTGGCGACACTCGAGATGCGGACGCAAATTCACCTTCAGCCTCAATTTACAGCCAAGCGACGCTGGCAGCGACGCAGACTGCGACTGCGCGTCGGTTATCAATAGCGTGTTTATCACAGCACAGCAAAGCGTCTCGAAACAAAGGCGAGAAACATCGGCTAAAGTTAGATAAGAGGTTAAAGCGTATGTGTTTCAGCATTCGACAATCTATAAATGAGCGTTTCGTGAATGCCAAGCGGCTGGGCTTGCAATGTATCTGTATCTGTATCTGTGTATTCGCCCAGTATCTGTATCTCGAGCCGTGCCTCAACTCGAGCTGTCAGCTGTAAGCAGCTGGCGTGTTAATGTCGTATCTGCCAATTTGTATATGTATCTATGTGTGTATATATTGACAAACCTATATACATATATATAGATATGTATCCGTATGTCATGGTTGTCTTCAGTTTATAACTCGATATCGTTTAATTAACTTTAATTTAACGCCGCTTTAACCTCTTTTGTCGTGTTACCTTAACATAAATACACCCAAATTAATAAACAATCGTTCAGCTTTAGTATTGTATCAACTTTGAACTGGGGCAGCTGCAAGCAACTGCCATTCGGTCTGAAATTTCATGCCACACAAAATCTTTGAGCTGTGCTAACAGCGTCATGCAGAGAGATTTCGTTATTGTTGTTGTTGTTGTTGTTATTGCTGCTATCTCGTGTGTCGCTTTTTGCTAATGAGCCGGTCCACAAAATGGTAAACATAAACAAGAAACATCAACAAGTTGGGAAAACTTGATGACGAGACCGAAGTACAAATACTCTTTACCTAATAAATATTTAGACTGTTCAAACTGTTAAGATATTGTGTAGGTGATACGGCTTAGTTTCTTCGGGCCTATCAGTTCTTACAGACATGTGCCTTAATATATCTATAGCTTTTCGTGGAATAGTCGTTACTATATTTTTGTTTAAAATAATGTCTTATTTGTAGTCAACTGTATTTTAATATCTTTACAAAAAGCTCAAGGTTTCAAATCTCAAATATTACATTTCCCAATTGTTCTTTGTATGCTCATATTTTGTTTATTTTAATGTATTTGTTAGGGGCTTATACTTTTTTCAATCTGTGTTTGCATCATTTTATTCCCCAAGAATGTTATTTGAGCTATGATTTAGTTTAAAATTGTGTTACTTTAATAAATTGCATATTCCATTGATCCCTACACAAAATACAATTTGCCATAAGCTCTCCATTTTCTACTGCGTGTTGTTTTTCATTTTCTATTTCAACATATAACAGTACAAGGCTTTTGCTTTATAGTTTTTTAAACCTTTTTGTTTCCGTTTTGTTGTTTTTCTAATATATATGTGTATATATGTAGTATATATGTAATATACTTTTTTTAATATCCTAGAGCTTTATTGAAATTTTAAAGTGTTTTAAATTCCACTGTTTCACAATTAATATTGCATTTTATTCATACACCTTAACTACTTATTTATATAAATCCTCGCATATTGTTTCACTTTCTGCTCGTTCCACTTGTATGTTTTACATTCCCCTGTGCCTAAACGATATAAGAGGTTGTTCATGTTTCAAACTACAAATATCATTTGCCCATTTCTATGGCTTACTTCCCACAACTTATGACTTAACTTATTTATTTCCGCATTCCACAAAGCTAATCTTCATTTATGGTTACACAATCTTGAATTCCATTTCGACTAGTTCTGCTCAGCATAGAAATTAAAATCAAACCGATTATACAATTTGTTAGTTAAAGGGCATATTTTGAATTGTTTGTTTCACTTTCCATCTAGATAAATGTTGCAAACACTTCCACGCGTATCTCCTTCGAATCGATTGCGATGATCTTAATGCGCCTCATGACAAATTCAAAGCACTCGGCAATGTGCATAGAGTGTAAATCATATAATAAACAATTTATATACACAATGCAGCTTAAATAAATAAAACTCCCGAGACAAAATCTCATTTCGTATGCATTTAAGCTTGAATAATGAGCTGCGACTGCGACTGCGCAGCGACTGCGCAGCGACTGCGCAGCGACTGCGCAGCGACAGCGACGCGATTTCGACTACGTCGGTTTGACGCGCTTTTTTCACGCGTTTTTCATGTCACACAATTTAGTTGCTTATATGCCCTGCAAAAGTATAGTGTAGGGTATTAATAAACCATTTTTAAATTTATTTTGGAATGAAAAATGTACTTTCTTATATAGTTTTTTAGTTAACGACAAAGTCTTTTATAGTTTAAATTAAAAAAATCTTTCATGCTTTTAATAATTGTTTATACTTTTTTATACCTAACAAAAGTAACTTTTGCAACATTTTAAAGTTTAATTTTTAGTTTAAAATTTGTTAAGAGCT
The DNA here is from genome assembly GCA_004143845.1 of Drosophila lacertosa. Classification (NCBI taxonomy): domain Eukaryota; kingdom Metazoa; phylum Arthropoda; class Insecta; order Diptera; family Drosophilidae; genus Drosophila; species Drosophila lacertosa. The sequence goes on along the minus strand of SCDZ01000234.1, from coordinate 94,057 downwards.
CTTTACAGGGTAGCTGTAGAGCTGCACTGTGTTTTCTGTGTCGTTTTGTATTATTTTAATGGTTGAGCCTAAAAACTGTGCGTAGTTCGAATGCAGTTCAAGTGGCTTTTTGTCTCTCTTATCAAAACGTGTAAATCGCTGGCACTTTAATTTGCAATTCAACTTCCATCAACTGTTGACGCATTTCGAACAAGGCTGATGAAATTTTTGAGCCAGTTAACCAAAAAAAAGAAGAAGTAAATGAGTTAAAACAGAAAAAAAATGAAATAAAAAAGGCATTAAACAGCAGACAGACAAGAAAATAAGTAAAATGGTTATGTAAATGCAAATGGAAATGAAAATGTAATTAATGAGCATAAAATGCGGAAAATTGTGGAAAATATGTGAAACAAGTTTTCATTTTTATGCGTCGCGCAATGCGGTTAGGACAGCCAACCCCAGACGTACATCCAGACAAACAGACAGACAGACATATAGTCGCCGACAAGCGGACGGACGGACGGACAGCGTCAAACATCTCGGACAGTGTTTGGACAGTGCGATTGCTCCGTTAGCAGCGTTTTTTTTGCTTTTAATTAAAACCACGAGTATCTGCAAGATACATTCACTTTTTATTTGGTTAATCGGTCGCGGTGTGAGGCTTCCAATTGCCGTTTGCCTGGTCTCAACTCACATTGAGCTGACACTCAATTGGGCAGCACTTGAACATTCGTAATGAGCATGTGGTCTTCATAAATCAAATTTATCAATTTGCCTTCCAATCACCAACGAAAACTCTGTTTTGTGATATCTATTTTTTGTCTTCTTTTAGCTCATTGAAAAGCATCTAATGTATTTGTTTTGTTTCCTTTTTGTAAAAAAAGCATAAAGATAATATAAATTGTTTTGATTAGATGAGGTTTAGAAATTGGTTTTGTTAATTTAATGATTTTTATGATCTATAGATTTCTGTTGATGCTGTTCTTTAAGATATCTTTTGAAATTGGAATAGCTAAAAGAAAATGTGTTGTTTATCAAAAGCAATGAAAACAATGGAAAACAATTATAATTTACATTATTCTAGAAGAGATAATATATCCAAATATGAAGAAAAAATATGGAAACTGTTATATATAATTATTATTAACTGATCGGTTAGTGATATGTTTTTAACAGCCATTTTAATAGCGTCGCCTCTTTAACTGTGCTGCTGCCAACTCATTTGAAGTTCCATTGCCTTTGTACACACAAGACGACAGTCCTCAGTCATAACGCTCACTCTACGCCTATTTGCCCGTGTACTTAATAAACCCAGCACTAACTCGTTGTCAATCTTTTATCCACAGCTGCCCAGCACGTTTCAATATCTGGCATGCACAAGTGTGTGTGCGGCGTGTGTGTGTGTGTGTGTGTGTGTGTGTGTGTGTGGTGTACGGGCTACCCACCTGCCGCATAAGCAAATCGAACACGTTAATTAAATGTCAACAGATTTGAAGTTGAGGAGCGCGCGGGACGCGAAAGGACGCGGAGTTGAAACCGAAACTGAAACCCAAGCGAAGGCAGACGCTGAAACTGAGGTGGAGGCAAAAGCAGACGACGACGGCAACGAGTTGAAATTGTGCAAAATGTTTGCATGACTGTCAAATAAATCATAAGAAGCGCAACATAAACGAAATAACAACAGCAACAACAGCAGCAACCACAACAGCAACAACAACAACAACCACAAACATGGTTAATGCTGTGATGGATGCCATTGCGGTAAGTGTCCAATATCCAAATAGTAGCCACTGTCCACAGTTGTCCCATATCCAGTGTCGTCGTCAAGCTCGTTTAATTTAATTTATAAAATAAATACACTAAATTATTTTCATTTCATATAAATTTATTTTTTAGTTTTATGATTCCTAAATTGAAATTGCAGTCGCAGCCAATTGAAGTTTTGTTTGTACTTCAAACAAGAAACTCAGTGATTGTCGTTTATATGTACATATATGTATATGTGTTTCTCTACCTCTCTCTCTCACTCTTTTCTACACATTTTATCTCTCTTTCTTGCAGTGTTTTTTTTGCGCTGCTTTGCCCACATTTTCAATTTGAATTTGTTTGCTGTGGCAATTGCTCAATTGGCTGACTGTTCAACGAGTGTGTGTGTGTGTGTGTGTGTTTATGTGTGTGTGTTTCTGTCAGGGTGTGTGTGTGTGTGTTGCACATTACACGCTAATCCATGTGTTTAAGGCCTTTTTCTCCTTTGCATTTACATATTACGTATAAAGCGACACTGCACGCTGCACATTAAGCGTGCAATGAGGCGTATGCGTGTTATGATGCAGCTTGGAACACCACGTGTATGCCTTCTAAATGGTCTGTAAAAAAACCTGAGCAAATTAGAGACACGCATGCAAGTGAAGCACATACTGTTCCTACGTATATATGTGGCATGTTTAGAGGAACAGAGAAAGTGAAATCAACTAAGCAGAAGAAAAAATTAAATTAAAACGAAAATTTCTTTAAAAGTTGAGTAAGAATAAGTTTGAACTAAGTTTTCTCTTAAATTCTTCATAATCAATTTTTAAATAAACTTTCGTATTCTTATTGATAAATATATAATTTTTTAAATTGCATTTTTTTGAATTTTGTTTTAAAATGTTTTTTTGAAGCTTTTGTTTAAGCGCAGTTAAATAAAAATTAAATTATTTTTTAATTTTAATCTTGTCTGCATTTATGTGATTCAAGTATTTATCATGCGAATTTTTATCATTCGTTCATTTTAAGCTTCACACATTTTAAGAGCTGTTCAAAATTGAATAAAGGTGATTGTGTATTTATTGAAAATGTATATGCTTAAACATTGCAGGTCATAAATTTCTTGTTCCATTCAAAGAATTCTGTATCCGCTCTACTCAAACCCAAAGTCGATTTTACTTTATATAAGTTTTTAAACCGCACAAATTTGTTGTTTATATGCTAAATGAAAAGATTTTTTTTTATTAGTTGTATGTAGCGCACTTATGTGTCTGCTTTATGTGATTCATGCGAATTTGTTTTTCCACTTCAGTTTTTAGCGCATAAAATTTGCATAGAGCCCGCAACGCTTTGCGAGGTTTTTGGCCAAAAACTGTAGAAATATTTATAAATACCAACAGCAACAACTAAGTGAAACAAAATATAAAACAAAAACAACAAGTGATACTACAACAACAGCAAAAAGAGAAGTAAATAAATAAAAACCAAAATAAACGCGCAAAACCCGAAAAAAAACTAAAACAAAACAAAAAAAAAAGCAAAAGTGGAGCTCAAATTAGCACAGAGCGTGGGAGCTGGTTTGTGTTGCGGCTGACGTTGTCGTCGACGGCGGCGTCACTGCTGACGTTGACGTCGCTGCTATTGTTAACGCAGCCGTTCAGATATTTTGGCATTAAGCGTTGCACGTTGCACGTTGCTGTGTTCTTGTTTTTTTTTTTATATTTAGTTTTTTGTAGTCCGACCCCAGCCACGGCCCCCAATAAACCCGTTATGATCAGCCGCGACACTAGCGCGTTATTATTTGAGGCGTTGCGTTATCGCCAGCCTCGTCAAGGCCTCCCCACTCAAACTGGATGCCACCGGCCGGAAGTCAAGACCAGTTCGGGCCGGGCTCCAATCGACGCCGTCCGTTGCAGGCCTTTCAGCTGCAGCTTTGTTTGTTTAACGGAAATTCCTCGCGGAGGCCTAGACGCTTGGGCATGATTTGGCAAGAAAAAAGAACAACAACGGCAACAGCAGCGACAAAAAATATGAAAGAAAATCAACGGCAACCAACTTGCGTCGTTTCTCATGGCCAGTCGAGGCGTCAGCACTTGATTGTCTGTGTCAAGTCGATGGCTGCTTGAGACATCCGATCATTAACCCACAAACCTGTCAGATTTGCATAGAACTTGATTGGCAATCGAATCTGATTCTCATTCTCATTCTGATTCCGATAGCTGTTGCAATTTTCCAATTAAAAAACGCTTTCAACTTCTTTTGTTTTGTTTTTGCCTGTGTGATTTTGGCTTGCTTGCAAGCACAGTTTGTTTTTCTTAAGGGTCATAAAGGGTCAATGTTAATGCAAGAGTTAGCAGCTTCTTTCGATTTTCAAAGCTAGCCAACTCAAATTCACTTTAGATTAGAACTATGTCATTATACAAGTTATAAATTAAGATTAGAATCAGAAAATTTGTTTCAGCGTTATAAACTAAAGCGACAAAATTTTTTACATTAAAAATATTCTTTTGAACCTCTATATATATTTTTAAAAAAGAACTCATATTCAGTACAATAAAAGAACATTCCCCTCTCATAAACGCAGTCATTTTAAAAAAGTGAAGTTAGAAAATTAAATTCTTAACCATTGTACATTTGACAGTATTGTTTTTTTTTTCCTGTTTTTAAAGGAATAAAATTTAATCCAAAGCACTTTATGTATCGTTTTTTCTTTTAAAAATTTTACTTTCCATTTATCATAAATTAAATAGTTTTTTTTGTTCTAGCTTTTCTCTAGTTAACTTAAAAACATCTTTGTATAAAACAAAGTCGTTCGACATTTTTATACTTTCCTTATTTCCGTTTAAGAGTTTCCTTTTTTTAAATCGACTTTTTTTATCTTTATAGCTGCTCAGCTCGCTGGCCAGTGATTTGGATGTAATGCTGAACGATTTGCGTTCGGCGCCCAATCACAGTACAACAACATCGACAACAACAGCAACAACATCAAGTGCGACGGCTACAGCAATGACAACAGCAACCGTTAACCAACAGCAGCAACTGCAGCACTCAAGACAATTGCAGCTGCAGCATTGGCAAAGCATAAGCCAGAACAACAACAATTACAAATACAACAATAAGTGCAATAGTAGCAGCAGCAGCAACAACAACAACAACATCAACCACAACGTGCAACTGCCACGCCCACAATGCTTAAGTGATATAAAATTGAGGCCTGTCAAAGCGGCCCGATTAACATCAACAGCAACGGCAACAACACCAAGCACAGCGGCAGCAGCAACAACAATTATGCAACAACAATCAAATGGCTTTCAGCGTCGCCGTCTGGCCCCAAAAACGACGCCGCCGCCGCCGCAGCGACGTACAACGCGGCGACTGCGCAGCGAGCAGCAGTTGCAGCAGCAGCAGCAGCAACAGCAGCAGCAGCTGGATACCGATGCCGATACGGATGCTAGCGATTTGGCCAACATGACGTCACCGCTGAGTGCCAGTGCGGCGGCCACGCGCATCATTGGCCTCTCGCCGGACGTTAAGAAGCTGCAGAAGCTGCCGCTTTGGTGCCGCAGCACCAACAACAACAACAACAACAACAGCAGCAGCAGCACCGCTGTCAGCGGACTGGCCGCACAGCGTCGACCAACAACAGCAACAACAACAACAACAAAACGCCACATTCAGCTTCATAATGTGCATCATAGGTAAGTTTGAAAAACTTGTGAACTGCGCTCTAGACTGGCCATAATTATGCCCCTTGTTTCTGGTTGCCGAAATTGGCAATGGGGCGGATTCGTATGACCAAATACGGCGAATACGAGGAACTCGACTGACCGACCGACCATTGGCTATGCCACATCCTCGGCTGGATGAGCGCGGCCTTGGGCCGTGCACAGACCCAGGAAGGTGCTGCGCCGTGGGTGTGCCACTGACTGCCGTGACTCAGACCAGGCACACAAGCCTCTATATGTGTGTCTATGTGTGTGTGTGTGTGTGTTAAACATATATGCAGAGTCACAGTCTCAGTCGCAGTCGCAGTCACAGTCACAGTTCGTCTGCGAAATGGTTGCACGCATCGTTGAACGCTTCATGCGAATGGCGAATGCTTCAATGCCTACGAGGTGCCTACCTAGGCAGTCAGTCTGAACAAACAAACAAAAAATATATAATTGTTGAGACTGATCGACCAGAAGATGCCCTGTCCGATCGTTTTTGTACTCAAAAGAAAGCTACAAAAAGAAAACTATGGAATTATGCATAAAACATGTTCAACTTTAGATCAAATGCCCAATCTTTAAATTTGTTCAAGAATATTATATAGGATTGTGTGCGCTTACACAGCCAATATACCTTTTTTTCTGCATTTGCAGGGTGTGAAAACACAAAGGCAAATTCTTTATATAATTACAAAAGTATTACGAGAACATATTTAAATATATATGTGTTTTTATATTGTGTTCGAGAATAATTGCAGCTTTGAATCTGCCTTGAACTACCTTTTGGGTTCAATACTAAATTATATTATATGATAATGATTTAGAAGTAATCTTTTTACAATATTTGGTATACATTTAAAAGCGACAATATTTTGTGAAAATACCTTTTTATTATTAAATTCAATTATACTATTTGGCTCTTATTAATTTGAAAAGAATTTCAAAATATTTTGTGTTATTTTATGTTTTCCTTTTGTTTTGAATTAATTAGGAACTCTCAAGTCTTTGTTAAGTGCAATTTGATGAAAATCAGAAAATTTAGCGACCTTTTCATTAACTGACGCAATTGAAAGTCGACTTCTGTTGAAAAGGTCAAAGGCAACTGCATTTGACAGTCAACTAATGCCGCTGGAGGTTGGGCTGACTTCGCTTTGGCTTTGTCGTTGTTATGTTGGGTTGGGTATACAAAATCTGTGCCGGCTTCAGCTCCAATCCCGCCTTCGTTTCGCACGCCTTGGCCGCGTGTCGCATAAACTAAACACAGAAATATTTTTGTAATCCATATAAGCGCAATATGTTTAGCATATAAATTATGAGGCCAGTCAACGGCAGACGTTTGCAAAACTACAAAACGGCTACTGGAATCCCTCCTCATCCTACCCTCCACATCCTCCGCTCAGGCAAAAGCACTCGAAACCCTCGTCGCGGTTGGTTGTTGTTGCTGTTGTTGTTGTTGTTGTTCTTTCGTAATCGTCGTAGGCGTCACATGAATTTGGTTGAAGACATTTGGCCAAAACAATGCGGCAACAGCGGCTAACAAATGGGGGGGCGGGGCCCAGCAAATATGTTAAAATGCAGTGTTTTATTTTATGTGGCTGTCCGCAAAGGCAAACAACAAAAGCAACATCACCAACAACAACAACAAGAACAACCAATAACAATTTACAACAATATCCCTGACAAGAACAAATACAACACGCCATAAACTTAAGTAAATATGAATATGGACATGGCTAGGATGACGATGGCTTCTTCAGTTTTCAGTTTCAGCCTGTCGCCGCCTTTCGGCTGTTGACACCCGCTCAACCAGCCAGAACCACCCGACCAACCACCAGTGGGCCATTCAGGGTGGTGGGGCACTTGTGCAAGGGAAAGTTTTCCGTTACAAAGGGTTGTGACTTTTGTGTCTTTAGCTATTTATTAAATTTGTTTGCTAACACACACACTCACACACCCTTACACCCACACTCAAACACAATCTCAAGCAATATGCGGGCTTTATATGGTTGAAAAAGGAACGGGGAGGGGAGCTTGCGGGTTGGGGTTGGGGCTGGCTGGAACAGCAAACAGGACCAGCGAACATGAGCTGCGTAACTAATTTGCTTAAAGTGCAGGATGGCTCATCAGCGACAATGATGGCACAGTGAAACGCAACGAACGATGAAAGGTTAAAAGCCAGAAATGTAATAATAAAGTTAATTAATTAAAAAAAACGAAATTATAAAAAAAGTTATGTTTAAACGAGAGTAAGCATCAAATGGAAAAAATGAAGAAGAGATTAAAACTATAATATCTATAAAAAATATATTGTTAAATAGAAATAATGGACAGGTTGCTTGGTATTGACAGTTCAAATATACAAAAATGTTAAAAAAAATATAAAATAGATAAACATAAAAAGATGTATTGAAACAAAGACACGAGGAACTATTATTGTTAATTCTATAACACACTACAAAAATATTCAAGTCTGAAAGCACTTAAATAAAGATTATACTACATTTTAAATATAGTATTTAAGTTAATTCGAGACCCTGGTTATCTACTGGTCGGAATTCAAAAGTTTTTCAATGAAATTTTGTCCGCTTTATAATAGACTTGAAACCACTGTAAAAGCTACACACATTCACATAAATATAAATGAATATATGTATGTATAGCCGCAAAAAAGTTTTGGCTTCAAAGCGTTTTGTGGTCCACATGCAACGGGTAACAAATAATAAAGGGGTGAGTGGGTGGGGAGCTGGGCTTTAGGGCAGAGTGTTTGTTGGCGCTTGCCAAGCAAATTGATAACGTCGAAGACGAGCTGACAGTTTTGCCTGTCTACATCATCATCATGATGATCAACGCTTGGCGCAAGTTTTTCAAAAAAAAAAAAAAAAAAACAAAAATAAAAACTTTGCCGCAATTTGCGCGTTTCGAGCTGTTGCCCACTTTGGCGGGTTCAACGATGCGTATGAGCAACAAATGGATGGAATCCCAATTTCAACCGGTGTGGCCCAAGCGACAGGTGTTTGCTTTATTAACTGCCAACTGACAACTGACACAAGCTCCCCCCCACCCCTTCCCATAACCCGCCAGCTTAGCTCATGTGGTTTTTTGAGCTCGTTGACATGTAAACAGATTAACATAATTAATTTATTTGCATTGTTGTTGTTGCTGTTGTTAGCCTGGCCTAATCTAGCTGAAGTTTTTCGCTTTGTTGCTATTTTTGTTGTCGTTGTTGTCGCATTGTTAGCAAACTAATTTGCGCTTTTTGTCGTCGGCTAATCAAATTAATTAGCGTTGCAAGCGCCCATTAATCAAAATGCATAAATATTTAAGTAGCGTTGCGGTTGTCTGAGTGTCTGTGTGTGTGTGTGTGTGTATGAGAGTGTGACATTTTGTATATAAATTACTTCTTGAGCATAACCATTGTGTTTATAAAAAGTTATCTGTGTACTTGAAATAATTATGTTTATTATATTAACTAAACCCGATGAAAAAGGGTTAAATGGTTATGTAAGAGGCAGATTGTTTATATTAAGATACAGACCTTTGTTACAATCTATAAAGAAGCAAAAACAGAATTAAGTGCATTTAAAATTATTTAAAATATGAACAATCAACTAATAACACTTTAAAAGGACACAATCTTCTAGCTTGGTATTTTTATTATTGTGCAAGTGATTCATAATAAAACTACTTTTTTATAGGTTTGAATCACTTGCACAATATTAAAAATACCAAATTAATATACTTCTACTCTTACCGCAAACTAATTATCCAATAATAGTAAAGTTATACAACAATTGTGCCTTAGAGACTTTTAAAAACACAATGTATGTAAATAATAATAGTTTTTTTGAAACACAAAAGTGTTTTACTTACTGTAAAGAAAATCAATATTTATACCTAGCTGGAATTTGGGGCTCACAAAAGGTCCATTGAATGGTAATCAATGCCAAGCTTGTTGGCGAGCAAAAGATTCGAATCCAAATGCCAATCAATAGTCATAAAACGTTGGCTGCATGATGATATCGAAGTTCGTGGCATTAGCGCAGCACAAAACGCGGACAATCGTATCAATCATATTTAGCATACAACTGTCAGTCAGTCGCTCAATCCGTCAATCGGTCAGTTTATCAATTTGAGTCGAGGTTACAGCTCACGGCTTGAGCAGCAAACGAAACTCAAGCAAAATTGACGAACTGAATAACTGACAAGTCATTTCAATGCTGAGAAAGCTCAAATTTCGCTAACTATGCAGAAGGGCGGGGGGCGTGCCCGGTTACTGGTTACTGTAGAGCTGACAGCTATAAAATTGACAGCAGCAACAGCAGCAGCAGCTCCACTGAAGCGTCTCATTAGCCAAAAGTTCTGTCCGCCTGAACTTATTCATTCGCACACACACTTACATTCATTTGCCCACTCACACCTTATTCACTTATGCACAGTGCCAAATTTCCCCTGACAATAGACCGCAAAAGCAAAAGACCAAAAGAATGACCAAAGACATAAAAAACACCAAACCTTCTGAGTGTAAACATTAAAAGCAGCAAATATGCAAATTGAAAGGACAACCAAAAATAGAAACGCCAACTGAGAACTGGGCACTGGGAATGAGCTGGCTAAAGGCGGTGGAAAGATGCCCACAACAACACAAAACAAAAGAAAAAACATATAAAAACCGGAAGGAATAGCTCCTGTGAATATGCCGCTAAATAAATACCCTTGCTGAGATTTTAAAGATATGCTTAGCTTAAGGATTGACAATATGCGAAAACTTGTTAGAAAGAATTTTTTCCTTAAAAGCTAAGTTAGATGATCAAGATCATGAGCGATTCCCGTGGCCAAACTTCCTCAGATCATCGTTATACCTTCTGGTAGTGTATGAGAAACTTTGAGCTGACGTAAATTGCATATTAAATTTTACATTTTTCATATTTATGCAGCCAGCGATGCGGCGCAGTCGTAAAGTGAAAGTGACTCGAAAGGCGCTTAAACAGGGGGTGTGTTGAGTGGGGACAACAAGAACAACATTTCAATTTAGCAAAATATTCATTATGCTCAAGTGTAGACTACAGGCAAATGGCGCTAAACGGAAGCGGAAACGTGCCAGGCAAAAGTTGACCCCACTGTTGCTCATGCCGCAAACATAACTTTCCAGTGCCACACACACACACACATACATACACACACGCACACACAGTCGCCACTCATTTGGCCATTGTCAGGCAACGTCTTCATTGTCGCTGCTCAGCCTCATTCCCATCCTCATCTTTGTCCACCTCGTCTTGGCTGCATTGTGCAAACTTTTATAAAGTTATGAAAAGTCATTCAAGTGCGTGGCTCCAAAAGAGACAGCAACACAGCTAGACAAAGAAAGCACGAAGGCCAGAGCGAGCAAGCGAGAGATGTTGGGCAGGGGCTTAAGATATTGTATGAGAACTTGGTGACTTTTTGGAGCACTTTGTGCTCATTTTCAACGTTCGTTGTTTTTTTTTTTCATTTTTGGCGCACAAACTAAAGACCGCTTCATGGTGGGCGGAGCGGTAAATAAGGCTGGGGGGGGGGGTGGGCGCTAAGTCTTGGCTTGACAATAAAGCCGTCAGAAACGTGCATGTCGACAAGGATGTTGTCCTTAAAATGTGCTCAATGTCCTCGACATCGTCACCGTTGCCGTAGTCGTCTTAAGCGCAAATCCCAAGTAGTTAGACACTATAAATAAATATTAGACGATGGCATCAGCACTTTCACATGCAGTTTGAATATTCTAATACTTAATATTCAATCAATTATTTACTTTCTGTAGCTATAACTAATAAATTAACAAAGGGTGCTCTAAAGTAAAGCAGTCTATAAGTTAGTAAAATAAAAGAATTTGTTTAACAATTATTTTAAGTTGTTTAAAGTAGAAAACTCTTTGTTTCTTAAATATCGTTAATTGAAGCAATAAAACATAAAATAATTTGCATGCCTGAAAGAATAACGTTTTGAAGATCTTTTAATGAGAGCTTGAAGTTCAGCTCAAGTTTAATATTTAATTTGAATTTAACTTGGTTATATATTCAAATTTTGTAGTGTTCGCCTTGTTAGAGCATTCGGTCTGCGTTGTGAGTGCGCAAATCTTGCGTTGTCCTTTGGCTGGCAGCTTAAGTGAGCTCTGCCATTAGGTTTGGCGGCTGCACAGCTGCTGCCGGCTAGCTACCTGTCCAAGTCCATGTCCATGTCCATGTCGATGTACATGTCCTTGTTCATATTTATGCGGCTGCACTTTGAGTGCTGCTGCCAAAACTCATTAACCACACGCGCGTTGGCCACGTTTAAAGTTGCGGGCCCAGCCCTGCCACGCCCCCAGGTCTGGCTTCTCCCGTCCTGCGTTCTGTCGCATACTCTGTGCTCAGGATTGCGTGTACGGCGCGCAGCAGTAAATAATTTTTGCCAAAAGGTTGTTGAAACATTTAATAAAACCAATATAAATCATAACAAACACTTAGCACGACAACAACAACAACACACACTCGCGCACACACTCGCACACACACAGCGCCAGCGAAGGCAACAAAGCGTAACTAAAATTCCAAAACGTTGCCCATTTTGGCCGCAAAAACTTCTGCCGCAGCCGCCGTTGCCGTGCACAAAAATGTCGAGCAGGCCTCGGACCGGCAAATGACAAACGTGTGTGTGTGTGTCTGTGTGTGTGTGTGTGTCTATATCCAGGCGGGCGTGTGTGTGTGTGTGAGGGGCATTGGATTCCGCATTGCAACGCGTGAACGCACCTTGCCGAGCGTCTGTTTGACTGTCTCTTTCTCTTTCTCTCGCTCTCTCTCCCTCTCTCTCTCTCTCTGTCTGACACACACTCATATGATAGGTGTGTGTGTGTGCGTGTGCTTACACCCATGCCATTCTATGGTATATCGCCGCTTGCATAGTTCCATGTCCATGTCGTCGTCGCTTCCACATGGCAACATTCAGCGGCAACATCTTTCTACGACTCCAAAATACCCTGTGCAACATTCATAATACCAGCAAATAGTTCAATTGTATTCATATTATACGAATGTTAATTACATTTTAATTATGCAAATTAATTTATATTTGATCATTAAACGAACTTTTTTACACTATTCTTTTCTAAAAATTTGCTATGGACACATAAAGATGTATATTTATATATCTCTCATGTGAACATTTTAGCTGCACAGCATATCGACCCTCATGGTTGCACTGCTGCAGGGTATTAAAATGTGCAAAAAATTAATTGCTGCGCATAAATCAAAAGAGTTTTGCTCTCACTCTCAGTCTGTGAGCGGCTCCCTTCCAGCTTCACTCCACTCCATCTACCCATGCCACACACACACACACACTTACTCACACTCACTCACACACACATGCACACAGGACAGTTGGCATTTCTCTGCACTTGTTACTATTTTTGTTTTGGCCAACAAGCATAATTCGCAGAGACTGCTGCGAAATTTCTTATTGTTTACTTTGACTGGCGATCCAAGGCCGCATTTGACGAGGTCCATGAACGCCTTAAACGCATTAAAGCTCGTAGGTGGCAGCCATTGATGACCGGAAGTTTGGCTATAAAACACCATATTATTGGCCATGACAGCTTCATAAACAAGAGCAAAAGATTCGAAATGCCTGATGAATGCATTTATCATGGCTATCATTTAACGATTGACTGCGATTAAATATATGAATTATAGCTGCAGTTGATTGACTGTTTACTAATTTTAAATTGCAATCAATCCAAGAAGGAGATTTGGTTTTGCATTAAAAGATGTGTTTTTTTATGATTAAGCAAACAAATGTATGGGTTTTAATATAATCAATTGAAATCAACAGTCAGTTAGATTAACAACAATAACGAAAGTCTAGTACTACGGCTCACCAAATGTAATTGTTGTAGGTTCCGTTTGCCTTTCGCTATAAGTTAAGAGTTTTCTCTCACTTTCACATTGCCATTAACAACGAAATTTTTTTTGGTTTTTTGTTAGGTGTTTGGTAAAGTTTTAACTCATTTCCCTTTGTCGTTCTCATAAACTAGAAATTTAAATGCATTCATAATTCACAACAATAATGCTGTTTGTAGCATTTGGCCAAGGCCGATTCACAATTGTTGTCGGCGTCTCGAATAAATGTCCGAGCAGCAGACAGTTGCTGAGGCTTTGGCTGAGGGAGCGCCATATCACGCATACGTCATGGGTGCCGGGTATAAAAAGTAACCATGCATAAAATACACACGTCAAAAGCGAACAAAAAAGAAGACAAATGCTCGTAAATAATGCACATGCGATTTATCAGCGAGACAGTTGCAGTTGTTGCAGTTGCAGTTGCAGCAGTCATCAGCTAACCCTCGACCCTCCTATTCAAATGCAATTTGGCAATAGTTGTACAATTTACTGTCAAAACCTAAAAAGAAAAAAAAAAACAAGATACAAAATATCCAAATGAAAAACCAGAAAAAATCCATGCAGAACCCACATAAAACTGGTCTCACTTTGTGCTTTTTGTGTCTAATTTTTTGGTGCTTTTGTGGGCTGCTCTGCGGCTCTGGGCTTAGGTGTGTGTGTATTTTGGGTCTCGGGTTTTTGGCCCACGCGGACCGACAGTTTGTTTAGCCCCGTTAAGCCTCACACTAATTACACTTGCGCTTTGTTGCAAATCCACACACAAAATTTTTCTTAGTCTCGCCGCAAAAATACGTAAAACACAACAAACCAAAAAAAAAAAAAAATACACAAAAAACAACATCCAACAACTCGAACATATTTTCATTTTCATGGTCAAAATGTCAGTTAGCCAACACGGCTGGGTTTGGGGTCCACAAGCTTGGGTTTACGGCAGCGACAAATATGCAAATACCACGACTGCAATTTCCCTTTTGTCTATTTTTGCCAACTGGCATTTTACATTTCACATTTTCCGTTTCCGTTTTTTGTTGCTTGAAACACGCAATCTTGATTTAATTTCCGACTATTAAACTTAAATGCCGGCCAGCCAAACATATTTGCGGCCTTTAAGCCATACCAAAAGGGATTTGTGTCTTAAAGCTCATTAGTAGAATGCATGTGCAAATTATCTGTGAGCTGGGCTATTAGCACAAAGCTAAAATAGTTTATAAACTATTTATTTAACAGGCAAACTTTACTAAATGCAAGCAGATATTCATTTTAGTTTTGAAATATGTTGGAACTCATTTAAATTGTACATATGAATGTATATATATACTTTCACATATATATCTGTGTATTATTGACGGTGCCCTGTTGCCAAACTTCTTCAATTTGAGTTGGAGTTAATCTTTCACAATAGTTTCCTTTTTTAATTGCAAGACAAATGTGGAAGTTTACTCAGAGATTACATGAAATTTTTAAATATACCTAGTTTTGACAATGTCGATAAGCTCTACATATTTGTATACCTTACATACATTTTTATCAGCATGACAAACTTCGCCACTACTTTTTTACCTGCTCTATTAAAATTTAACTGAAATGTATGGCTGTGCTGTTTTCAAACTTTGGCAATCCTGTAAAGCTGCAAGTTTGTCACTTTTACGATAGTTTAGTTAGTAGCTATCAGTTGCTAGAAAACATCACCTGGCCAAACTTCACCTGGGACAGCAACGTAAGGGCGCTCTATTAGTTATTTATATACATTTTTGGGGGTGCCCCGCCCACAATTGATGACTTTGGTTTTGCCGCTTGGCCGCCTCAATGGTGTGACAAATGAATTTGGGTCAAAAGTTGTGAAAATTAAAAAAGGGGCCCCAAAACCCAATCGGAGGCGCCACCGCTGAACTCTCGCTCTGTATGTGTTTTGATGATGAGGATGATGCCAAAGTTGCCACAAACATTTGCACGTCTCGGCCAGGATTTGGACATGGACCTTGGTTAGTTGGTGTCACGGGACAAAAGGGCTGTCCGGCGATTCGCAACGGTTTACCGACGACCAAAATGGCATTCAACTGGTCTGCCGAATTGCAATTTTATTTCCGTTTGCGCATCGACGTGCCGCATATGCCGCACGTAGCAGCAGACTCCCTGGTACATTCAATTGAACGTTTGCTATTCTTATTTTGAAGCTCATCTTCCAGACCAAATAACTAACCAGCCAAGCAGCCAAGCGGCCCACAACACAAAAGGGACACTAAAACGTTACAAAAGATTTACGCCGCTTTTCCCAGCAACAGATTCCCCTTCGCTTCCCTTTGCTCCGCTTTGCTCCTTGCTCACTTCAAACTCCAGCCGGGTCCGACCATTACTTGTGCCTGTGCGGGTTTGAGTAATGGATTAGATTTTTACTCACTTGTTGGGTTCGCTGGCTGCTGCATTGCTTAACGTTGACTTTTTGCCGTTTTTTTTTTATTTTCGCACCCGCCTGTGTTAGTGGTTTTTATACCCTTCCCACAGGCTGCATATTTTAGTGATATGATATGCCTGAAGTAAGGAAACCCATGTACAATTTTCATGATTCTACTATTTAACCAATTGTTGTGGATTTAAAATTGACGAATATGTTTTAAAACTTTTTAAAAATTTGTTAAACCTGATTTGTAAGGGAAATCAGCTTTCTTATTAAATTCTCCTATTAGTGGAAATTATTCTCCTTAAAATTTTTATTCCATTTAATACCAAAATGAAAGCATTTAATTAGTCAGTCACTTACTAAAGCGATCTGGCAACTTTAAGTAAATCCTTACCTGCATTAAGTTGGTTGCGCCTGATTAATTTTTAAACAATAATCCGAATAAGAGATTTGAGTTACAGCATGCCCTTAAATCGCTGTGTAAGCGCATTCAGCATTCGTTATCTTGCTGGTATATATATTTTTTATGGTGAACTAAATGCTTCTGGTCGATGGACGTGGGCCGCTCTGGCAACCCCTTTTGCGAGCACAATGCTGGGGACATTAAAGCCTATTTCGTCTGGTTTTCACGCTCGCTCTGAGCTGTGGCTAACCCCTTACTTCAATTTTTGCGAAACATAAAAATTGCCAAAAAAAAAGGGGGTAAAAATAAACTTTCTTGAAAACATTCAGGTAAAATATGTAAGTTAATATAGTATATAAATATATTAATTTTAAATCAGTAACAATATGAAAATGATATTCTTTAGTCAAACTAAACATTACTTGAAAGTTGTGGTTACTTTATTTTATACTATTTTCATCTCAAGTTTAAACATGTTTAATTCGCCGTACTTGAAATGATTGTTTAATTACTTATTATTTCTAATGTCAACATTTGCTAAACGATCCCACGATAAGCCCGAGAGTTATGCTAAATGTTTGCTTTATATTTACATACAAACATATATATATATATATAAGTCAGTTAGCAGGAAATCTGCGAATCTCGCTTTCTGACTCATTATTTTCAAGGTGTTTTGTTTTTTGTTTTTGTATATTTAAATTGTAGGAGATGTTTGTCAGCTGTTGTTTAGTGTATCGTTTTTGTACGTTTTATACGAGAGCGAAAGAGAGAGAGAGAGAGAGAGTGAGAGATAGAGAGAGAGAAACAAACACAATACAAAAAAAAAACAAAATTTAAGGAAAACGTGTTGGTATTTCCATCAGGTTATTAGTTGTTTGATATCGTTGGCTTAGATTCCCAGCACATTGATGGCGCGTACCGCTGCGTTGACAATGGCCATTTACTTTACGAATCGCGTCGGCGTTTGGGGCAACACAGATGCCTCCGACAAGCTCTATCAGCGCATCACCGTCAGCCTGGAGCCAGTGCGTCAGCTGATGCCGTTCAAAATGCCCGAGCGAGCTGAGCTGCGACTGCGTGCCCGTTACTACTACGACCGTAGCGTTAAGGAGGGCTTCCAATTGATGCGCCAATTGCCCGGCTATACGGGCCAGCTGTTTGAGCTGGCCAACACCGCCTTTCTGGAGCTGACCAACAAACAACTAACGTTAGCTGGGCGACAACAACACGCCGATGATGCATGCAACTGGCCGTCCGTTACCTCTGTTGGCCTTGATGGTAACGATGATGTCGATGATATTGTACGGGCCGTTGCGATTGCCAACAGCAAGTTAAATCAGAAGTAGCGGACGTTCAGCTCGATATTTATATATATATATATATATATAGATATATGCATATTTACATATATGTTCGAATATATAGCTCAAGTATATACATATATTTATATATACATACATATCTACTATGTGTAGCATCTGGAGACTGCGACGCCTCAATTGCTGGTTGCAATCTATAAATTACATATTAAGTGTATAGATAAGTGTAAATCGTTTCAAATTCGTGTTGATTGAATGACCTTTGATCTGAATGTATATGTGAAAATGTAATAAATTTGAAAATGTTTATATATTAATGGAGTCAGCTCTTGTCAGTTTTCCTTTAAAGTATTTGATATCTAGAAGACTCATCCCCTTAAAGGTCTTATAATAAGTCCTTTTCCCATTTCCAAATCACGGCCTTAAGTTGGAGTACAGAGAACCTGAACAATAATTACTAATTGTAAAGACATTTTGTGTGCCTAAATCCAAGTCCAAAACCCACAAGCCACCACATTCCGGTGGTGCAGTCAAGGCCAAACAACTACCTGTAGCCCAGCCGGATTGTATGAACCACCCACAATGGATCCCAACCCCAATCTAACCCACCTCATCGCCGAGCTCAATGTTGCTAGTCATTTGCCGTATCAAAATCAATCGAAGCTTGCAGAAAAAACACCAAACTAAAAAAAAAGAAGCTAGCTGGCTAGGAGGGGGGAAGGGGAGTTCTATAAGGTAAAACCATCAAAGAAACGTTGAAATTTTATGAGCCCGCAAGGGTCACATTAAAACGCATGTAAAGCAACAACTGAAACATCGGAGAACAACAAACGGAATGAAAAGAATGAAAGTACAAGAAAAACATTGGACCTATCGTTTGCCATAGACAGGGTGGCAGGTTGGCAGTGGGCTGGGGGGTTGGGGATGGGGGATTGAGGGGTTGATGCGCATCCTTCTGTGCACACGCAACTGATAAGGTCGCACGGCTTGGTACGCAATGCCTCGACTGGCATTTTAATAGACTGTTGATATTGACGGTATTTACAATGTGTCTGGCTGCAGCTTGTGGCTCCAGCTGACAATGGCTCTGTGGCGGCGGAGTGTGGCCAAGTGGAGCGTGACAAAAAGTGCGACCACGTAGCTGACGAAGAGGGCTTCAACATTCGGTGTGGCAAACATCAACTCGACAACGCTTAGTCTAAGGCCGCTTAAAGTCAAACAAAAAAAAAATATATAAATAAAGACAAGATTTTTTGATATTTGTGTAAGGTTTTTTAAACATTCCCAAACCATCTGATTTAAAAACTCGAATGTTTTCCCTTTATTTGGTTTCCCCGTAAACCTTTTCATTTTCATTAAGAAAAAAATATTTATATCAGTAAACTTCAGCGAAAAGCAATTGAATATATTAAGTTTTAAGGTGGCAACTTAGAATGTAAAGCCCTTACATAAATTATATTACAATAAACTGCCTATGCAAATTTTATGTTTATTTATTTGCAAATTTATACAAAAATATAGTTAAATTGAATAATCATTAATAATATTAAACACTACATAACTGGATATATTCAAGTGCCCTAAAGGATCTGTATTTTAATATCTTTAGCTGAAGCTGAGCTTGCTTAGGCGATTTTCCTATAAGTTTCACCTATCCTCAACTAACTATCAAAGCTTTTGTCCCGTTTTTTTTGAGCCTGCTTAAGATGCAGGCTTCACAGCCTGAAATACTTTGATTTCTATACACAGTTTAAATGAATACTCGCACATATCAATGGCCACCTTCCTCAAAGTCTGTTTCCTCACAGCGACTTCTTTTGCTTTTGTTGAAAATACTTTTCACTTTTGTTGTCGAAACATAATCCAAGTTGTATCTATTTACATATTTATCTGCATTTTGCGGTATTCGTTGCGTGCTGTGGGCTGAGTTGAGCTTTGGGGCAGAATTCTACGTGCCGCATCTTTTAGCTGACTCTTTAACTGCTTATGGGTTAGATTTATAGTCACGGCTTTTATTTATGTCACTTTTGCCGTTGTTCGCTCCTCCATTTTTCTTGCGGCTTTAGCATACAGACTGAGTCGGTGCCCCGAGCAAGGAGGACGCAGGTCGCGGGCCGCAGGACGCAGGATGGTGGAGGTCTTTCTACCCGTTGCATAAAATCAATTTCCTTGCCTTTTGTTTTCGCCTGCTTGTGGCGCTCGTTCCGCACGATGATGAGGTAAAAGTGTTGCAAGTTTATGTTTTACGCCAGAGCTGGAGACGACACGCAGTCGACACAGCTGCCACTGGGGGTGGTTACAGTATGGTGGGGCGCGGGCGGGGGAGGGGTTGGGTTGGGGTTCTGGCACATTTGGCGCCCAGCCGCGCGCTGTCTTGCATATTTAAGTTGCCCCCACTTTGTGCCACGTCCGGTTTTTGGCTCGAAATTTCCGTTTAGTTGTTTTTTTTTTTTTGTCTTTTTTGTTGGCTTGTTAGCTCTACCTGCTGCTCGGTGCTTCATTAGCTGGCGCCCATTTAGTGTTATCTATACCATATTTTCCAACATTCATTTGGCTGCTGCACTCATTTCCGCTCACTCCTTGGCAGGATTCATGAACTGAACTCAACTCAACTTAATGAAGTGGCCCCCAGTCCAATTAGCAAAATGTGTGAATATATTTCGTGTTAATTTCCGTCTAATTGTTCAATTGTTTAATATATTGTTTACATTTGCCATTAGCATCCTTCCCCGGCGCAATTATAGCTTCATCCTTTTGTTAATTGCCTGAAGTGTTGGCCAAGTGCCTGTCAGCCTTAGCCTTTGGGTTGAGGCGCCTCAGTCCGAGTGGCATAAACAGCTCAAATTAGCTGTCAACATTCGGACAGCTCGTTTAGTGGCTGACTAAAGCGATCAAGTAGCCCTGAAATAACTTAAAACTCGACTGTAGCCCTGTCCAATAAGCTTTGTGTATACCCTGTAGCTTTTTTAAGCAAGGTATGTGCAAGTTGTGTACTTTTGCGATGTCGGATTGACAGACAGATTAATTAAAGGGTATAAATCATAGATATTTTATATGCTCTTGATAATGACTTCTTCATATAAATATATCGTAAAGATTCTTTAAAGTTGAATTTAAAAACGAAATGAATAAAGTGAATTTAAAATTGAAAACATACTTCAAAGATACAAAAGTTAGCTTAGCTACCCAGTTGCCTGGCTATCGTAGAGGGTATTAAGCACTGAGAAACTGCTTAGCAATAAGTTTTTGAAAGGAATTAACTATGCTTTATTAGCTGCCTAGCAAGGTTAGCTGCCCGCTAAGCTCCCCGGGCCCGTTAATTGGCTTAGTTGACGCAGATCCTGGCTGTCGAGTGGTCGTTGAAGGAACTGCAGCAGCTGCCACAGCGACTAATACGCTGTGGTGCACATGCTTCTGCTTAACTAATTTAAATCATTTTAATGGCTCGGTCGACCCAAACCTTTTCGAACTCAACTAATTCGCGCGCAACTCTTAAGCCCCATGCAAATCCCAAATGCCATAAATGTGGCGCTACCAACGCAGCTCCCTTGTGCCTCTGCAACAGTCCTGGTGGCAAACAGACGATGGCAACCGCAGCCGCAGCTTTGCCAAGACGCAACTTTCAATTGTTTGGAAGCTGGTCGTTGTTCGCAAGTCGTAATAGAATAAAGTTTCGCACCATGGGAATATCAACTGTTGTTTTTCAAGCGTCACCCACCTGACGCCCCTTCGCGACCCCATCCCAGGAGCGCCACATCGTGCTCAGGCTCCCAAGGACAACAGCATAAAAAGCACATGGATCTCCTGCTCTAACTTTGCCGCCGACGTCTTTAGCTTGTTCTCTGCGTGTAATCCACTCAACCCCCTGGCCCTAAGCCCAAACCCGTCCCCCGTCTCCCACTCAGCCCCCAGTTCCCTGTTCCCAGTCCCCAGTCCCCAGCTCCAGCGCACATGACAGTTGGCATGGCCGCCATTTTGCCCGAATCGTAATCCAACGCGGGCCAAAACATGTTTATTGCCTCTCATTGTCTGTAATACACTTGACGTCGAGACCTACCTTTAATTATAAGTATATGAACTTAGCACAACATCAACAAATTTTGTAACAAGGTGTGCTTTTGTTTTATATAATTCATTTATAGAGAAAACTTAAATTTAAATTACCAAAATGCGTGTGAAAATATAATTTAAAGTATTTACTACTTACCAAATCCATATAAAGTATTTCTCCCACATTTTAAACTCCGATAACTTTGTCAAGACTAAATCGATTTTTATTTTTGATGCCTCTTTAATCGTTACCCAACTTGAGAGCAGAAAACTTAAGATAAGCTTCAAAAGCGCTATCAAAAAGAAAACCCTATACCAAAAACTAATCTGCGAAATGCTTTCGCTTCCATTAAGGCCAGCTAAGCAAATCCGCTAAAATGTGTCATTATAAACATCAGCAATTGAATTGGATTACATTTGATATATCCCACTTGCGACCAGTCAAGCACCAAATGTGTTCATTAGAAATTCAAGACCAGTGTGCTGCATATCTGAATGTTTGCTCACACGTAGATATATACATATATATATCATATACTCTTGCTCTTATTCAGATATATCGTATGACAGTCATTATATCATTTAGCTAAGTATGTCAGACAGACTTTCAAGGGCGAATCAAAAAAGAACCTTTAAAATAAAGCTATCTTTTGTTGTGATAGAAATACAGAAATATATTTGTAAGTGCGTACAGTGAAACCTAAGTTAACGAACAGCTCGCAGGTGCCATCTTCAAGTCAAAAGGTTATCGAAATTTTCTTGTATCCTTTTCTGAATTACTTTTGCCAAGCAGTTATTTACATAATTGTAACTATAGTTGTTCGAGTTGATAAGCTTTTACTGTATGCAAATAATGTATACATATACATATATATATATTTATATCATCTCCGCTCACCTACTTAAGGCGCCGTCTGTCGTCTGTTTATTGCTTTTATTTATTTACTAGACATAAATGCGCGAACCTACCCCTGCACAGCCTGCACATGCATAAAGCACCGCCCACTCCGCCCCCATTTCAGTCTTCAGTCGCGCTTTTGATTTGTTGCTAACCGGCAGCGCCGGCGTCGTCGCAGGTGTTGCGACTTTCATTTTTGTGGTGTTTATGTCAAAAAGTGGCGTTTTATGTGCGCGCTTAAAAGTATGCAAAATATTTTGTCTGCCTGCTGTGTCTTCGCTGGGGTGCCTGTCTCGGCTAGGCCGTAAAACAGTGTGCGCTCAAAAGTAGGCAACACGCGTTTTTATCTGCCAAGCATAAAGTTTAATGCATGTCGCGACGGGTTCATTGCCTGATTTGGTGGAACGGGCGCGGATGGGAGATGTTCAGCTCAACAGTGGACGGGGTCGTGGCAATCAATATGCCAACTGTCCATTGATTGGATTTTGATTTGCTTGGCAGGCGTTGCACGCGGCGCGCAGTGATTAGGAATAGCGAACTGGATGCCCCCCATAAAACTAATCAAGTTTAAATGCGAGTTGGGCATCAACGTTAAGCTGCTTTAATGACGCACCCACATTAGTATAGAAACCACACACACACACACACATACATACATGCAGCGAGTCACTAATTAAGTAATTACTTTTCGCTCATTAAACGAGACATAAGAAATTCAACTTCAATTTGCCTTGATGCTGTTTTCCCCAACGCCTTGTCGTCCTGTCCATCAAGTGCGCACTTAACAGATACAAAACCTAACTCACACACACATAGAAACACACGCACACTCATGCTTGCAAGTTTTTGCGTATTTTATGCTGCTTTGAGTCTGCGTTTCCCCCCTTCGAACTAATGCCGTCGCCCTGTTTCACATCAATCGATTGAATCGACGACGCTTAAATATTAATGATAAAATGTACCAAACGGTGGCTGCTCCTGGCTCCCTCCATTCCACTAACGTCGCCACTTCGGCGTAGTGGAGCCTGCAACGCATTTTATAAATAGCAACGAAAGTTTTGCGCATTTGCTCGGATGACTCATGCGAACAATCTGACGCCGAGTTTCATTTAAGGACACTAGCGAAATCACCTGTAATAAAATAAGATTTTTGAAAGCTTCAATCAAATAACTGATTTGGACTTGGAGCCATTAGACGCAGACATTTTTTTACAAAGACTTTGATTAAACTTAAAGCTTTATGTTGACTTTTAAGCTATTTCATAATGCCTTAGAATTTTTCAAAAGCTGATGACTTCAGCATCCAACTTAACCAAAGTAAAAAGTAAATTTAAAAGCTTCTAAACTTAATTTTAAGTTAAGTTAAGCAAACAAGCCAAAAGCTTTATTTAAAAAAACTTTCAATCTTTAAAATTTTTAAAAACTAATCTCACAGTTGACTGTTAAATAGTTTCTTCAGCACGCAAATGAATCTCAAAATAACAACAGCTTAAAGGAACTTAAACATAAATATCCTTCGACATTTAAAGTTTGCTGGCTTAAGACTTGCGTTTTCAAATGTGCTCCGTGTGCTAATATGCCCCATTGAATTGGGCAAAGATCCAGCTAAAGCAAAATTGCGAAAAGTGTAAGGAAAATATCAGACACCATAATTAACTTGCTCATAACGCGCACGAAATGGACGGGGACGGGGATGAGGGCGACAGCAAGGACACGGGCAAGGACTGAGGCTGCTGCAGCTAAAGGACATGCAGACGCCGCCAGTTGCCAGCTGTGGCTGCTTCCACAATCAAAAAGGAGGCCCAACTTTTGATGTGTGGGCGTGGCACTTACACGGGATTAATATATTTTTTTGTATTATTTCCTTTTAAACTTATAGAAAGCGAAAAATTTGCAAAAGCCGTGCGCTGAAGTGCTTTAAAAAGATAAAAGCCATTTATCACGCGTGCACACTCTTTCACACACACACACACACACACATGCCCAGACAGGTGCTGCAGGATGTATGTATGTGGCAGCCACAAGTCAGACACGCGTGCCGCAACGCATTTCCATTGAACGCGGTAATCCTCGCCCAGAAATATGCGGCAAAAAAGCAAAGAACAATGAGTTATAAGGACACCCTAATACCCTTAGAAAATTTAAATGCAAATAAAATTTCAAAACTTGCGCATGATCAGAATTGAAGTGAAGATTTGGTATTTGTTAAGTATAGTTGTTGTTCAATATATACAATGTTTTATAAACAGTTATTAGAACAATCAGGCAACTGTTAAAACAAAAATTGAACCAAATATTTGGCACGTCTATTTCATATCTATAAATATATTTATATCACATTCTCTGTTAAGAAATGCACAAGTTGAACAGCAATTGTGTTAAGCCTCAGCTCCTGATTATACATACACTAATATGATGGAAAAAATTATCAAGCCAAAACGGTGAATTTTGCAAAGTTCAAGGGGCACGTCGCCGCCCACGCATAGCAAAGCTGCTTAGGCGATGGTCTTGGCCTTACGCACCACAAACACACTAACCCATCCCCCCCCCCCCCCTCGACCAACCAGAATAATAATCTTTGCAGGCTGATAATGTTCAGCCTAAGTGCATGCAACAGTTTTTTTTCGGGGTTTGGTTTTTAGCTTTTCAGTGCACGTCGCTAAAGTTAGCCGAGTCATAAACCAGTTTTTCAATTTGTAATGCAAACGGCTGGCAAAAAAAGGTTTTCGGTTTTGCAAAGTGTATTGGAAACTTGTAGTGACTGTGGCCGGGGGCATGGGGCAGGGATCGAGTCGTGTCGTAAATAAGCAGCAGCAGCAACAACAACAACAACAACAGATAAGAGCAGCGTGTGTTCCTTTTGGCTCGTTGAATGCAATGGCTGCCACTAAATTTTCCACGCTGCCGCTGTCGACGTCACAGCCGGCATCAGTTTTTATCGCATTCGCGTGTCTGGCATGCATGCCTCACTTACGCCAATACCGAGTCTGAAAAAAAAACCCACCCCACACAGTCACACAAACGCTGCCCCTTCGTTGCTGCCACAAACCGAGAGCGCCTCCCACACGCAACAAAGCTGAAAATTGCTACTTTGTTCGACGACGTCGTCGTCGTCGCCGCCGCCGCCTTCGTCGAGGTGGAGAAATGTGGAGTAGTGGGTTAATATGTCTATCACTTTTATGGCTAGTTGGCTCTGCTAAGCACATATTCATTTTGCCAGTTATTATTGTTGTTGTTATTGTCGCTGCCAAGTGCTAATTATCGCTGCAACTTTCGTATTTCGCATTTAATTTGGTTGGGCGATGGGCGTGGTAGCTGCGTAGACGTTGCGCAAGCTGCAAGACCAAAAAGTTTGTGGCAACAATCAAAAGTCTATTTCGAAATTGCGTTGCACACATCGTAAACGTCATTTCAGTTGATGTAACATTTAATAATGTCATTAAGTTTCCACATGGAATATGATTTACAAATATCACAATTTCCTTACGTAATTATTAAATTATACTATGGTTAAAGTTTGAATTTCAAACGACAGCTCTACTATTCTATTTGGGCCAAGTTTAGAAGACTTGTTCTTTCAGTTGAAACTGTTTGTTTAGTTTTTGTTTTTTGTTTTGCGAGCTTTGAAGATGCCTTTGCCGAATGCCGCAATTGGCGTCGTGTTCTTGTTGCATTCAACACTTGGCATTGGGCATTTGCATTTGGTTGCAGTCGCCAGTTCCAGTTCCAGTTACGCATCAGCGCCCAGTTAATGCTCGCGATCAATGGCTCTCTGCTGGCGCGCATGCTCTCTTTCCTGTCTTAGTGCTCTCCCTCTCGTGCGTTGCTTCCTAGTGAGCGACCGCAACGGGTTTCACCTTACCACATGCACTTGCCTCAGGGCTGCTGCACTTGTTGTCAAGATTTTTTTTTTTATCAAGGCTACAACAATGGCAAAAAAAAAAATAATAGCTATCTGTTGTTGTTGCCGTTTGCATTGCTTTTATTGGATTATGCGCTTTCTCTTTCACACATTTCCGCGTGTGGTTGCAGTTACTATTATTGGCAAGTGGAGGGCAATGCCAGTCGCGGAAAAACCAGACCGCGGGCCCCCTGGTGAAAAGCGCGTCAACTCAACATCGAGAGAAAATCGCTGCCAAGCCGGTCAAGCTGGACAAGTGTGGACAGCGGGAAGCAGGCAGCGATTGGGCAGTCAATGTAACCTGGAAAACTGGAACTATTTCTCTTATATTGCGAAATTGCATTTGCCATTTAATACACATGCAGTGGCTAATTGATTTGCATTTTGTTGTTGCCATTCGCGTATCGATTTGATTGCCACACAGCTAAATTGCAGTTGATTGAACCTGCCACCAGTTGTGACTCAGCGGGTCGCAAGCAAATTAGTTCCTTGTTTTTGTTGTTGCTGGCAGTAGTTGGCTTAAAAAAATCTAAAATTCCATTTGCCAACTCCTCCAGCCTCCTCACACACGCATGCGGCAATCGCTTTGCGTTGGTTCACGCTCTCTTCGGCACTCACTCTCGCTCAATCGCGGCGCTTTACTGTTTTCACAGCCTTTGCGCTCTCGCGCTCTTTGGTGAGTAGTGCGCCATTGGCTTTGGGGGGCGTCGTAGCAGCGTCGACATCGTCGTTGCCTTCAGTCACTGGCAAACTTTCAATGCGAACGTGCGCGCGGCATCGTTTTCGGTCTTCGGTTGCCTTCGGTCGTCGTTGTTAACCGCTGTGTATTTTGGTCGCCGCGAATTCGAGGTGTAGGCTCTTAAGGTGTGTGTTTGGCCTCATCTTTTCTGTTTCCTTCCGCTCTCCCCGGCAAACAAACCAACTCCCGCGCAGATCGCTTGTGATTCATTCAAATCAGACGAAATTCGCCAGCCACAAACATCGCGCAGTTGTTATTGTGCTTGTTGTTGTCATTGAAGCTGTTGTCTTCTTCGTTTTTTTTCTGCTCTTGTGCTGTAACCTGTAGCCTAACGGTAATGCTCAACTGAGCAGGCAGCTTAAGAAACAGCAGCAACAACAATGCTTACCAAAAAAGAAGAGTTTTATTATCGTATTTCTTGTGTTTCTTTTCTGTTTCTTGTTTCTTTTTTTGCGTACGACAAAATGAAGAAGCAGCAGCAGCAACAACAATAAAGTTCAGTAAATAAAATTCGCAATTTATGTAATGTTTGTTTTATTGCTGTTGTTATTGTTGTCGTCTTCTTTCTTACTCTTGTCTTTTCAATTATGGCATCTAAGTTCAGGCATAAAGTTCAAATCTTGAAAAGCTTAAGAAAAATGTAAAAATTATGGTTTACATTTGAAGGTTAATAGTATGAATATCCTTAGTTTGGTTTTGTCATAAGATAGAACAGAGCATATGACTGGATAGTTAAAAACAGTCTAAGCTTTTCCTACTATCAGCTTAAGTTCCTTTATCTATGGGGTTTTTAGCAACAATCTATAGCTTAACATGAATCACGAGGGTAATGCCGATTCCACGATAAAATAGATCATTAATCATGCAATAGGACCAATTGACAGGCTTATAGCGGTTAATTCCGATGGTTTATTCACCCTTTGGCAGAATTAATTGAAGAAATACTGTTTAAATACACATTGGCATATACTATATAAGGATCAGCCTGCCAAACGATTCTTTGTCACTGATTAGTCACTTGGAGCACTCACAGCCCACACGATTTAAGAGCACACACACACATATATACATATATAAATATATATATACATACGTTTATATGATATATCATAAAAACTGATAGTTCGGCCACTCGGCGCAGGCGAATATCGAGCGAGCGAAAACGCGTGCGAAACGCGTCGTCGGCTTACATGATTTTCAATTATTTGTTGAAGTTTTTTTTTGCGTTTTTGGTTTGTTTTGTTTATAGTACATGTGGAATTTAATGAAAAGTTCTTGAAAGAAGCCCATTAAAATATATATATGTAGAGCAACGTTTCTACAGCTATTTGTGTGTGTGTATCGGTGTGTTTGTGTGTGTGTGTGGGTGTGTGGGCGTCTGTTGTGTATTGTGTGTGTATACACATATATCGTCTGATTAGTTTAATTAAAGCGTATTTTCAATTGCATTGTGCGCAGTTTGCAGCACAGCATTTCCTGCGACGCAAACACAACAACAACAACAGCTCACACACGCACACTCACATACAGTTATAAGGAGACAAAGCCAAAAGTCAATAGGCAGCAAAAGTGCAGTTAAGTGATCTTCTTGGGCGCCAGCCATTCGCAGCAGCCGCAACAGAATGACAACGACCAGCCTGGGACGACATTTTCTGGAAAAGTTTTTTCCATTTCGGTGAGTGCCCAGCAAAAAAGATGCATGTACATACAAATGTATTTGCTAAAAACAAAATTGCAGTAGAGATACAAAACTTACTTGAAATACATACGCAAATACCAGTGCCAAAAATAAATATGGGTCAGGCAATGCGCAAAAAGATCGACTCTGCCGCCTAATGCAATTTGTGGCAACTGCAACAGGCAGCAGGCAACAGGCAACTATATCTTGCCTTAAGTGCCTGTTTGCTATTTTTGTTGCGTCTCAAGACGACTTGTCACTAGCCGCCAACTGTGGCACGATCGATCGTTGCGCTGATCCTCGACAGCAGCAGCAACAGGAAGCTGCAACAATCTTGTTTTCCCCCAAGATAAATGAACTTCCCATTATGCTATCAGATTGTATGATCGAACGTTCCTCAATCGTGGCGATCGGCACTTTGAGTTCTATTCACAGTCAATTGGTGATTTGTATAGCTCTATATAATTTAAATCTAGATTTTGACTTAGATTATAATTCTGCGAAAGCTTTATAACTTTTGCTTTAATAAATGATCGTCAGTTCTCAAGACTACGATCGCAATTGCTTTTTTTCAATTGTACTGTTGATCAGTGATTAACATGGTCTTACTTAATTTGTTTGATTGATGACATCTTGCACTAGTCCTGAAGCCAAATGCGATCGTTTCACGCCAGCTCTGCCATACAATTTATGTATAGACTGCAATTAAGAATCTCAATGCAACTTTCAATAATGATTGCAGTTAAATAAGGATATTAAATTTTAATATTTGCTTTGGGCGATGGTTTCACACTGTTAAGCGTTCTTTAGAAGATCTTGGTCTTCATTTTTGTGTCTGTGGTCAATTGAACTTCGCATTTATAAGTAGGGCTAGTTATCTATAGAAGTGCCTAAGAGTTTTTACACAAGGGTAAAGTAGTTTGATCATTGCTTGCTACACCAGATGAATGACATTTTATGCCGTTGATCTCCACCCTGTTCCGCTGGCTGTTTACAGCTGTTTTCTTCTTATTCGCTTTTGTGTTTGGGGCAGCGTGCAGCTGTTGCCGCTTCGCGTGGCAGCCTGCACAGAGTCTGGGCTAAAATAAATAAATACTTTTGGAACGTTCCGATCGATCGCATCGGCTGTCTGATCAAAGAAGTTGAATTGAAAAAATAGAAAATAACAACTAAATGATGGCCAAATGGTCGCAGCTGCTGTTGGTTGCCAAAAGCTCGCTGCTGAAAGTCGTTATCCTTTTTTCGGCTAATAAACATATTTTCCTATTTGCCCAGGCACATTATGGGGCTAACCCGCCACGCACCGCCCCGTCCCGCCCACTTAACTAGCAGCTAAGCATTTTTATCGCTTGCTATAATTGTCTGCATAACAATAACACTTTTGACATTAACAACCAGCAACAAACAACAAATAACAACCAACAGCCAACAACAACAGCGACAACAATTGTCATAATTTTGCACAATAAAAAGTGTTTTTCTTGATTAAATGGCGCATACGGCCAACCCTGAAAGGGGGCGCCTTGGGCTGGGGTTATGATTGGGGTTGGGATTAGGGTTTCGGCTTGGCCCCTCAAAGATGCAAACATGGAAAACCAACAATACACAAATGAAACAAAAGACAAAAAAAAAATGAAGAAAAACTTAAGCGAAAATCGCGCTTTTTCCACTTTGCTCTCAGCCACTTTTCTCGCAGACGCTTTCTCGGTGTGAAAATACCAAAAATGGCAATGCCCATAATTTTATTGCTTTCATTTGTTTAGCGGCAAGTGAGAGTGAAGGAGGGGGCACGTGGTGCTAAAGAGTGCCATTAATGTGGTGCAAGGGGAGCTGGTGGGGCGAACGTTGGGCGCCAAGCGGGTTAAATGGCTGCCGCATGAAACTGTTTATGACTTGTGCCCACTTGCTGAAGTTGGGGGCAAATGGCAAACGCTGCAAAGTTACCCGACACACACACACACATACAGTCACATGTGTGTTTGTTTATGCGACATTTATGGGAATGCAACTGCCAGGGATGAAGTTTCAACGGCAAAGGACATTTGTCTTCTTGACAACAGCTTTTTAAATCACTTGTTAAAAGTGAGTCAACTTATATTATTATATTATAATGCAAAAGAAAATTAAATAAAATCCTACAAAATTAAATTTAAAAAAGTATTTGTTACAAACCATGATTTTATATTTCGTTTATGTGAAAAACAAAGTTTCACGAATAGTGCATTTAGTTACTAACAGTTGTTAGAAAAAAGCGTCTTGAGTTTGATTATTTTAATAGATTTTCACCCAACACTCTATCTACATTTTCTTTAATTTTCTCTATTTTATATGTTGTTTTAAAGGAATCCACTCCTGCATTTTTACCTTTTTAATTGCCGACTTTTATGGCTTTATAGCTAGCCGATTATTTGGTTTGCCCATCCCTGGTGCATGCCACATTTCGCTTGTCGCATAGTGTTGTCCAAGCGCATTTGATTGGAGAAAGTTCAAATTGTAATTGCCATTTGCCATATTTGATAATTTCTGCATTGCTCGCGACGCATTCGCGAGGCGCTCCAAACAACCCATCCATAAATATACCCATACGTGTCCAAACATACAGCTATTTATATGTATATACATATACATTTATACAAACATATGTATATGCAACAGACAATGTTGCATATGACCGAGCATAGACACCACCATCATCATTATTATGATCATATTTTATTTATCATTATGAACGCCGGGCTGGCGGCAAAAGTTAAATTCGCTTGACTTTATATTTACATATAGCCCTAAGCTGGGCATGCTGAATTTATTATGCATTATGTGACGTAGCTAAAATTATATATCCAAAATAATTTTATAACATAAGTTACAGCTCAAACTTATGTTAAATAAAATGAGAAATTTTAAAGATATGTTAATATAAATCATTTATTAAGCACCGTTTTAAATAGTCATTAAAATCATAAATATTATTATATATACATATGTATGTATGTATGTATGTATATACATAGCGCATTTGGCATTCGTTCTGACCCCGCTAGTATTTAATGATTTTCTATTTTTTTGTTAGCAATGATTTTTTGTTTATTTGTTGCGCTGACTCCGCGCAGCTCACTCATATCCTTGCTCTTGCCCTCTCACTTGCCCACGCTACCTCTCTCTTTCTAGTTTCCTTTCTGGCCATCGCTTTTGGCCCTGTGGCAACTTTCGCTTGAAAATTTATTAATTTATCCTAGGGGAGCAATAGTTTGGCGTATGTTGGTCCCTCTGCCTCTGCCTCCTCCTCCTTTCCCTCCTGCTCCTCTAGCTCTTACTTCGCTCAATTTCTTTCGCTATTTTTTTCCCGTTGGCCAGACAGCGAACAGTTTTTTTTTCTGTTGGCTACTTCAACTTCAAATGGCGCCGCATGCCGTTAAGATACTTTTGTATCTTTTTGTTTTTGTTGCCGCCCGGAAGTGGGCATGGGCATTATTTAATTACAGGCTACACAGTTGTCCTCTGCTGTCCAAGCGGACAGCCAGTCCGAATCAGCCCCGCCCACCTCTCACCGCCACCTAGGCAACAATGCCCCCGCCGCGTTTGTTGTTGTTGCTTGGGGGCAGCTTCTGCACACAAACAGAATTTAAAGGCAGGGGAAGCTTTTTAGCGGCTTCGTGTCCCCTTAGAATGCCAATTTCTTGACCCGTCAATTGCCTGTGGGAGCCTCAAAACAATTTTCAAAATGTTGCCGTAAAGTTTTTAATTATTTTACGGAACTGTTTTCTCTGTTTGACCCCACCCGCTTTTATTACATTATTACGTTACTTTTGTTGTTGTTTTGTTTGGCTTGCAATACTGAAAATTTCACTAATGTCATTTCCTTTTGCTTGTTTTTCCTTTACAGGTAAGTTGTGCACAACATTTACTTTTTATACTGGTGTATACATTTTATCGTAAGTACAAAGTTTCTTCATTCTATTCTTTTTTTTTTTCTTGTTGCTGTTAGCAATTGTAGCTGTATCCGTATCTTTGACTGTAATTGTATCGTGGGCTATTAGCGATAAACCGTCGAGACATCTTACAGAGCCCATCCAAATGTGTGTACTTGTCATGTGTCATAATACGCTGCAATCCAATAACATATCCCCAATCCCCATCCCCAAAACTCCCAACTCACCAGCCAAATCCATTTGCCTGCAGCCGCAGCAAAGTATTTGTTAAGACCATTTTCCTAGTAGTTTTTCTCTCGCATTTGCTGCTTGACTTGACAGTTTGTTTACAGCATGGAAAAATGCTGTTGTGCAGCGTTGTCAGCGTCCAGATTTTCTATTCGTGGGTGGCTCTTGTCAGCCAAATACCCAATTATGTCAAAACCAACCTATACCCACATGTTTTCCTCTTGCTGTCGAACTAACAAAGCATTTAGTCTTCAATCTTTAAATAGATTTTGCAAATCAAAAAAGAAAATTCTAATTGCAAGAACTGAGTAAAATGAAAAGCTCAATTTTAAATCAGTTCAAAATTCGTCCCAAAATAATGTCGTTTGACTCTTCTCTTTTAAAGCTTGCATTTAAAGCTCAACTCAACAATTGAAAAGTTGCTCACATATGACAGCTTTTTTGACAAACATTATTCATTGCCTGCTTTTAGGCTTTTACGCAGCTGCTGTCTTATTTTAATTGCTGCTTTTAATAGTTTTGGGAACTGTTTAAGTTTCAACATAAATTCTAAGTGGTTTTATCTTTAAATAAAGTAAAAGAAAATGCGACATTATGTTTAAAGGTATAAATCTAAATTGTAATTTTCAATGATTCGAACTTTTATTACACCAACCTCATAAGTTTTCATGCAATTTTTTTAAATATTCAGATGTAAATGCGGGCAAAATATGGTTTTCGGCAATTCGAATTTCATGCAAATTTAATTCAGATCATTTTGCGGGCGACAGCTACAAGTGGCTGGTCCTTTGTTTGGGCAATCCGTCAAGGATTCCTAGCGAGTATTTACTTGGGGGCCATTAAAATTTTTGGCGGTCGCTGTCGCCGCTGCAGCTTACTGTGCTTATTGTTTTGTTTTGCGGATTGTTGCCGTTTTAATAATTAATCATTTGGTCTTAAAAAGCAACGCAGCGGCAGCAACCAGAAATATGCACATTATGTGGCCAACCGAGCAAGCAAACTAAATCGGAGTGAGGGCTGCTGCTTGGTGCCTGATTCACAGGATATGCGTTAGCCAATGGACCAGAAAGAAGACCCTCACCACTCAGTCAGAGCCGCAGCCGAAACCGATATAAATTGCATTATGGGCAAATTAATTGTTTTTACCGGGGCGATGGGGCGACATTAATGGGCCAACCACCCTGCAGCCCACAGAACATAGCCGACGGTCCTGGCCAGCCCGACCGCCAGACGGCATACGGCCCAAGGACATTAATAAGGCCCAAAGGATGTGGTGACATTAATTGCGCGACGTTCGAGACAAAACGAAGCGAGTATAGTGCAAGCAAGAGAGAGAGAGGGACCGGGAAAGCAAATGGAAGAGAGGGCGAGGACAGTCATTACATTTCCATATAAATATTTATCGCATGTGATAATGCCACAGGACCCGTCAGTGGGGAAAGAGGAAGCGGCAGGGGCGGTAGGCATTGTTGGGGGTTGGGCTTGTCAATAGTTTTTCAATTTGTATAATATATGCGCTCAATGAGCGGCCGCAGGGAAGTGGGAGCAAGATGGCAAATGCAATTGCGAGCACATGTTGCGGCCGCCTCACACTGCCGCACGTTCCACGCCCTACGTCGGCGCCTGGCTTTGCATATGTAATTTAAGGCGAAATCCCTCGCGCTAGCTGCCAATGCTAAATGGGCAAGAAATGTGTATTGTTATTGTAATTGGCATACGGCCAGCATTAGAGAGTGTGCCCTTCTCAAAGCTCTAAGCACATTAATTACTTTAATTAATAATTGTGTGGCATTAATTTTGATTTATCTGAGCTATGTCCACCCATCTCGCTCACTCTTACAGGCAATTTGTCAAGTTTGTTTGCTAAATAGCTGATACGACAATTTCTTTGCTCTCTGCTTTTGTATATCCCGCTTTATCTTTCTCTCTCTCTCTCTCTTTCTCTCGCTGTGCACTGTCTTTTCAATGCTGCTGCACTAGTCAAAACAAAGCAACAGCTGGTCGATTGCTTGCTCGCTTGATCGGTCGAGGCCACCGCAGCAACAACAAAAACAACGGTAAGAACAAAGGCCGCAACAAGAACAAAACTATAAAGCAACTCGGCAAAGGGCTCTCCCACGTTCAAGTTGCCATGACAATGCTAAATACACACACACACACAAACACCCATACGCATACCCGCTCGCTGGCATACACATGTTCCACTTCCTTGGCAGCCGCCTTCAGCGCCAAACAACGATCTTCATTGGCTCCTATTCTCTTGCGCGCTGCCGCTCTCTTGCTGCTGCTTCGTACGCTTCGCTAAGCTTTTTGGCCAACAGCAGCGACGTTAACTGAATTGGGCGCGTTTTACACCGCTTAACAAAAGCTTTTCTTGTGTGGACTTTACATTTATTAAAATTAAAGCGACCTTTAAGTAAATCACAATTCTTTTATCTGGTGCATTAGCTCTATATTTAAATAGTATTTAGTTCTTATACATTTTTTAACTCAAAACATTTTAAATATAAAATAAAATGCATATACATATGTATTTATTTTTGGTAAAGATATCAATTAAAGTGTGCATTACACACAAATTAAAACAAATAACTTGCCTAACAGTGTAACCCTGCTAATGAACACATACTTACACTTCTTTACAAGTATATACTTGTGCGCATACAGACACGTGTGTGTGTGTGTGCATACGTATGTATGTATGTATATCTACTTGATGAGGCCGTCTGTTTTAGACTGTGGAACTCCACTTGTACGCAGTGCAGTGGGTCTTTTAATAGTTTTTATAATTTTTTGCCCACATGTGTTGAAAAACGCACGCGTTTAATGCGCGTCTGCAATGCGGTTGACCAAAAACAATGCGGACGCTTTGTTTGTTGTTTGCTGGCATTTGTTGCTTTTGTTGTGTGTTGATTTTGATCACACGACCTGCAATGCGTTGCAAGTTGCAGTTGCAGTTGCAGTTTAATACGCATACGGTTATTCATATGGCACGCATACGCAATCAACGCTCAGCGATCTGCAGCCATTGAAAAACGCATGCGATTTGCGCAATTTGCGGCGGTAGCAGCACCGACTGCAGCAGCAAAACAAATACAACAGGAACTCCAACTCCAATGTGGGCAACGCAGCTGCTGCCGTCGCAGCGACAGCGACTACGCCGAACGCCAGCGGCCAACTCGTTCCACACACTCGTTCGCTCACACAGCATCAACAAAAGCACCAACAACAAAAACGCTCCAACGCACACTGACTCAAGAGTTATTTTATTGTTAATAATTATGGCAGCCTAAATCGAATATATGCTTGAAGCAATGTTTTTAAATTCCAATAAATATTTATAAAGAAATATACTTTACTGCTTAGGGTTCAAACCTAGTTTCAATCAAATATCGGAATATATGGCATAAAAACAAATTACCGAAATTAATTTAGCTTTAAATAGTTTTGTCTACTTGTTATTCTATTCCCAATCAAAAAGTTGAATTTTAAATAAATAGCTGAGAGCTCAGTGTGCAGTAGGCATTAAGGTGAGCGGGTGGCAGCGCAGAAGAGCGCACGAATACGAGCGCACAAGCACGAGCAGAAGCACGAGCTTCGCTGTCGCTGTTACTGTTGCTACCATCGGCCGGCCACAGCCGGCTTCGTTCAGCTCAGTTGTGTTTTGCGTTCCACAGGCGACAGACGAAAGTTTTGTAAGTCTCGCGTGCGGTTGGTCTTTTTGTTTTTGTGTTGTTATTGCTGTAGCTGTAGTGTGTGCGTGTGTTGGCGATTCGATCAAAATTAACGTTTGGGTGCAAAGCAAACAAAATAAATAAAATAAAAACAAAAAGCAAACTTAAAGAAAAGCCAAAAATACGAATTGTTACAAATCGCCTCGCGATCAAAAAAAAAAATATTTTAATTGCCTTTATTTACAAATACAAATATATTGGTTGTTTTGTTTTTTGTGTGTATTTCTTGCGTTTAATTTTTAAAGTTTTATAATTAGTTGACAACAATCAAATGTTATGCAATATTATAATACAATAATTAACTGAAATAATAAAAGAGACCCAAAAAAAGGGAACGCAGAGTGGCTGCGTTGTTGTTGTTTCTGCTGCCAACCGCATTTGCGTTTTGCGCTTTGCTTTAGCCGCTGGCAGCGGCGTCGCCGTCGCCGCTGCCCGAATTTTGTTTTGTTTGTGTTTTGTGTGCTGAATTTGTGTGTGTTTCTCTCTTTCGTTTCGTTGCGTTCCGTTCCGTTTCGTTATGTTTTGTTTTGTTTTGTGATTCTTGCAATAAATGCCAACTTGACGTCTTTGAGTTGTTTTATTATTAAAATTGATTTTTAAAAAATGTTCCCAACTTGAAAATTGTTTGCTGTAAATGCTTGCGGCCTAAAACTCGTGTGGAACTTGCCTTGTTTAATTTTTGTGTTTTTTTTTTGTTTGTTGTTATATGTGGCGCGCAGTGAAGCGGATCAGTCCACCGACATCGCCAGGGGGCGGGACTGGGGGTACTGGCAATGCCAACTCTCTGAGTCACGTTACTCAACCCGTTTGCCGCTTCGGCATGGTATCTCCCCAACGAATCGAGTTTGGACTCTGACTCAGTGGAGATATAGCCTACAAATATCACAAAACACAGATGAACAGATTGCCCCACAAATTCTGTACGTTACTTACAAAGCGGGCTTTGTTTTTTCTAATCAATCGACAGCATTTAATTGCGCTTCTCTTAAGTTGTCAGATTGTTGTATTCGAAACGAATTCCAGCGAAGTTGGATCTGGAGATCTGCTGTTATGGAAGCTAAGTTTTATTTGTGTGGAACCCATGTTGGTAGCTAAATACTTGATAATATCACTGTTCGTTTGTATGTGTGTGTGAATGTTATTTAGCAGAAGTAATATCTTCTATTCCAAGTAATCGCTAAATTTATTTGGGGTACATTTTATGTGTGTATATGCTTTAAATTAAAATATATACTATTCAGGTAATGCAAACTCGAAAAAAATATCTCATACGCTTATTTCAATTCTTCTGTATTTATTTAAAAAAAATTAAACAGTTGCACATAAACATATATTAATTATGACAGAGAAATATAATTTTTATTTTATTATTGATATTAACCAAGCTGTACATCATTTTAAAAACAATTTATGCTCAAAGATGTTTTTTTTTAACAAAAAACAATCAATGGTATTCCTATATGAATAAAGACTGAGATTTTTAAGCACAATAAGCTTTCCTAAAAGTTTCCACTTGCCGAGTGATCACCGTAATGGTAAAAGACAACATTTGGCTTAATAACTCAATCTGTCTGAAACGCGCAACAATTTGCGGCCCATGGAAAAGAATGTAAAAATGTAAATGCTCCAAAGACTTTTACAGACACTCACGAGACACGCCCATTAAAGAAAAAAGCTGTCCCGGAAATGTATTGCATTAGGCACCAGACAATTATCGGCATATTCTTAATGATTCTGTTAGGTTAACTACCTGAAAACTGCCACACACTCCCGATCTTTTCAAAAATTGTCCCATGGGCCGTGGCGAGGTGCTCAACATGTGATTAACTTTCTAAAAATAAATGAAACACTGCCCAATACTTATTCATAGAGTCTTTGTGTGTGTGTGCGTGTGTTGAAAATTCTGAGAGATATATATGTATGTATGTACTGTATGTGTAGAATTTTCCTAGTTTCTGCCGCCCCTTTTGGATGCAACATTAATGCCAGCTAAAAATCATTAGCAAATCAATTTAACAACAAATGTGACAACACATGTTGCGGCTTGCAAAGCGTTGCAAGGGGCGAAAAAGCTGCTGCCTGTGAATCTCGACACTTGCAACTTGGCCCCTTAACGGTGCCAGCGCCCCGTCGGGCTACTTGCGGTTAACGTTTATTAACTGTAAAATGAAGTGCACAGCCAAAGTCATAAGCAAATGCAGTTAGTGGCGCTGCTGTTGCGGCGACGTCAACGTCGACGGCGACTGAGCTTCGTATGCTTTTGATGCCAGTGCAAAAGACGCGCGCAAAACGGTGCCAGTATTAAAAAATTAGCATGCAAACCTAGTGACTAGCGAAGCAGATACCCTGTAGTTAGCATACATTTTAACAGGTATTTACAGAAAGCGCAAAAATTATAATTAAAGTCTACATTCTTTTACTCTAAAGGTCGTTCAAAACCTATCTAGTTAGAATAGCTAAAATATTTCTTAGCATATATTGATTATACACATACATATATACGAAAGACGATTAATTGTAAAACAAACTTCCTATAAAATACTTAGAGATATTCTTTAAAATAGTTATAATTTTTAAAGAACTCTTATTCCAAATGGTTCTGAGGCAATTTTAAGAAACTAAAAAAGAGGGACTTCGATATAAGGCTCAAGACTAACAAAAAAACAGTTAAGAATACGGGCATTTTAATTTAAGGACTAAACGATCCCTTATCATAAATGAAGACAAATTCATTGTGCCAAAAGAAGAAAAAACGTAGAGGCTTATTTTAAAGAGCAGAAACTCAAAAATTTTCATTTTGCATTTTTTTTTTTAAATTTATTTTATTTTTCTGTATTTCTTTTTAAATTTTTTTCAATTTGTTTTGCATTGTGCGCTCGAGTGAATCTCATGTTATTTACATGCAAACATTGTCAGAAAAAAGGGGGGCCCAGCGGCTTTTGATGAATGGGGGAGGGTGTGGACGGCGGGGGCGTGCCACGACAGCAGCTTGAGCGAGTTGTTAAATGAATGAATGAATGAGCGAATGACTGATTGAGCGAGCGCCTGAATGCATTATGCAAATGCCAGCGGCAACAAAAACAACAACAACGTCGACGAATATAAATGAAATAAAATGAAAAAGTTTTAATTGTAATATTATTTGTTTTAATTAAAAACCACTCGCGCAAAACGAATGAAACGAATACGAACATCTGCAATAAATAATAAACAAACATCAGCGCTATAAAAATGCAACTGCAGCATTGCAAATTTATGCACCAAGTTGCATTTTAAATAATTCACACAAAACGTCAACGAACTGTCCCAAAAAAAAGCAACTAAAGAATTGAAAAGAATTATCACAAAAAGCACAGCCAGTGTGTGCGACAGAGACAGCAAGTTTGGATTTGCAAAATTGCCTAGCTTGCCAAATAAAATAAAACCAAAAAACAAACTTCAGAAGGCAAAAATTTTCTTTGCCCACAACGCTCACGTAAGTAAAAAAAAACGCAACAAAAAATGAGCTTACCATGTGAAAAATTTAATGCTACCAAAAAAAAAATTATAATTAAAATTCAAATACCAACAACAATTGCTTGCAAAGTGCACTCAAAACAAAGAATTTGTCAACATTCGTTAGCTTAAATTTAAAAGAGGCAAATTACAGCACTTCATAATAAAAAGTGAAATTAAACGAGAGTCAAGAGGTCAACATAATTATAATAATGATTATTTAATGGAACTCTTGGAAACTGCATTTTTAATATTAACGAGCGTTTCAATGAGACAAGCTTGATGCGCAAAAGAGTATAGATAAATGTAAGGGAAATATATATATAAATGCAGCATTAATATACAATTATGTTATTAGATGTTTTGTCATCTTTGGGGTCAATAATAAACAAAACCTGTATTAAATAAAAAAAGTAAAAGTAAAACAGTAAAAAGTAATCATTACTATTACTTAATTCTGTACATAGTTGACAACTATAAATCTAACCTTTAAATATCACTTATTATTGTGAGGCTTTAAAAACGAATTAAATTGCAATAAAATTAAGTGTTTTTATTACATTCAAGTATTCTGCCCAATAACGAAAAAACTCTTAGTATTTCGTTTGAAACATAGTTCAATAACTTAAAGCTTTCTTTTTGGAAAACATCTATCAGCAATGGATGAATTCAGTTTATTTTGCTTATTTTACATTTGTGTATTGGCTTTAAAATGCAATTGAACTTTTGCTGAAATAGTCATGTTTTTGCACTTTAAAATCTTATGCAACATTCTTAAACAGTTTTTCACATATTTTTCACGCTTGTAAGCGCAGAAAAGTTAATAATATGTAAATAATATTTATGGTAGTTCTAATACGGTTGTGAACATGTTACCTGAAATACAAAAAATAGCTTAAAAAAAGAGCACTTAGGTGCATGCACCTTGGATTGTTGCAAGTGCCAGTGACTGGTTTTATGGCGATTTTCGCTAACTGACAGAGAGAGAGAGAGAGAGAGACTAGACTAGACTAGACAGCCTCATGTAGGGGTTAGGTTTTGCCCACACACGCACGCACACACACACACACACACACAGGAACAAAAAAGTTGTCTTTCTTATCAGCGCCCTTGCACTGTCGATAACTCAGAACTGGGAACTTCGAACTCGCATTTGTGGTGGCAATATATTAAGTGGTACGTCCATTTGGCCAGTGACCCAGGCTGGCCCAGGCCATGTGCCCCATGTGGTTGCCACCTGCAAATGAATGTCGCCCAAGTCGCCAGCGATAAGAGAAGCGAGTCGAAAGTTTTGTTTCCGTGGGGCAGGGGCAGGGGCGGGCGGCACAGGCAATCAACGTTGACAATTTGTTTGTAATTTGTTTGTCCATAGACCAGTGGAGGGCCTGGCCCCAGCCCCCTGCCCGCCGCCTTGCTGCGTGTTTATCTAGGCAATGTACCGAATTGTATCTACACAAATCGCTGAGACAACAAGCGACGCAGCAAAAGTCAAATGAAATCGGTCGCCGCGGGCTCTCAAAGTAAATAACAAACAACAAGCGGCAACAACAAATTGCCAACCAAATGCAAGCCAAATAGGTGACCCCCCACAAACAGCCCCCTCTCCAGTTTGCCTGTCGAACTGTCCGCCACGGTCCCTGTTAAAGTTTTATCAGCCGCAGGCAACGTTGACTTTCGTTTTCGTTATTTCCCAGCTTACCCAGCGCTATGCTGCACCTGCCTTATCAATGAAGCCCCTATTCCCCCCCTTCCCCATCTCTGACAACCCACTCGAACCTATTTGGTAAGCGCTTTGGTGGCGCGTCAGCGATTACAAAACTTTTTTTTTTGGCCCGTTTGCTTGGTGGCTCAACACGATGTCAATTGCGTCGTTTATCATCGGACAGGGGGGGTGCGGGGGGAGAGTGGAGCTATGGGGATAGAAAAGCTGTCGCTTCGCTTAAATGTGTTTTCGATTGAAGCTTGAAATGCGAGTAGCATGAGAAATTTATTGACCCATTACGTTTGTGTTGCAATTGGTTGCAGCAACATTTTGTAAAAGAAAAAAAAACAAGTAGACATGTTTATAAATGGAAAGACTAATAATAATTGCAATATGATAGATATAATGGAAGCTGTAGCAGATAAATGAAAGACAAAAAGGCTGTATTATAAAGCAGATCGATATTGTTGACTTATCTATTAAAACTAAACAAGAAAGTTTCAATATAGATCTTCTAGTCTTCCTGATTGCGTTTTACATTTCGTGACATTAGCTAAACTTAGTTCTTAATATAAGAATTGTGCTTTCAAAGGACTGCGCTTTGAGCAAACTCAAACTTAAAATCCTTAACCTTTTTTTTGCTTGAATGCAGATGATATTAATATAATATAAAAATATCTATTTATTTGCATATTTACATTTGTCTTACATCTTACGCAAATATTATAAGAGTTGTTATAGTTCTGATTTGATTATGTTTTATCAAATGTGGCAGAGCTTTGTGGCATACAAATATCACAATTTTGTGCCACAAATGGGGCTGCATGTGAACTGTGGAACCAAAGCAGATTTCGCAGCAGCAGCTTCTGAATTTTTGGCATCACTTCCGCTCGCAGAATTTTGCTTTATTCTTATGCTTCTTGTTTTTGTTTAAAAATCTCGAGACGACGACAATGATGATGATGATGATGATGATGATGATGATAATGATGAGGCGGAGCAATTGCGGTTGTCAAGGGGCAAGTGGAAAGGGGGCAACGGCGGGGCGACGCGACGTTCTTTCATTTTTGAGCTCGCAGACAGAAACTGATTGAGCTTCAAGTTCGTCGGCGTCGTCGTTGGCAACATTTAATCAAGCCAAGAAGCCAAGTGGAAGACGCCGCCTACAAGCGACAGCGGAAGGCAACTGTCGGATAGAGGAGACGGCGGGGGGGGGGGGGGGGAATTCTTTTAAAAAAAAAGCAAACTTCTTGTTGCGATGCTAATGATAGTTCATAGCTAGCAGATATCGTAGACGTGCGTGCGAGCGTGCGTGCGCCAGCATGTATCTATAAGATACGCAGATACGAAATACGCTGACTTTCAATCACGGCCGCCATTTCGCGGGGGCGCCACAGAAAAAAAAAAGACGCTGGCGTCGAACTCGAAATGATTTATCACAACCAGCGAGCGTTTTTATTATTTTTGTTGAATACCCTATATGAGAATAACATATTTATTTTATGGATATGAAAAGGATAGGAGTACCTATCTACATATATACCGTTCTAGCCCTGTCTACCTTGCTGTGAATACATATGAATTGATATTTTCAATTGTGTAAAGTTGCTAAAAATATTCTTTTAACCTTTCTTTTATTGATTAATTTATAATGACGATTTGCACAAGTCAAAGTTTTTAGGGATAGAATAGAGCTTTAAATGTGATCTTTTCTGTTTAACGATCAGACAGAAAGTTATATTAAGAAGAAAACTAGGTACACTGTGTGTTTACAGGGTATCGTCACGTCAGCAACTGGGGACTAGAACGCGCCTACTTGTTTTGGCGTTGGCTTTGTGCTCTCAAAAGAACAACAACCACATTGCACCTGCAAGTTGCAGATGTTGCTGCTCGGCTCGCTTTTGGCCCTGACAGCGAATGGTCGCGCCCACGCGAACAGGTGTCTATATATAGCTATATATAACTGACTGGTTTGCCATTACAAGCGATCTATGTTGAAATAATGAACGATCTTTGGCCAGCTAATGGCACCAACAGTCCAATGTTGCTGTCGTCGTCGCCGCTGTCAGCAACATGTTGGCGCAAACCGTTCGGGCCAGGTGCGCGGCAAGCGGCACGCGGCCACGTTCTAGGAATGCTGTGAGTGGGTCGTTGGGCTTGTTGGTTGTGTGAAAACGTTGTTAGTTTTTCCAGGCAAAGTTCACGTTTGGCGCCAATGTTGCTGCTGTGCCGACACTTTTAAAGGAGTGCGGAATGCGGCATGCACAAAACAAAAGCAAAAGTTTCTGCTGAAATTGTGTTGAAAAAGTATTGAAAAGCGAATAGTTGAACGACAAGCAAAGCTGGGCTGTGGCAAATGTGGCCAAAGACAGCAACTGCAATATGTTGGCTTAAAGTGGGCGGGGCTCACAAACGCTTAGGCGTTTAGGTTTCTTCAAAGATGACACCAAAAGCTTTTTAAGTGCATAAACAATTTTGT
Source organism: Drosophila lacertosa (assembly GCA_004143845.1). NCBI lineage: Eukaryota > Metazoa > Arthropoda > Insecta > Diptera > Drosophilidae > Drosophila > Drosophila lacertosa. The sequence goes on along the minus strand of SCDZ01000234.1, from coordinate 49,759 downwards.
GTGGTTGTTTTGCTTAAGTTGCGTTTCCAGCGGATGTTGCTGTGGTGCAATAGTTAAGCTGGAAGTAGAATTTAGATTTGTAGAATGCTTGGCTTCATGATTAACAGTCTTTGGTAGATAAAATACTTGCTTTGAGTTTTTTATTTTAGCAAACCTAACGAATTTTGGCAAACAGCAAGAAATTTACCAATTTATTCAATTGTTATCCAGAAAATCTCGCTTTAACTTTCTGCACACGAAATTTCAAATACAGTTATCGCAACAAACAAATAAGTAGGATCAAATGAAAATTGCCCAATTGTGTAAATTTCGAAATGTTAATTGTTGTGTAATTTAACAAATTGCATTGAAACAGTTTAACGCGCTTTTCTTTTGTTTTTTATCTATTTATTTGTTTTTTTTTTTTTTTTTTTGGGCGCAGCTGACATTCAATTGGCTGGCAATAAGGCGGCCTAATGCGTGTGGGCGTGGCGGGCAAACGAGAAGTGGGCGGTCCATTAACGGCCGCAACGGCCACATAAAAATGCTAAATAAATATAAAAATTGATTATGTCGCGGGCTCTGGCAGTCAAATTGAAAGTTAAACAGGGAAAAACGAAAGAAAATAGAAATGTCAACGAGCGTGAAAGTGATGCACGCAGGAACGCTGGAAAAAAGGGGGCGGAGCGGGGGCGTGTTTGCTGCGGGCTGTGCCGGCAATCAAAGTTGAAAATTAGGCAATAAAATTAAACGAACAGCAACGAAACGGCGCGGGGCAAGCAGGCGTTAAAGGAAACAAGAGGGAACTGGGACGTGGCGGGGCAGGCGGGCGTTGTGTTAACCTTTTGCCATGCAATAAACACAAATATAAGAGCGAGTGCCGAAAAAAAAACAAGCAGAAAATAAAAGAAATTGCCGCAAATGGTGGCAACATTGACAGGCGTGCCACATTGTTGCCACACTTCACGCGGAGCAATCACATCCAGTCGAGTGTATTATGTAGCCATGAATTATGCCGCGGAGCGAAACAAAGTCCCATTTGGGTCATTACAGCGATTGATTTGCCACCGCGTCGGACGGCGTAGGAGCTGGAAATGAAAATGGAACTGGAATTGGGGGCTGGAGCTGGAGCTGGAGCTTACTATGGGTTACCTGGCAACAGTTGGTTTTGGCCACATTTGATGTGAAAGTCGCGTGTGGCCAAGTCAATAAACATGGCCCAGAAGAGCAACCATTAAACATAATGTTTCTTGTGGCTTTCTGTGTGTGCGTGGGTGTGCGAGTTGTGTGTGCTTAGTTCAATGCTCTTACTTAAAATATTTAATACATTCTATTAAACCGATAAGACTCGATAAGACTTTATTTCTATTAGTTTTATTGTGTCTGTTTATTAAATAATAATTTAACTTTAACATACGTAACAAGATTTATTAAAAACGCTGTAGTTAAATTTTAGCTGCATTTACTGCATTTTATTCAATTGTCGTTAGTCAACTTGGCCAGTGTTGTAAAGTTATATTGTTTGCTTCACAGCTTTCGTATTTTTTGGTTGCCTGTCATATAAAACCGTAAACAGTTTCTTATTATCAACTGATTAAATTGTTAGGAACAAACATTTTATCGTAATGTCAATGTTGTGAAGTTCTTTAGCACGCATTGTTTTTCATTTAAGTGAACTGGAAACTTATACAAACCCCCTCATTCAGGACTTCCCTGCTTTACCAGCCTTTAAAATAATAAGAAGAAAAGCAGTCTTTAAGTTCACAGTTGCTTTAACTTAGCATTAAGCTATCAAACAAATATATTTTACTTATAATCTAATCATCCAAACAAGTGCATTTTCTATAACTATAATAAGCTCGAACAGTGCTGTATAGTAAATTAACATGCATTGATATCGGATTGTTTCTAAATGCAAACAAATTTTCAATGTTTGTTTGCCAGTGTTGTATAACAACGTTAAGGCTTTGTCAACGCCAGCAAAAATCAACGCGATTGCGAAATGAGCGTTTTGAGGATTTGATATAATTTTACCCAGGAGCACGCTTTAACCATTAAACACGCCCATCCCAATCCTCTACAGAATTCGCAGCGCTCTTAATGACCACAAAAAAGTTGCAAGTTGCAAGTTGCTGCTCCAGTTTGGTATTTGCAAATTGCAGCCGCAGCAGCAGCAACAACAAAAACAGTTCGAGGGTTGCGCCTCATAATCAGCCAAATGGATAATTGCAGCGCTGCCGCCGCTTTGCCACATTTTGCGCCTCGGGAGAAATTTCGATGGAACGCAATTTTTGTTGCATTTGTTGCAACACATGCCACATGCCACGAGGTGGGGCGGGACGTGGCGCGGGGGTGTTGCTCATTAAATTTCCGCTCTCTTTGCAAAATGAAGTGCCTGCTGCTGGCGTCGACGGCGACGCCGACTGCATTTGGTTATGCTCTGCAAACTCATAAAATAACTGTAATTGTCGTAGTTTTTGCTTTGCGGCGCTGTTGCCGCACTTCAGCCCGCTCGTGCAGTCCGCCACAAGGAGTTGCTGCCTCGGCTTTTACTTGTTGCCAGTCACGTTTTCATTCGCCGCTGCTGTTGTTGTTGCTGTTGCTGGCTATCCCCAATCTTTGCCAGCTTTTGCACTTTTTTTCACTCACTGCCAAGTGGATGACAAATACCAAGGCAGAGCGAGTTTGTGCGAAGGAGGAGACAGCTTTGGGCAGCGGGAGCTGCAGTTAAAACTGCAGCAGCACCTGTTCCAACTACCACCAAACACCGACCTCAGCCCTCCGTTGTCTGTTGTCCGTGCGGACATGCAGCCATCTGGACTGGACCCTGGGCATTTGATGCGGCCGCAGCACAAGCGAAGCTGGGCACAAAGCAAATTTTCTGGTTCATTGCAGGCATTCAAACTGTAATCAGATACGAGCATCAGCACAAGCTCCAACGCCGCCTTCGAACGTGCCCCCTTTGTAACTGTAAGCCCAGGGCCTGGGCTTGTGCCTGTGGATCTTGTGGACTCCATTGACATTCCATTGTTAGTGAGGTGTACGTGGGTGTGTGGGTAAGGCAGCCTTTAAAGCTGCATTCAGTGACGTCCACTCCGGTTCCGGTTCTGCTGTCAGCAAATACGTTAATTGATCTGTAAAATATATAATCAAAGTCTAAGAATAAATTTGTTTATTTCGATAAAGACAGCTAATTAATATTGTAATTATTAGCTAAATATTTTAGCTTATTATTGATTTGACACTCGTTAACTTTAAAATCTTTCAGAAAGCGTTGCTCTATTTAAACTAAACTGCATTTTGAAGCAGCATTTTCTCGATTTCTTTTTTCTCTTGTTTTTTCAAGATCTGGTTAGATACAAAATAATTTGAAAATGTTCGTTATCTATGCACGGATCGCGGTGAAATCATGCAACATGCTCGTTTATTGCTGTAGATTTACATTTTATACTGAAGATTCTGCAGCTTCCACATGCACATTGATCTGGTGAACTGCACGATTAACGGTTAACCGCTGATCAGCAGCTGAGCCGCTCTGCAACAACAGATGCAACTTGCCACATGGGGGGCAGCTGACCCAACGACCCCCTTTTTTTTTTTTTTTTGTGTTATTCAGAATGCAAAATGCGAGCGAAGAGTAAGCGGATCGTGACAACAAACGTGCGAGCGCGTGCTTGCCACAAGAGAGTGAGTCACAGATATATATATGTATATAGAGAGATAGAGAGAGAGAGAGCGAGAGATTGTGTTTGGGCACATTCCACACGCAGATATTTGTGTTGAACTTTTATAGTTTGGCGCTAGGGAGCGAAAGAGATAGAGAGAGAGAGTGAAGACAGCGAGGGGAATACAGAAAGGGGAACAGAGGGGGCTGGGGCAGCTGCTGCTGGGTGTGGGGGTCTTGATAATTATTGCAGCATTGCCGCAGTATTAAATAGCAGCCGCTGCTGCTCTGTGGATTGTATCCATGTGTGGATCTGTGTGTATCTCGTTTGTTGCTGTATTTGTGTGTGCATCATATTTCTTTCAAATGCCTTTTTATGCTCTGTGCTCGATGATTCAACAAGTCCAAGGCGTAAAAATAACAACAATCATAAACAACACACACACATGAACACAGCAAGAAGAACAACTTTTAAGCTTTGTAAAAACACTTAAAAATATTGTAATAAAAATATTTTTGGTAAACGTTCCAAACGAAAAGTTTTTATAGCGCACGCGATCTACAAAATGTCTACAACATATTTGTATTATTATTTTTCATGTTATTTTCTTGTTTGTTTATTTATTTTGATTTTGTTGCTGCTGCTTGCGATACGCTGGCAAAATGAAAGCATTTTAATGCCATTTCATAAGGTAGAACGCTTAATTAATGCGCTAAAGATAGCGTGCATGGGCGGGGCGGGGGCGTGGCAGTTAGGAGGGGGGGGGGGTGCAAAATAATTGTAGCGCACGTTCGTAACGGTACTGCAACTTGACCTAGCAAACAACAATGCTAACAAGAAAATCGCTGGAAATGTTTAGTAAGACATGGGGATGCGGCTCACTAGCAGATATTCTATTAAAGGGGTTATTTAGATTAAAAATATATAAACAGTTGATATATATTAAACATTTACATATGTATTATATTTTTATATATATACGAAAATATATATTAAATATATATTTTAACAACTTAATAGAATTGTACGCCGGTTAATCTACCCGCACCGCGTCTCGTACAGCGTATAAGCTAAACAAACGTCAAAGGCAGCGACATTTTATGTTAATTTGTTGTACGGCATTTTATTTGTATATCTTTTATTTAAATTGTATTGATATGCAAATCAAACAACGCGAAAGTGTCAATTGGTTATTTGTTGTTATTGTTGCCTTGGCTTGACAAATTATGCACAAGATCAGAATATATGCCATACTACCGTAAATGTTTTTGAATGTTTGTGTATAAATGCTAAAGATCTGTCAATTTCTGCTGAAATTGTGGCAACTCTTGTTGATCAGCGATCACCACCGACCGCTGATCGATAATGTTGAAATGATTAAGAGCGCAAATTAAACCGTTTCCGTTGCGCACACTTTTGCTGTTTTTTTTTTAACTTTTGCCTGCTCTGTATGCCAGTTAATCGTAGGGTTATTGCCTTCCCTTCCCTCCATCTCTTGTCTTCGCTTGCTTCTAATTGCGCCTCGGCTTTGGTTCTAATTAGTGCTAGTTGCCATATATTGAGATCTTAGCTTGAAATCCACACAGCACCTCTTCCCTTTTTGTCTCTCTTTCTCTTGTGGCTTGTTTTGATCTAGCACTGCTCAATGACGTCAGCTTCTTCTCATTACGGTCTCCACTCAATTGACCGCTGGAAACGTGTGGAAACTGCGTAGCGCAACTATTGCTCGCTCTTTTCACACACATGTTAATATTGCCTTCGCAGTCGCTGCTGACGTCGCAGCTTTTGCAATGGGCCGCTGCATTTTTGGTGCTTTGGGTGGGTACCGTTCGTCTGTCGCCGTCCAAATGGCATCCACAACGTGTTCCACACAGCGTAAAAGTTGCTTAGCAGGTTTTTTCTGTAGTTTTGCTTTGTTGCGCTTTTCGATTGTTGTTGCTGCCGTCGCTGCTGCACTTTCATATTTTATAAAATTTGTTTTTTTTTGCAGTTTTTGGGCTTTTTATTTAAACAAAAACAGCCTCTGCTGCTGCTGCTGCTGCTGTTGCAACAGCATCACAAATTGTCTGCGGCTGTATTTTGTAGCTGACTTTTATCATAAATATCTCAACGCCTCTGTTTAGTTGTTGCAGCAGCAGAAGCATTTTTCTAGCAGCGCCTTTCACCGTTCGGCGAAATGGCCAAAATGTATCTGTTAGATACAAGAATTGTGTAAGGAGCGGATACGTTCGTGAGGCAACACAATTAGTCACACACTAAGCCAGCCCAGCCGCCCACTGGGCCAGTTCTACTCTATATACAACTTTATTTACATACATACATACATATATGTTTGTATGTTTACCTCTACGAAAAAATATATCTTGCAGGCACACTTTTAAACGTATCTCAGTTCACAAATCACCTCGAATTGCAGACAAATTAAAAATTCATAAAAACCCAAATCAAATTTTCCAAATTTTCATCAACAACCATATAAAATAACAAAACCAAATCCCAAATAATAAAAAACAAAAATCCGATTTACATTTACACAATTTATGAACGCATGTCGCAGGCCATATATATTTATTTAGATAACTTCGCTTATCGCTGTCGCCTTTGTTGTTGTTTTTGTCGTCGTTGTTAAACGCCGCGCCGTCTGGCATTTTGATGTGGGCGCCGAGCGCTGGGCGTGGGCGTGCCAAGTGTGGAGGCCTTGAGTTATGTAGTCGTCGCATATGCGGGATGTGGTCTTCGTTTCGGATAGCGGCACATGCGGCGATGCTGCTGCCCCAATGCCAACAGCAGCAGTGCCAGCAAAAGCAGCAGCCGCCTTAACGGCCATTCAAAGTCTGTCGAAATCAATTTGCTAATGTTGTCACCAGACGGCCAGCTTGGCTAGATGGATAGATAGATCTGCACCTTGAAACGCCCCATTCCCTTTAGCGTCCAATTACAAAAGCCAAAGAACCAAAACTCGAACGTTAAGCGTGGCACGCAGCAATCGCATTCATTGCACAGCAGCAGCAACAGCAACAACAATACGAAATCAATTACAGTAAAGCCCCGCGTGGGTGGCTATTACAGGGGTGAGTTTTGCGCACGTGCCAAGCGCACCGCCAATAATTTGTAGTAACAAGCGAACAAACAGCAGCAACCACCCAAGAGGTCACACAGTCCCACTAAACACACACACACACAAACACACACAGACTCATCCCTTCCTCACACACGGGCGAATTGAAAAATTACTAAACATATAACGGTAAAGCATAAACCGTAAAGAGCGACCCCCCAAAGAATATTAAAAAAAAAAAAGGAAAAAAAGTGGTTTTAAAAAAGCGAATGGTTAAACTGTTCAATTGGGCATTGCTCGACTGCCTTATACTCTGTTTAAACAGAGTAGACTAAAACAAGATAAATATAAATAGCAACAGTCGCTAGCTTGCAAAACAAAACGAATACACCCCATTCAACTATAAAAAAAAATAAAAAAAACAGGAAAAGCCAACAAATATTATATGTATGAAGAAAGAGCGGAAAATGTGAAAATATTTTGTATTGCAAGTTTCAAGCGCATAACTTTGGCTCTTTTCGACCAGGCGAAACTTGAAAGTTTATTGCATTCCACTTATGCGGCGTTTAAGCTGAAAACGAGGGGGCTCAGTGGGGTCCAAAAGGGCGGAGGCCCCTCCCCCCTCACCTCATTGTCAATTGAGGAATTTAACGTTATATGCGAGCGATAATCATTCATACGCAATATGAATCACATTTATAGATGATTCGACTCAGCCGCATGCACTCACAGATCAGCTAAAGCATTCAAATACTCCAATGCTTTCAGTTTGTATACATTTTTTCTGTTGTCTTTAAAAAAAACAATATAAAAAAATAAGAAAACTATAGATATAGAATCAAGATAGAGGACAAACTATTATCAAAGTGGTTATGGGAGTTTGAAATCCGGGAGAAGTACTTCATATGGATTTGGGAAGCTTACGACTCAAATTGTTTCCCAAATGTCGCATAATAAAAATTTACCCCTCAGAAATATTTTTAAAGTAGACTTTAACACCCTGTAATTAAAATGTGAAACAAGCTAAAGTATGTAGTAAGCTGTGCTTATACACAGCTTAAATAACCATTTTCACAATTTCAACAGGGTATAGGCAATAAAAATAAAAAAATGAGTATAAATATTCACAGCGGAGCAGTTAATTGAGCTAATTTATGGCGCCCATTAAGCTGCCCAATTGGGCTGCTATTCTTAAATAATTGTGCTCCAAAAGTCGCCTGCGTTTGGCGGCAATTTCTTTTAACGGCCCAAATGCAAATTCAAACGCTCGCTGGCAAGCTGCCAGTTTGCCCTTGAAATCGAACACTATCAGTAGGCAACAACAAACAGCAAGAAAAACAATAAGAAACTACAATGGAGCTGGCATTTGCCCCGAATGGGTTTTCATAACTCAAATGCAAACGGCAAAAGTCGCTTCCAAATAAAACGCGTACGCGATTTGCGTTTCGTTCGCTTTGCAATCCACAACCACCGTCCGCACCACCCCGTGCACCACTCTGTGCAGCACCCCGCGACAGTTCTGGCAATTGTGCTCAACTAGCCCAAGTTTGGCTGACAATTTGTTGACAATTGCGTTTCACACTTTGCATAATAATCAGGCGTGTCGGCAAACAGAAATCCGCATATTGTTCCCAATGCCTAGGAACGATTTATATAGTGAGTCTCGCAAGTGCAATGCTCGACTGACTGAATACCCTTGAATAAGTTTTTTAGAATGGGGCAGCAAATTAGCTGACACACAAGATGACAATGCTTAATCTAGAACTAATACGAGTGAGACTTTCACATGGGCATACCCTATATTATTCTCTTTATATCTACAAACACACCCACAACTCTATGCTACCCATTTGTAACTCCGTGCCGGGTATAACAGGTTGTCACGAAATGCAGTTATTGGAAAAAGAGCGGCGCACTTGGCGACGATGTTTCTGTTCAAGTTTCGCTGAAGTGCCAACTGGGCTAAGAAAAATAAAAAAACAAAACAATATTTATGCGGAATTGTGTCCCACGAAACGGGCGAAGCAAAGAAATGAATCATGTTATGAATGTGAATGAATATTTTGAAATCGATTCGAATGAAATGTCCAAAGCACACCTCCCAGTGTGTATATTTGTGCATATACATATCTCACGTATGTATATATTTATATCGGGCACGAATATTGCATTTGATTGCAAATTGCAATTGTAATTGGGTTCGGAATTGTTGTAATTGCCTTTGGTTGTTGTTGTCGATGTTGTGGCTGCGATTTGAGTTACTACAAAAAATGCGACATTAATTGCAACATTTTCGCGATGTTTTCATGTCGCGTCTCAATTTACAGATCCCCTCAACTGACCCCACTACAGGCAACTGATAAATTGCCAATGCACGACAAAAAAACAATAATAACAAAAGCAACACAAAAAAGTCGTGAAAGTTACGAAACTGCAATGATAAGAAATGAAAAACTGAACAAGTGTGCTGGCAACGGGGAAAACCCGGAGGGTTGGGAAAGCGTCTGAAAACATTGCGATTGCATTTCGCCAATTGAATCACAATGTTAAAAACCGAGCCAAGCATGAATAATTCCTCTGAAATGTGAAGGGAGAAGCATAGAATGTGACGGTGACCCCAGTTACAGAATTTGCATTTAAAAAACAAAGGAACAAAAGAGGTACAAATATTAAATTCATGCTAAAAAATAAAACTGAAGAACTTAAAGGAAAAATCAACGTGTGAACTAAAGTCTATAAAGAATAGCTAGAACGATTATCTTCAAAAGCTAAACTCTGAAACCAAACTACGATTAAGAAGAATGCTCAAAGTGCACAAAAGACAGAGAAAATAGACTAATAATAAACAGGTTTCAAATAATTGTTGTGTGCTCGTTATATATTATATATATGTATATGTATGTATAAATAGGCTGAGCCATAAAACATGTTAATCATAAAACAGAGAACATAGAAATAAAATATATCCAAATAATTCGCTTTCAATTTCAAATTTGTATAAAAAGTTACTAAGCTTAACCAATGAACAATCAAAACATATAACATAGAAAACCATAGAATGAAGTAATAATACTGTTCTATATGTCATATGCATAAAGCTTATATGCATAACAAAAACACACACATATAGTAAAAAAAGCTTTTTATCAGTCAAACAGCGAATAAATAAAATTAAGAGTTGCATTTAAAAAACGCCTCTACCAAGAATTTAAAGATCATGAAAGTTACACAGAAATGTGTCTTTTGTTTCGGTAAAATAATAAACAATAATCAAGATAATTAAGACAATAATTATTATTGTTTAAGAGGGCATTTAATAAAGAAAATATGAATATGTATATTAAAAAGAACAAAACTCGTGGGATCTGTCAATGGTAAAAGAAAGAATCATAGCTCTTAATATAGTCAGCAATTCAATATAAGTATGTACATATGTGTATAGAATGTTGTTTGTGTCTATTTCTGGCATTTCAAATCAGCATAATGTGTTACAATTCTGAAACCGAACAATAAAAACAACGAGTGTAAAACGTTGTCAATGCTATTGAATTTATTCGAATTTATTCGTATTTATTCACAATTACGAATATGCATTTCGATTTATTGCTTATGAATGGGCTTTAACGATAAACGGAAGCAAGGCCGCAAAAAATCTAAAAGAGCTCCCAGCTGGTGACGAAATATGCTGTGTGTGTGTGTGTAAGTATGCGAAAGAGTGTGTGTGTGTGTGTGTCGTATAAATAAATTAAAAATTCAGTGAAGCACAACGACGCAAAATGAAACCCACTTTGGTCTCGGCCTTACAGAGATGACGCGACTCGACCCAGCGCTCCATCATTTTTTTATTATTTTTGCTGGGGTTTCTTTTCAATTTCTTTTGATGTCAAAACATTGCACGAACCACAGATGATGAGAGAGTAAAATGAATGGGGCAAAGAAAAAAAAAACACAGTAGCAAATGTTTATAATTGCTTATCACTAGAAACTGCTGTTATGTGTGTGTATGTGTGTGTTTATGGAAATACATATGTATGTATTTGTATGTGGGGCAAGCTTGCAAGCTGAGTGCTGACACTAACGCGGCCGGGTCGACTTCCTTTTGGGCAATTCAAATGATGTCCGCGCCTATAAAAAGAAGACCCACTTAGGCCGACCAGAAACAAAAAATAAAAGTAAATAAATTTCATATTTATTTTTTTACATTTTCAACAAAACGAAATGGATACCCCGCAAAGCACTCGCCACACACACACTGAGCAGAATTATTGTTAAAAGTTCATAAAGCCAGCCATAAAGTAAAAAAGCAAACATTTGAAAAGAACGCACTGCAAATACCCTTAAGGGAACAAATTTATCTCAAGGTATCTGCTCTGATCTTATCTGAACACAAAATTAAGAAAGTTATTTAAGTATCTTTTTAAGTACTTCTTTGCTACGGTTAAAGCTAAAACTGAAACTTTATATTGTAATTTGGTTCAGAAATTTAATTTATATATTCATAATTCCCTTCCAACGACCAAAACCCAATATTAAGAAACTTATACAATTATTGAATTGTGATAGCAATTAAATTAATTCAATAATAATTTTATACAATAAGTCAAAAGTACTTCCGATAAAGATCGCATTTCTTTAAGAAAGTAAAAGCGGCAATTCGAGATGGTTTATTTGAGTTCGAAGATCTGGTTTCCATAGCTGAAATTATGAAGTTATGAAATTATGAGTTATATAAAATGCATTTAGCTGCATGGCAAACGGCCTGACAAAAAGGACATGCCTCACAACATCTGGAAAGAGTGAGAACTGAGAACACCCCCAACCCCCGTGAAATGAGTGTTTGACAAGCAGCCGACTTGGGGCGGACAGTTGGCAGGTGTTGCTGTCTATAAAAGCGTTACACAGTGCGTCACATAATACGCAACACCTCCTCCTGCTCGGCGGGCCCAACATTGCTTCGGCCTGCTCTTTTTATTAGTAATAACATTTTGAAAGCCTCAACATGCTCGTTAAATTAAAATTCATGCATTGAGTGTGCGACGAGTGTTGTTCGGATATGCGATATTTGATACCGAAAAACCTGCCCACACAGAAGCAACGACCACCACAGCGCGGGAGGTGGGGAAGAAGGAGGTGTGGTGGGGTGGGGTGGGGTGGTAGGTAGGGTGACTTGCCAAATGATGGTAACATGCGCGTATTAAATATCGAATTCAATAAAACTGATTGACACATGTCTCGCGTGTTATTGAGTTGCAGGTTGCAGGTTGCAAGTTGCAAGTTGCAAATTGTTGTTGGTAGCATTTGAAAAAGAAAAAAAAAATGTGTTCATATTTATAAAAAAAAACAAAACTTACAGCATGTCGGAGGAGCTAATAACGAGCCCAGTGCCTGCCGCTGGCACTGGACAGATGGACACGCTGGAGGACACCTCCAAGGTGGAGGTGATCGTGTACACCAAGTCGGACAAGACGCTCAAACAGAACATGAACGCCAAGGACGAGACGCTGCGCAAGCGCACCTCGTTAATCATTGTGCCACAGCAAGTGGACGATATTCTGGACACCACCGTAGTCCAACCGGAGCAGCAGCAGCAGCACATCGAAAGCGGCAATCGCAATTCCATAGCCAGCATGGACAGCTGCGTATCCACAAACACCAGCCAGAGCAATCAGTCGAGCGGCAGCGGCAGCTCCAGTTCCAGCAGCAGCTCCGAGGATGCCAATGCCGCCTATCAGGATCTGCAGAATGGCAATGCCGGCGACGAGCTGACCGCCATGCATTCGCCCAGCTGCTCCACCTCGTCGGAGGAGTCGACTTCCTGCTGCAGCTCCGTGGATTACTCGCTGCGCGAGCAGCTCCAAAACTTTGCCAATCGCAACGAGGAGCAGCTGAAGTCTGCGATCGGCGATCTGCCCACAGCTGCACAGCTGCTCAAGGGAATGAGTCTGCCAGTGGAGCAGGCTGCCGTCGCCGCCAACGGTTGCCACGAGACGCTGCTCAGTCCACAGGAGGCGCCGCTGGGTCGACGCTACGCCGAGGTGGCCCAGTTCAAGACGCACGGCAAGGCGAGGTGAGTGCAGCGCACAACAGCTGATCGTGGCAGGATGCCCTGAAACATGTTCTAGTTGTTTTTATATATAAAGCTGTTAACAGTTAACCTAACTACTACTGGGATTCGAATCCAGCTCGTAACTTTTCAGTTGCCTTTTCAGTACACTTTAATACTTTTACCAGATTTACATTTGTACATGTTGACCCTGTTAAACGTTTCAAGCTACCGCTTGAAATGTTCAAACACAATTCATTAAAAGTTAGCCCATTAAATGGCCTTCAGGGACTTTGCACGGCGTTCCTTTCTGTGTGCTGTGCAAAATTCCTGGCTAAAATGCCGGCAGTTATCGTCGCTCTAACGAAGTTCGCAACATTTTGGCAATAACTTTTAATAATTAATTTAATTGCCACTTAATTTAAGCTTGGACTGAGTGATAATTGGTTCTTTATTTACAATTTTTTGTTTTCCATTTGAGTTTATTTATTACACGTAAATAAAATAGAATTGGTGTTGGTCACTGTTGATTAACGCCTTTTTATTTACTCCTAATCATAGGTTAGTCTCTCTCTCTCTCTTGCCTTTTACCCTTTAAATCTCATTCCAGTTGCTTCTTATCTACACTAGACAACTTCCGCTTTTCCAGGCCAATCTTACATCCGGTTATCTTTTGCATCGATGTCTCTTTTCGTTTAGTTTATATCCAAGTCTCGTCTGGCATCTATATTTTGTCACGACACATTTCTCCCGTTCGCTAGCACTTTGCTGCCAACGAACTGCATTTGTTGTGAGACCCTCGAAACAGCTTGAACTAAACGATGTCAAATGCTCACTCAACTTGAGCACAGAAAGCCGCAGTCGCCCCTCAAGAACTTGGCCAGCCCAGCCACGCCCCCAAATTTCAATTGTTCTTAAGACCTGCGCACATGCACATGCATAAAACACAACTTAATTAGTATTACTACTTTATAGCACTCTCGACGACGATGCTGTAAACCCTAAAAAGTCCGCCTACTCCCTGGTCTTAACCAGCTCAAGCCAGAAATCTAATAATGGCACATTCCATGCACGCATTGCCATTGCCACATTACCATATCAAAAACGACTACGGCTTGTGCATGATGCCCCACGGGCACAGACTATCCCGTGCCCCCGCATCTTGCCCCAATCCACCCACTTGCATAACTCAAAAATGCAACGTGCCTTTATATACATATATATATATATATAAATATATATATGTGTATATTTATATATATATATAGACATCTAGTATATAGATATGCGGCGTGTGTTGTTTATGAACTTTGAACGTTTGAACTCGCACTTAGTCAAAGCTCTCGCAGGACGAGCTGGTGCGTCCTGTGTCGATGGCTGCTACTCTATGGATTAGTACGGTACTTTCTCGCAGCTCACCAACTTTGGTGTCGACAACTATGTTGAACTTTTTGAAAGCTGTCACAACTAATTTGCATACTTCCACACACACTAACACACACAGTGAACAAATCGAAGGTGTAGTCAACGGAACTTGTTGTTGCTGCCGTCCTCTGTCAGCCGTCAATACGGTTGGCAACAACAACGAATGAACAATGAACAAGCGTCCGTTCCAGGACAACCCGCATCGCTTCCTTGTTTACCCGCTTGCTGTTTGCTCTTTTTTTCTCCTTTTCTCTGTTGCATATTGCCTCATATTTGTTTTTGTGCTTTTAGACTTTGATTTCCATGCAATGCTTTGCTTTGGTTTTTTGCTATCCAACAAACAATTCATGGCCTGAGAAAGTTTTTTGCCGCAAATTTTCTGAACAACTGTGATTGGCCGGAGTTGACTGAATCAGAAAAAGAATGTTGAATTAAAGCTTTAACATAAATCAAATTTAGTGTGAGAATATCTCAGTGTTGTGTACCCATTTAACATGATAACAGGGTATGCAGAGCAAAATGTTCATACAAATTTGTTCATAACTAAATGGTTGCTCATGTCTGCCATTTGTTTATATCTCTTAATCTGCTGGCAACCATTCATTATGGAACTGTCAGAGAGAAGCCTCAATGTCTAGACTCTTGAGGCACTTGCTTTCTATCCGTCATATCTTGATTACTCTAAGCCAACTTGACCTGGCCACTAACCATAGTTGGCCTAGTCCCAACGCCATGGAAATTCTCTTCTTTTCCTTCTTCTTCAGCATTTACCTTCAACAGAGCAGCTCATTTTGCCACATTTTATCTTAATTGCCATGCGTTGGCAATTTACATGTGGCGCCACAAAATATTCGCAATTTGGCAAACAGTTCGCAATATCCTTCAACTGAATATATCCTGTAATTGTGTATAATTATATGAGGGCTTAGTCGAGCTGACTGTAAATATTTTGGCAGCTGAAAATACCAAATAATAGTCTCTTGCATAAAATACTTAGTATAAGTTCCTTAAGGATAACAGGGTATCTTTGCGTTAGCCTCACTATTAATATATTTTTGTTTGTTATTTTTCATTGTTGACTTGCATATTTTGTGTTGCCCTTCGAAAATATTTATAAATTTATTGCGTGCTTTAGTTTCTACTGTTATATCTTATGGCTTTTGCCATAAGATACCCTTGCCTAGAAATTTCTTACTAAGCTTAATACGTATACTTGATAATATATTTTATTTTTGTTTAATTTATTTGTTATTTTTATTAAGACAACCTTTTGTTGCAAGATTATTTTAGCTTTGACAATTGGTTATGAATTTCTCTTTTCTGGCTCGTCCTTGGGCAAGACTAATTCTTCTAAGTGTTTTATTACCCATTGCGTGTTGTGTCTGTTTTCGTTGTTGCTTGTTTGTGTTAATTTGACATGATTATGTCAGAATGTTTGACAACTTGTCATATGGCTCGAAAAATTCTTTTAGCCCTGTCTATGGCTTGCAACTTGTGAGGCCAAGACATCATTCGTCCTTACAGCTGCGTCATTGTGCGCGCGTCCTTGAAGCAGGCGTCACACAGCGGAAGCGGAAGCACATGCCAGCCCAAAAGTTTTGTTCAATTTTTCCTTTTTTCCCTTCAATCACAAAGTGAACAGAGTATATTGATTTTGTGCAATGTTTGCTTTGTTTATAGTGTTCAGATTATTTATATGTTCCAGTCGATGGGGTGGCAAAGTGCTTTAATTTTAATATCTACCTATTCTACATTGAATAAAGATAGCAAATAGTTTTAATATATTGTAAATGAGTATGGCGCCGTCGGTTATGCCCGACTGCAACATTTTTTCTTGTTCATTCTGTTTCCTTTCTTTAGCGTCATTCTTGTGGCAAATTCATTAATAACATTTGTGCGGCAACTGTTTGTTATCCGCCCCCTTACAGATCTGCTCACGCCCCCGCTTCCCTCGCCCCATCCAGGCAGTGTCTAGAAAAATTGTTAAAATGGCGTAAAATTGCCAGCTTTTTGGGCGTCAGTTTGTGACACGCGTCCTTGCAGACACTTTGGCGGCAAGGAGCCAAAAAGAAAAAAAGTAATAATAATGCACAAGGGCAAGAAAAAAATGTGTCGCAAATTAACCTTTTGACAGCCGAGCAAGCATTGACAAATGGAGAAGGCAGCTGGCTGCCGGGTGCGTGAGCAACAACAATATAAAGTGGGCTTACAAAATGGATATCGAGCAATTTCCATTACCCAGACTCATATACCCTTTATTCATCTGTGTCTTCTCTTTGCAGAACAAGTGAACAGCTGACGAGTGCTGCTGCCGCCGCTGCAGTCGCCACGCCGCTAACAGAGAAATCCGAGAATGTTGGCGCTGCACTCAAAACCAGCAGCAGCAGCAGCAGCAACAACAACAACAACAGCGGCAGCGGAAACAGTGCACAACAATCACAAAAGACGCAGCAACAGCAGCAATCGAATAACTGGAACAACAACAACAACAACCACAATAGCAACAAACTAAATGGCCAATCAAATCTCAGCTCGAATAATAACAATAACAACAACAACAATATGACGCCCACAGGCCAAGTTGATGCCAAATGCGGCGACAGTCGCCGTAGCAGCAGCCTGGAGCCAGATGCGGATGACGTCGTCGATCTGGCCCCTGGCGGCGCCTTCGAGGACGACATGGAGGCTCTGCTGCCCAAATGCACGCGCCGCTCGAGAGATGAGCTCAGTCAGGTGAGTTCAACAGCAAAGACAAAATTTTCAATTGATTAATTTTCGATAGGAAAAACCTTACATTGCTTAAGACCCAAGTTCAGACCTCATATAAGATCTTATGTAATTGGAATGCTTTCCACTTATGCAGGCAACTGTTGGGCATATTGATAAGTTCCGTTTTGCATTTGTCGCACAACTTCAGATGAGTTTGCCCAGCAGGCAGCACACACACACACACATTTTGGGGCAAGGGCAAAAGCCTGCCGCACGGAGTTAGTCTGAGCCACAGTAAGTGGCAATTACGCAAGCTGCCAATGGGCTGACAGGAGCAGCAGCAGCAACAGCAGCAGCTAGTTGCCACTCCTATTGTCCTTTTGTTTGTGGCACTTTTATTCATTCATTCATTCATTCATAATTCGCTACGTGTTGCCATGCCAGCCATAAACTGTGCATCAAATGATGCCCATTTCGAGATGAATAAAAATTACAATACACGTTCTCTGCCAATCCCTTTGACATGCTCCAAACATGCCTCCCCAGTCTCCGATTTATGCCATTACGGCATTATTATTTACATGCATTCGTGCGTGCTGCGTCTGTCTGTCGTGGTACTTTTCATTAATAACTGCGAATCCTTTTTCCATCATTAGGTGCGACGCCTCCTTCTAATGTCTGACAGGAAATTACAGTCAAGGCGCCGCCCTTTTTATGAATAATGAAGCACTTAACGCTCCACACAAAACTCTTTTTGACAAGTCAATTAACTAGTTAATTTGATATGCCAGCCCGTTTCTCTCTTTCAGCCCAACTTCGCACAATCCACCTTCCCACACGATACAACATTTAACGTTCACAATCCAGAGCTCATTCATGCGTTAAGCGCTGAGCTGGAAGCTGTATTCAGTATTCAGTATTCAGTATTTAGTATTCAACATGCTGTCTATAATTGCATAATAATGCGTTAGATTGCAAGTACAAATATTGTAAGTGAGTGCGCAGTTGCCAAACTTCTGCAATTATTCGCCTGCAACGTTGCCCCATTGTGTCGTAAATAACGCTGTAAAGTAGGCAAGTACTTTAATACTCAAGCAAAGATAATTTCTTAAACAAAAACTCATTTCATTGCAAGATTGCCCAACTTCTCAAAGCTGTCTGCTTATTAAATACTTAACTTAATTAAAACGCGAAAGCATAGTTAGAAAATTATACCTCAATAATAAATTCCACTTCTAGCGTTGTTGCCAAACTTTTTTTAGGTTGCAGTGTTGCCAAACTTCACAAGATAACTTTAAAGCCGCGTTGTCAAACTTCATGCGCTTAAAAGCTTAACTTAAAAAATGTTTTGTAATTTCTACATTTTAAACTTGTACATTTGAAACTTCTTGTCAACACACTTCACTTATGGCTCTGTTACCAAACTTCTCGAGATTTTAGCCTTGCAACGTTGCCAAATTTCAGATACAAAGCGAAGCTTGTTGCTGGTAATTAAGGTTTGTCTTTCACACGAATGCCGTTGGCCAAGTTCAAAGTCAAAAACCAAATGAGAACTTACAGGCTATTAAGTTGCTACATACACAAATGTATATGTATAGATTTGTATATACGAATGTGTATGTGTGTGTGTTTATGGTTATCTATGCACTCCTATTGGGGGCAGCCGCAAACATGTGGGCTGTCTGGACCGCTTTGAGAACAAACCGAGCGCAGACACATGTTCACATTTTAATTTGTGTTGCATTTCCTGTTGCATTTGGCAAGCGGAAGCGGCAAACGACAAAGCACCAAGGACCAAGGACGCGACGAAAACATCTTCTCTTGTCTCGACTGCGGCATAAAATATTGATTTCAATGGGCTTCAGTTGACCAGTCGAGACAGCCGTAGCAGCAGCAGCTGTGGCAGTTCCAACCATGCCACATGCGGCAGGCCAGCCAACAATTTCCTCTGCGTTCTTTGGCCATTTATGAATATTCAATAAAAACAAACAGCAACAACAAGCGTTACCGATAAAAGTGTCTGCTGTTAAACTCATGCTGCCAGAACGCTTCACGTTGCCATAACCACAGACAGCTTCAACAACAACATCAACAGCAGCAACAACAGCAACATGCAACACATGAGGCGCTTGCGGCTGCTGCTGTTGCACGTTGTCTGCCTGTGGAAAGTTGTTATCGCCCGCCTGGCGATCAGCAGCAGCAACAGCAGTTGGTGTTTTTTTCGGGCTGCTGTGTTTTCAACTTTATTACTTTCATTATGCTTCAACCCTGCTGGCATTTTAAGCCCCCACCCTATCTAACCTAACATGCCACCATGCCTCGAACAGCCGCCGGACAAAGTCCATAAACAACTTTCGAGTCTAATCTGCTGCCGTGGGCCATGTCCAGGTGCACGTGTACTAATTGCAGCGGTATTAGTAGCGCTTTGTCAGCGGCTTACAGCCACGCCCCCTAACCGGATAGCCGCCCCCCTCCTCCTCTTCCTCTTCCTTTTTGGTCAGCTTTTAGTTGAGCTTGTCATGTCAGTTGTCCGCTCTCGTTGTCGTTGTCCTGTGCCCAGACTTTGAGAGTGACTTTTGGCCCTTTTTTTCTGCTGACAAAAGTATGTTCATTTTGTCATCAAAGAACACATCTATATATGTATTTATATGTATGTATATAGCATACTTATCTATCTGTTTATACTTGTTTTTTTTTCTCTCAAACATTATGACTTTTGAAGCAAACGGATTTAAAGGGTATTAAAACCTCGGCAATCTGCCAATGAATATGTGCCTTTTTATTTGTGTGTGTTTTGTCTGGAGGACAACACCGCAGAATGCTCGGACGCAGCTTTAAAGTCGCTCTAATGAAGTGTGTCCCAAAAAAAGGGAAATGAAAAGTGTGCTGTTCATTTTGGTTTTTAGCACAATATGGAGAGTATTTCCATTTTCTCAATTTACTTTTGCACACTCCAATTCCGAATTGAACACACTCTAAGTTTGTCACTCCATTTGATGCGTTGGCTGGCGAGTCCTGCGGTGCTGTGGCAGGGCACATCCTGTGTGCCATGCTTCAGACCCAACAAACTGCTTGGCCACACTTCCTTCAGCCTTCGTGCGCCTAATGGCTGTGACTTTTTGACAGCCCCAGCCGGGTGTGCCATGTCCCATGTCCTGTTTCCTGTGGCCTGTGGCCTGTGTGTCCTTTTCGCACCTACCCCGTCCCGTACCCAAGCAAGTAGCAAAAACATTTGTCTGCGTCTCGCCAGTGGCCACTTTTATGGTCATAGATTTTATGTGCAGCTTATTACTTGGCTTCAGTTTTGATTGGACTGGGGCATAGATATCCTTATTGCCAGATTACTATTACTTTATCCAATGCGACAGCCCATTTGAATTGCGCCTTGTTGCCAAACTTCAAGGCACCACGGTTGTCGCACTTCATTTCAAGCGCTTACTTAAATTTTGCTTAAAACTTGACTTCGGTTAAAGTTTCTGGCCATTTAAGTCATAATTTTGTTGCACGACTGCTCTTATTGGCAATTAATTGTAGACCAAACTTTTTTCAAAGGCAGCGTTGCCAAACTTCATGGTCAACTTTCTGAGTTTCATTTCACACTGTTTGCCAAAATTCACGGGTAGAATTGTTCTCCAACATTGCCAGACTTCACTTAAGCGCTGTTAATTATGCATTCATAGTGTAACTGTTCAACAAATCGACAGCATGTCAACATCACGCTTCAATTAGCCAGCATTTGGGCCTTACACACTGCACACACACACGCACACACAAACACACACTGCACACTCACTCATAAATGCAGAAACACTGACAGATGTAGACAGGACATGACCAACTCTGGTCACACTACGAACTAAACACGCACACACACATACAGGCACAATCAGAGAGTCCTTTTATGCATATGTCACCATCTACCAAATGGTTCACTGTCTGTGTTGCTGTTGCTCTTGTTGTTGTTATTGTTGTTGTAGTTGTTGCCGGCTTTGGCGCAGTTGTTGGCATTGCGGCTTTTGGCCACCGCTGCTGCTGTTGCTGCCATTAAATGTAATTCTCTGTGGTTTTTATGGTTTTTTAAAACATTCAACAACATTTTACGTGGCTGCTATTTATCTTTTATTTCGGCACTCACTTCAGCTCCCCCAAAAAAGTACCCACAGCGCCTTTGCCCCATGCTGCTAGTCGTGTCCTGTCCTTTTTGCCGTGTCGCCTCGCACGTTCTATTTGTAGTTTGTTGTTGTTAGTTGTCTTGCCGCTGCGCTGCGTCAGGCAATAATTCAGTCTCGAGTGCAATTTGGCGGCTGCACACACACATACACCAAAACACACACACACACACATACACACACTAAGGCACATGCTCACACACGTTGAACACATTTCAGCTTATCTCGCTCACCTTTTGTCAAATTATTAGCGCAGGGACTGCACAGTGGACTGAACATTTTGAGCTCTGACTATTTAATTCCCACATGATCAACTCAATTTTCCAACACTATAGTAAAAGATAAATATGATTACATTTAATTTTTTGTAACAAAACTTCTAAACCACAAGCATTTAAGTAAACTAAGAAATTGTACAAAAATGTTAAAGCTTTAAGTTATTATTAAATTGTTTAATGCTGAACAAAAACATCACAATATAGAAATCATAGCAAAATTCAAAGTCTGAAGTTCTTAAAAATGCAACAAGGATCTTATTTCTGATTCATTTGCACTTGCACTCACTGAAAACATAAATCAGCGTTTAATTATGCTGACTTATTTTATTTAATTATTTCTGTTTGCCAAATATAAAGGACGCAGCAGCTGTTCTTCCTCTTTTTCTTTTTTTTATGCTCACTTCTGCATTTAATCCTATCAATTTCTATTGTCTCTTCTAGCAAT
Source organism: Drosophila lacertosa (assembly GCA_004143845.1). Lineage (NCBI taxonomy): Eukaryota > Metazoa > Arthropoda > Insecta > Diptera > Drosophilidae > Drosophila > Drosophila lacertosa. The sequence goes on along the minus strand of SCDZ01000234.1, from coordinate 27,988 downwards.
TTCGCTGCTTGCTTCTCAACATTTGTCGCATTTGAAATATTTCATTACATACTTTTGTGCGGTCGCATTTTACTCCGCAGTTTTGCTGTGCAGCAATTTGTTGTGCAATTTATTAGAGCCCGCTCCCCCTGCCCTCTTCCAAATGCATTGCAGTTAGTTGGGATATTCTATGTCGTTTGGCTGGGAATTTTTATATTGCCATTGAATTTCGTTTGGCCAAATTGCGAAATATTTTTGGCAATATTGAAAAACGGGCAATAAGACAAGCCAATATTTAACAACAAAAAAAACCTGTGCTAGTTGGCCAGGTAAAAGGAGTGTCGGGTGGAAAAGGGGCGGAGGAGGGGCGGAGGAGGGGGGCAAATAGCAACAGCAATGGCGATTTTCATTTTCAGCCGTCGGCAACGGAAGTCAACTTACTTTCATTGTCTGACTGCACAGCGTCCTGACAACAAGAACAACACGAACAACATCTAAGTCTGCGTCTGGGTTTGCGTCTCCGTCTGCGTCTGCTGTTTCCTGACCCTGAAGTGTCTGCCATAGATTCGCCACGACACCATTGCTCCAACTGTTCCGGCTGCTTCAGCTGCTCCAGCAGCGCCAGCTTCGAGTCTGGCCGCTCCGCTTGGCTGGCCATTGTGTTGCAGTCGCAGTCTTTCTGCTGCAGACGTTGCTGAAGCGCCACAAGCAGCCAAATTTAAAGTCGCGACGACTGTTTGCCTAACATTACGCGTAGACAGCTTGTGGCCCCAAACCAATCTGGCTTGCCTGCCCTTAGCCAAAATCAAACACACTTTGCCGGCACACATGCGGCCAGAAGGCAGCAACAATAACAGCAGCAGCATCAGCAGCAGCAACAGCAGCAGCAGCATCAGCAGCAGCAACAGCCGCGGCAGCAACCCCCAGCGGTACTTCAAACTGCAGTCAGGCTACTTAGAAAGCTCTTCCGCTTTAACATATACCCTTGCAGAAAGTGTTCTAGCTTCGTCACCACATGTAATAATATGTATTTATAAAAATACATATATATTTACAATATTTGTCACCAGTATCAACAACCAAGTCAATATTGTCGCTCCCCAGTAGACTTTGCAGAGAACTCTTCATATGTCAAAGTCAGACTCAATTAAAAGCTTTGTTCTCAACCTAATAAGCAAACAAAAGTTTATTAATATCAAAGTTTACCAAAAAGTAATTAACGCTGGTTTAAATCAATACCTGTCCTCTGCTTTCAAATATATTCATAAATTGGCAAGAGAATATATTCTTCGGTATTCCAAAGTTAACATTTATTTCTTGCTTTTTTGCTTGGTCGCAGGGGTTGCTGCCAGCACCAGGCGCTCCTCGAGTGTGCGAGTGTGTGTGTGTGTGAGTGTTTGTAGCAAATCTGTAAACAAATGAGAGCCTGAGCTAACTTAATAAGTAACGCATTATTGCTGACTGCCTGCCGCCTGCCTGCACTCGCCTAGAGAGTCCTGTTTCCAAATAGTTTTTTGCCCAACACAAATATATACACATAAAAAAAGGACTCGTCGCCTTAATAAGCAATACTTAAGACTTAATGCGGAGCATTAAATATGCGCAGCTACGCTGGGGCCCACATAAGGGTTGTCCCGGGCGGGCCCGGTTTGTCGCAACCGCAACCCTGGCTGGCACTCTGCTCCTGGGGCTTCGTCTCGTTCTCGCTTTTGCTGTGATTTTTGATTTAAGCATAATTTTGCAACATGCCCGTTGCCTGGCGGGGCGTCCTGCCGTGTCCTGCTGTGCGCTTTGAAATATTTCAAACATTTCTTCAAGGGATTTGCGCAATTTTCCCTTTTTTTTTTTGATTCAGTCATTCTTTTTTTGCTGTCTGGCTCGCATTTAAATGCTTGGCAAATAAACAGGCAACATTTCGCAGCTTTTTCATTGCCATTTCCATTTCCATTTCCATATCAATTTCCATTCCATTGCGTTTTGTTGTCTTGAGAATCTCTTGCTTTCTTCTTCTTCATTTTTTTTTTGTTCATCTTTCGTTTCATTTCCGACTTTTGACAACGCTGCGTATGATTAATGCTTTAAAAAGGTCACACAAAAAACTGTAAAAGCCAACCTGCAAAAAACCCGTTTAATAAATGACATCAAAAATTAAAACTCGCTGCTGGTGCGTAAATCAAATTTCTATTTGCACACAGAGACATCTATACACACACAATATTTGTGTGTGTGTGTGTGGGTGTGTTTCAGGGCACAACCTAATTTGACAGTCGTCCAGAAATAACTCAATTAGTGACGCGACCCTTTTGGCCCAGCTACAAGTTTTTACCCAAGACCCAAAGAAAAAAAAGTATTTATATATATTATTATTATATATTTATATATATATGTAACTAAAAAAAAAAAAAGGGCAACCCTATCCATGACGTTGTTAGCGGTAACGAGCGATTGAGTGGGCTGAGCTTGGGCTGTGGCATGCAGCAACTTGTAGCAGGCCACTTGACTCTTTTTTTTTCCTCATCTCAAGTGGCAACTGCTCCTGTTGTGACGGTACATCGGTATACCCTTCCTTTTCCGGATAGAGTTGGTTGCTATTAGATTATATCATTATATTAATATCTTGACTGTATTTAATTTGTGGCGCTGAGCATCTTGTGAAAATTACTTTTGATGGACTTTTTTATTAGCTGAATTAATTTGAATTTCCATTTCGAAGTTTTTGAGCAGTTTAATGACTTTGAATTTATTCGAAGCAAAGTCTTTAAGCACGTTAAAGTATATCAAATTTATTGAGTTTGCTGCTTCCTTCCATCAAAAGCCCCTATATATGTGTGTGTGTTTGTGCATTTGTTTATCTACTCAAAATTTGCATTTGCATAAGCTGCTGTGGCGCAGTTGCCTTGGCATCAATTTGGCATCGCTTTCAGTTGGCAAACATCAACAGCGCGGCCATCATTACGTTCAACACACTTACACACACACACACACACACACACACACAATCACGCACAACCAAATGGGGTGTGCATTCGAAAATGCGCTAGCTCGTACCCTACGCCCCTGGCAATGTTACTCCAGCCCTGGCTGCACTTTTGCCCTGCTGCGGTGCGCACAAAAGTATGCTATAGCAACATAAAGGGTCCTAAAAAAAAAACAACTCAACTTCAAAAGGCCGCCCACGGCAATTTTCAATTAAAAACGCCTACGCGATTGCTACACAACATTTTTCGGTTTTGTTTGGGCGCAATGTGTAAGAATGCTGCAGGATGGTGCAGGATGCTGGCTTTGGTTGCTTACGCAGACGCCCTCGGGCGCTTTTAAAGTTGTGCCCAACAAACATTTTTGATGGCACGACATGAGATTGCACTCAAGATTTGACAACCGTGTGTGTGTGTCTGTGTGTGATTTTCCAAAGAGTGCGGGGATGCCCAAAATATGGCCAGCAGCTATATGTCAAGAGTTTTGACAAAACCTGCATGTATCCTGGCCCAAGCTTTTCACGGCAGCCGGCCTAAGTTGTGCTCAAAAAGCAACGTGTATCCAGGCGGGATTTTAGTGGGTCTAGTGTTCGTCTTAGCCGAAGGCTAGTGTTAGATTTAGCGCGGTTTTAGGATAACCATATTCAGCCCTTTAAATAAAAAGAATATACTAGCTCATAATTAGTACAGTTTTGTCTGTGTAAAATTGAATTAGGCGTAGACTACGGTTAACCTTACTGTTTATCTGTGTTGGCAATTATGTTATGCAGCCCTGGTTTTGTATGGACGCCTTAACTTCGAAAGCAGTTACGGCTAAGTCACAATTTAAAATAGGCTAGGAAACAGTTCTAAATAAATTGATAAGGTTTTGATCAATTTACCTGCTTATCTTTAGCAGTAAATTTATTGTGCAGCCCTGGTTTTGTATTGTAGGCTTGTCTTCCAATAAAGCACTAGAAAAACTAGAATTAATACTAGTCTAGATTTATTTGTTTATGTTCTGGCTAACCTAGCTGTTGGTCTCTGTTAGCAAATTGCCTGATGCAGCCCTGGTTTTGTATGACAGCCTTGTCGTCTAGGCTTATGCCACTCCTTTAAATGGGTTAACTAATAGCATAGAATAATATGATTCAATTATGGATAGTCTAACAACTAATTGCTCAGTCAATGGCGACCTTATGCATCCATGGTTTTGTATGACAAATATATCGTAAGCCAATGTTACAATAATGTGGCCCATTTCCATTATGAATCAAACTATAAAGTAGCTGCCTATATCTACGTGCCAGCTGGACCCTAGTTAAAGATCTAACTATAATAATTATTTTAAAGCAATAACCTAAATTTCTTTAATACTAACTGTTTCTCTGTTCTCTGATCTTTGCAGTCACGCACATCTCTCGTCTCCAGCTCGGAGGGCGGCATTTTGGCCGAGGGCGAGACTTCGAGCGAAGAGAGTTCCCGCGATTCCAGCGACAACTCGCCGCCCTGTGACTTGGGGCTGATGGAGCGACTGCTGCTAACGCATCCTATGTGGTTTCTGCCCGGCATACAGCGCTCGGGCGCGGTGCACCTGCTGCAGGGCAAGGAGGAGGGGGTGAGTAGATGAGTGATAATTATGAATTTATTGATTTCGATTAAAATTGAATTGGCGGCGTATGCAAAATATAAACTGCGGGTGGCGGCTATCGGCTAACGGCTGAATAAATCAGCAAACACATATGACCACAAAATTTACACACAATTTGCAGGCCAAAGTGAAAAAGTACAATAAAAACAAAAAAAAAAAATTAAAAGCCCCTGCATACAAATGCCCAGATTTACATATACAAATTGCAATCAATTAACGTGAATCTGGGATAGGTGAGGATATAGGGCCAAGGGATCGGGATTTGTGGTGCGTGTCCTGGACAAATACACACAGATTCATTAATATTACGACAGCGACAACAATGCCAAGCCCTTTTAATTGTAAATGTATAAAGATAAACAAAGAAATGTTGGTGCCAGAATGGACCAGGACGCCGTCCAGGACGCGCATTGCTGCGCTTGCAAATTCATTGAAATTTATCTCGCTGCCAGCAGAAGACAGACAAACAGACAGACAGACAGACATACAGCCTGGTCCGTGGCTTGGAGCGAGCACATGACAAAGGCGACGAGAGACAAAAGCCATCCAATGGGATTTGCCGAGCGTCTAGGTGGACTGGGATTTGGGGCTGGGTGCTGGTCATTTTGTGATTCAAGGCGCTTTGCATAGACAATTGAAATTACAACGGGGCGAACAGGAGAAACGCCCAACAAATTGTACAGATTCAATAAGTTGCCAACCCCGGCGGACAGGCGGCCGGACAAAGAGCAGGACCAAGTCGCTGTGTCCTTCTCAGCAATTATCACGTGTACAGCAGACTAACAGCCTCGCAGGACGGCACAGGACACGCCGACAGGCAAATAGATTCAATGAATGCTTCATCGAATCCCTCGAATTCCAACTAAATTGCTAGCCATTTGTTGCCGGCCAGGCCGGCGGAAAAGTAAAGTCAAGTGGCGGCGCTAAGGACGAAAAGGGGCGGTGCAAGTGCACTAGAAATTTAAAAGTATATGCCAACATGTATATAAAAGCGTATATGTACATCCCATCCAACTATGTACAGTCATTTCTCTGACAAACAATGCACTTTATTTTTCATTCCCTCCATCGGGTTCACTAAAATGGCATTAAATAGCCAAAGCTATTCAATATTATAATTGAACAACCCCAACATAAAAGCAAAGCTCTGTGCTTGAAGCACATTCATTTATATTTGATTTACCATTTGCAAATATGGAATAATGTTCCAGTTAAAAAAAATATGCGTAAATATTTCTTGCAATTTAAAATGTTAAATTGTCAGTAACAAGTCTTAAACAAAATTTTGCCCAATTTCAATACCAGAAAAAATAATAAATATTAAAAAAAACCCACAACCACATTTTTAAATAAAAATCAAAGTCTTTTTTTTACAATTTAAAACTGATGGCGACAAAAAAGGCTCGCAAAAAAATTGCAGCTTGTTGAAAAAATGACACCATTTTTTTAAATTGACATAAAATAAATAACTATCAATTTAAATAACACTGTATTTTTTTTTATTAAGTGCGGTGCTTTAATTAAATTCCTTATCGAACATTTAATAATGTTGACAAGTGAAAACTGTTGGTAACAACAACATATTTTTATGAATCGTTTAAAAAACAAGTTTTTTACATTCTCTTGAACTTTAAATAAGTATCAAATAGTTTTTATGCTTTAGATCTTTTTGAGTGTTTTTTTTTTCATGTGGCCAGTTAAAGTTGGTTTATTTGTTTTATGCGCTTTCTTTTGTGATGCATGGAAAATTTAGTGCGCCCTTCTAAAGGGAAATTTCAATTACGAACTTCGCCTTCGCCGAGTCTCGCCGAGTTTTGTACGCATTGTAAATGCGAAACTTTAAATTGGCGAGCACTGAATATTGAACACGGCACGCGACGACAGGTCCTTGCAGTCCTTGCAACACAAAAACTGCAAAGCGTTTTTCAGCTCGGCAATTTTCAATTGTCGAACGCGTCGCAACAATGGCACATTGATTGCAACACGGACGAAGTTAAATGTTGCCCCGTAGATGGAGCAAAAACTTTATACTTTTGCTTTTTGCCAACTGCTGCTCCTTCAGCACTCGCTCCATTTATTTGCCTATTGAAACGCTAATTGCATGCGTCGGCGTCGCCGTCGGCAATTACACGCCCCACCGCACCACCCTGCCACTGCCCCACCACAGGCCCATTAGGCGACTTGGCAGCAGCAGTTGCTACGCATTTGTTTATGCGTTTAATAAAAAAGTATTTGCATAATTGAAATTGAAATTGAAGCAGCCGCTTCAAGTGGCCAATGCAAACACTCCTCCTAAAATGGTCTATTGAATTTGACCCTCTGTGTAAACTGCATTGGTAAATGTTTGTAATTAAAAATCAATCAATAACTTTGAGCTACGAATGCGGCTACGTTAACGGTTACATCGACGGCTATGGCTGCCCATTTGTGGCAACACATGTGGCTGCAACAACAACAGCAACCGTCGCCAGCTTTGGTCCATTTGGCTGCCTGGTATTTTAATTACTTGTTTTGCCTGCTATCCTGCGTTTCCATCTGTCGATTTCCTCTTCTATTTTTTTCTTCCTTCTGCTGCTTTTTACCCCACCCCGAACCCGGCTACCTACTCCATCAATCATAAACAGTTAGCCAAAGTGAGGGAGGAGGCTAAAAGCGGGCCAGTGTCTGTCAAGTCACATGTGCATGTAGCGTGTTTTTTTATTTGTTTTTGCTGTTTCCGTTTCCCGTTACAATACCCTGCAAAGTGGACTCAGGTATTAAACGTTTAACGTTGGAGCAGAAACAGTTTACTTTAATAAATAGATAATAATGCAAATATTGCTAATAAGAAGGTTGTTTCTTTTCCAATTTCTTGTTTTGCAATTCAAGAATATGCTGGCCATAAAACACAGGGTATCTGTAAGTCATACACTCTTACACAAGCCAACTGTTTTTTCTTTTTTTTTTTGCTGTTTCCTGTTTTGCTCAATCCACAATTTCGCGTCAGGGATTTGTTATGCTGACCACAGAATGTAATTAGCAGCAAATGGCGAATGATGAAGGTTTCACGTGTGCATCAGATTGAGGTTATTTGAGAGTTAACCGAACCAACAGGGCTAATTAGCGATATACTGGGGTGAAGAGGAAGAAAAATGAATGCAATACGCATTTTAAAAGATTGCACTAAACCCGGATATCAGCTAGTCCGTTTTGGTCAGACCAGACCACAAGGCGTATGCGCAATATGCGAATATTTGTGCATGATTGTTCGTTGAGCTTTTTAAATTGTACTAACATAATTTTAAAATTATTTCTTTGTTCTTATTTTGTCTATTTCGTTTTCTTTTTTTGAACTTGCGTTGTGTTCCCTTTGAGTGCATTTGATTTATGCTTCGGATTCATTACATAGCCGCAGGGTCCAGCCCAAAATGAACTTGTTACGCTGCAGCTAGCGTCAAATGCATATCCCCCCCCCCCCCCCCCCCCCCCACCCACACACACACACACATCCTTCCCCGTATTTGGCTGCTTAAATGGCCAATAGACAGGCGGACAAAGCAATCAAATTGAATTTTTTCGACCATGGCCATGGAATTTTTTGGCTTTGTCGTTTGGCATGTGTTTCAATGTCAATGGGGCTGCTGCAGAGCAGAGCAGAACAAGGCACAGAAAGCGGAAAGCAGAAGGGTATTCCGCTAACATAGCAAAAAGTCAGTATTACCCCGACAACAAAAAAGCACAGCAGCCCAAAAGGAAAGAAACAGTAGCAGTAACATAGGCGCAGACAGTTTTTATTTATCACCCGCAGTGCAGGACTAAGCGATGGGATAGAGAAGGGATATATGCCATCAACAACAGCCGTCGCAGCCACAGCCACAGCTGATGCGCGATAAGGCCGCAGACAGCTGCAGTGTGGGTGCCACATGAGCGTGTGTGTGTGATTGTGTATGAACATTTGGGGGTAAGTTCGGATGACAAGCAGAGCCAAAGGGTTGCAAGCGACACCATATAAAAACAGGGCGAACGACCACACAACTAACTAGGGAGCTCAATTGAACAGCACTCATAAGTTGGATAGTTAACATACCATAAACACAGCTGGAGATTTACCAGCTTCGGGTAAATAGCCAAACACAGAACTGGCTAAAACTGGCAAGCAGCCAAATGATATCTTTGTGCTGTCTGAACTTTTATCACTTGAAACCATAAGAAGCAGAATTTAAGAATAAATAAATACATTTATGTGTGAATTTCATTCAAAGAAACAATTCCTTTGGTCAAAAGATATCTGTATCAGTTAAACAATAAGAGCTTTAAATTTTAAATTTAACTCCCTTTTCGAAATCGCTGCAATCACTTAACCGAGCTCGCTTTAAACCTTGTCGCACGTGGCGTATGCGCAACTTGATGCGGCAGACGGGCAGGCAGCTGTCTGAATGCATTCCGGCAATATTCGTTACACAACAACAGCAGCGTCAGGAACAACAGTTGCCGCAACAAGGACAACGACGACGACGACACATTGTGCTAATGAATTATTAACAAAAATTATAATTGAAAGCCGTTTGGCAAATGAGTTTAATGCACTTGCCGGCACCCAAACAGCAAAGTGTGTGATGGGTGTGTGTGCGTGTGTGTGTTCGAGTATGCAACTGACGTGGCCAATGATGAAAAGGCGAAATTGAAAACCAAAGCCCCAAACGGAACCAACGGAAATCAAGGGAAATCAGCTTAAGACTGAAGAGGTTTGGGGCAGTAAAGGAACTGAGAATGGGAAAAGCAGTTGACTGACTCCAGAATTGCACAACGAAAGCCGCTTAGTGGCCAATGCAACGGGCAGAGTGACGGGGGTTGCGTTGTGACAGCGGGGTCAGCTAAGTGGACGGCAAAAAGCAAATGCGAAAGCAACGATTCAACTCAAGTGGGAAATGAGGGGGCCAACAGCAGGAGGCAGGAGCAGGGTGCCGGGTGCCGGGTGCCGGGACAGGCGCTGGTGGGTGGGCTTACTCGTGGTTGTCCATTGTTGGACTTTGGCTTCAAATTCAATTTGCTATGCAAAGAAAGCGAATCGCAAGTAAAACAAAAAACCCAATAAAAAGTACAAAAAAATGAAGAAGAAAACCCACCAAATGAATGTCAATGAAATGCAAATGGTGCAAAGCGTGCGGGGATTGAAACTACCCCTGCCACATACCCTATGTCGAATTGTCTGGACGAAACATCTTCATGCCACAAATCGTCATTCTCTCTGCTCACATTACCAATTTGAATAAAATATGAGATTTTTATTATGCATATATATTAACAAGGTCCCGTTTTCGAATTCGGCCACATCTTGGCCGCGGTCCTTTTTTTAATGGCTGGCCAATGGCCAGATAATAGAGGTCCACTTCTGTGTGCACAGTTGGAGACGTTACTTGGCATAATTTCCTTATTTGAGGCAGTTCTTTTATTCGTCGTTAGCTCTCGTCCTCCATTCTGTTCCATTGCCATAGCTGTTTGGCTAACCATAGAAACCGCCGACACTCATTAGGCGGCTGCGCATCTCCCTTGGGCTGCTGCAGTGTCTGGTGTTAAATTGCTGCGTATCGCATCAACCCCCCTGTCCTGTTTCCTGTCGGCGGTTTCAATTTCAAGCTTTGAAAGGATATGCAAATTTCTGTCCTGGACATGATGGGCACCAAAGCAAAGCTTTTTACTTGCACCATAGCTAAATATCTTTTCTATGCAAACTTAAGTTGGGTTTACACTTATTTCGTGTCCCTTGATGTTTAAATATAACTTAACCGCAGCATAGAATTGATCGACAACATGATCCAACTTTTAACAATAGGTTTTTAACTTTACTTATTAAATTAGAGTATTACTATGGCAGTCCACAACGATCCATGCATGTTTAAAATGTTAGCCCAATATCGGGATGAATTTAAATAAACAATAAAATCTAATAATCGAAAACCATATAGAAATAAAATTTCTGCACAAAGTGTGCTTTACTTACCTAATTAATATTGTTAAATCAGGCAAACTTAAGTTAGCCTTGTAGCAGGTTGCATGTTGTAAGCCTTGCCGAGTTTGCTGGTTGCAACCTTCGCTTGGAATGTTTTATTTGGCCGCTTCAATACAACCGGAGGCCATTAAATTGTCAAGATTTGATGTCAAACATTTTGATGTTGCGCAGCGACGACATGATTGATAGACAGCCAGAGAGGGAGAGAGAGAGAGAGAGAGAGAAAGGGGTAAAGGGGTAAAGGAAAAGGGACGACGAGAAATGCATGTGTATAAAATACAACTTGAAGCATGATTTGATGATTATAGACTAGACTTGGCGCTCGAGCAAGCGCAACGAGTCTATTTGCGGGCCAAAACTTGATTACGACATACCAATAGTAGTAGCCGGCCAAAGGGAACACGGACAAGGACAGGCGGGTGTGGGAAATCCTGCACTTTCGATTCATGGCCAAAGACCGCAAAGCGGCCACGCAGACAGACAGACAGACGGCCACAGGCGAACAGCCAGCGGGGCAGCAGCTGCGGCACGTATGGCGCATAGTGAAGGAAAACAACAGCAACAACAGCAACAATTTTGGTTAGCTGCCAAAAAAAAGGGGGTGACGCTGCGGACATTTTCAGCGAATGCCGCCCGAAGGCTAACGCGCGGCAAATAGTCGAGAAATGGAAACCGGAAATGTTGTTACCCCCCCCCCCCCCCTCACTCCGAGTGCACTTACCTCACAAGCTGTGCAGGAAATGGGCGCAAATGCGACAACGACAGCAACAAGGACATTCAAGGTTTTGGGTGGGTGGTGTGTGATTTGTGCACTCTGCAATATATTACATACAATTAAATGTCAGAGCAAATGCAAAATGCAACAAGCCGCAAAAACGCCACTAAAACACTTTCGCTCGCATTTCGCCTTTGCGTCCTTGCTCATAAATATAATTGAATATTAATATAGCGGAAATTGTTTTGTGGAACACGCTTCAAGTACAGGCTAATGCCACAGCTGGCGCAAGGACACTTTAACTGCTGCAACGTCTGTCACAGGCATAACATATAAATTTACGAGACTTGACCACGTCTACGTCCAGGGAAAGGGGACAATTGCTGTGTGGTCTGTTAAAAGTGCAAGCGACATTTTATAAAGAGAGGAGGGGAAGGAGATAGGAAGGGACAGGGTTGTTGTAGTAGGTAGATTTAGCAAAAGACTGAAGACAGACGCGACAGTCAACGAACTGTTAAGTGAAAATGCATTTGGAATTGCAATGCGAGTAAAATGCATTTCTAGGGTTTCCTTTTTCGTCTGAGCGCTTAAAAGCTGCCTACACACAATGTGACAAAGTGTGTACGTGTGTGTTTGTGTGTGTGTGTGTATTTATGCAATACACTGGGCGTGTCCAAACGCCCACAATACATTACCCAAAGGCAATTGATTGCAACTATTGTTTGAAATTCAAACAATGCAATTTTGCATATGCATACATATACAAAATGTACATATATATATATATAATATATGTATATATATTATATTGATATATTCGATTGGTGCTGGTTGCCTTTTAAACTCCGTTACGCCTTTTTATTGTTAGCCACATGCGCATAAATTTATCAAGGCGTCTATAAAATGCAGACACAATCACACACTCACACACACACACACATAAATCTGCTTGCCTGGACACTCAGGCTTTATACTCTGTGCATTATCCTTGTCTGGTCACTTGTTAAGACATTTTTACGCTCGTTTTCGTTTCTTCGCAAATTGCATTTCCGTGGCGGGTCAGCGTAACTAGCCCCGTCCCTGGCCCCGCCCACAGCAGCTGGCAGCTGACCAAATTATTGAATCAGTGTTTAATGCTCTTTCGTATTCTTCTCCTGCTTCCTTTTGGGAAGCAAGTCTGTCGTCTGCGTATAATAAAATCAACAGCCGAAAAGTATGTTTTAAAAAAAACGTTGCAATGCAGCCAAATCAAATAAACGGAATATGAACCCTGGCTGCCAACCACCATTGACTCCCCTCACCCCCCTTAAGCGAGTGTCTTCTTTGCTTTTCTTTTTTTTTTGTGCTGTTATCTTGTTGCTGCTGCTGCTGCTGCTTTTTGCTTTCAACTGCTTATTGAAAAATGTGCACAGAAATCATAAACAACGCCGCGGGGCGTCCATATTCGTTTTCAAAACACACGCCTCCGCCCTCGCCCCCACATCAGCCCCCATTCCGTTTTCTATTTTCTTCTCCCACACTTGGCATTTATTGAAATCTGAAAAAATATAATTGCATGCTTTTAGGGTTGTTGGGCAAAATTGAAAAGCACACACACACACACACACTGCTCAGCTAAACAGGACACACTCTTGTACAATAGATTCAAGAAAATTGTCGAATTCCTCAAATCTCATTCGCTATTAATGCGGAAAAGTTTGTTCAGCTTAAAGATTTCAGTCTAAACGTTGTTTGCAAATCAAATCGCAGACCAAGATAAAAATTTGTATTGAGTAGACAACTCAATTGCTATAACTAAAATCAAATCAAATTATATATTCCCGATTTGGCCAAGCACATCAAAAGACTAATACAATAAGAATAATAATAAGAATTAATTATAATATCAAAATTTAATGACAAATTATAAACAAAAAATACTTTTTTTTTTTTTTTTTTTTTTTTTTTTTTTTTTTTTTTTTTTTTTTCTTAGTGACCTTTGCTGCTGTTCATTCAGCCCGCAATCGGGCGCTCCGGCTAGCCTTAGCGGTTAGCGTCATCAAAATTTACAATAATAACAATTACATAAATAATGTCCGATATTTAAATCATGCTAGAAAAATGCCTTTAAGCATATTTGCTTTAGCGATTTGTTGGTGAAAGCGTTTTTGGAAGAACCGCTTTTGAATGCGTTTGTGTTGTGCGTGACTTTAAGTAAAATTCTCATTATGGAAACTTTTTGCACGCGATTAACACAAACGGCAAACGGTCCTGAAGCAGTGCACTCAGGCGGTGCTCCTCCAGCTGCTCCTTGACCAGATCGTGGGGCGGGTCCGAGCTACGAGCACTTGCCACACGACTGGGCTGCTTTGTCGCAGCGTCTGCAAAGTTTTGCCGGCAAGGACAATGGACGAACAGACCGACAGCGGGCTTGGGGGCGAAGTTGGAGTTGCCAAGGCGTTGCATACTTGAAGGCGCCAAGGCGTATGGAATACCAATTTATCATTTATCATTGTTTTTGGCGCTCGCCCTGTGGAAATGGGCAAATTTATGTGCGCGCATTTTTAACGCAACATTTAACGCGAACGACGGAAGTCGCCGCAGCGCAAGGACTAAAGGCTAAAGAATGAGGCGCTGATTTACGTGGCGGAATTATGACAACAGCTCACTCAGCCTCAGCTTGTACTCACCCTCTCCCTCTCTTTCCGTCTCTTTTTCTCTTGTTTCAGACGTTCATTGTGCGTGGCTCCAGTCAGCCGAACACAATGGCTGTGTCGGTGCGCCTGCCCCAGGACACAGGACCATACATCGAGCATTATCTGATCCAGTCGCAGGACAACATACTCAGCCTGGAGAGTTCACGGTTTAAGTTCGGCTCGATTCCGGCGCTGATCGCACACTACGCCCAGTGCTGTGACGAGCTGCCCGTGCAGCTGATGCTGCCCCGCGTCCTGCGCGAGGCCAACAATCGCAAGAAGCTCGCCTCGCTGGCGCTGCTTGGCCAGGAGTTCTGGAGCTATGCCAGCAGTCCAGCCGTGTTGGGACCGCCCGTTGCCGCCAAGCCCATAAATGCGATCACCGAGCCGCCGCAGCTGCTGGACGCCAAGTCGCCACTGTCGCTCACCGAGACCAGCGGCCTGGGCACGGCCACGTTCTTCAGCGACGCTGTGGCCGGCAAGCCGGCCGCTTTGGCGCCGCCCCAAACGCTGTTCAGCCCGACGGGCAGCGGTCAGCTGTTGGGCTTCTTCAGCCAGGCGGGCACGCCCTCGGACACCAACTCCAGCATGAGCTCCTTTTCGACCAGCGGCGGCCAGCACATGCAGCTGCTCAGTCCCAATTCGGTGGACTCTGTCATACTGACCATGTCGCCGGTGGATGCACAGGGCTATCTGCCGGGCGGGGCCGGAGGCGGCGGCAGCGGGTCTGCCTTGGAGCATCCAATGCAGTCGCTTGGCGGCAGCAACAATTTGAGCTCGTTCAAGACGACGACAGCGGCAGCTAGCGCCAGCATTACAGAACTGGAGCAGGTGCGTCCACAGCGACCCAAGCCGCCGAACACGCTTAATCTGAAGCCGCCGGCGCCGCCGATGCGTTGGTCGAAACCGCACTCGCCGGATCAGCTGGGCAACAACTTTACGGTAACGACAACGGTCACCTTTTCCATGGAGAACAACAATGGCGGCAACGGCGCCGTTGGCGGCGCCAGCGCCAAGCCAAATCCCGCACAGTTCGTCGAGGTGACCACGCCCGCCTCGAGCAATCCCTTTAATGCGCTGCTCAATGCCCAGCCGAGCACCAGCACGTTCCAGACCTTTGCCAAACGGCTGTCGCCCGAGGGCGAATGCAAGGACACGCTCTCCTCGCAGGGCTCCTCCTCGAACGACAGTCGCCTGCAGTCGCGATCGCAATCTAGTCGCGATTCCAGCCACAGCCAACGCAAGATGCTCTCCCCGATGACTCCCAACGGGGCACCCAACGGCGTCCTGCTACCCAGCGTTAGCAGCAGCAGCAGCGGCAAGTCGCGCAAGTCGCGCATCCGCAAGGAGTCCAAGCACTACCAGGAATCGGACATACTCGAGAGCCCGCCCGCACAATACTGCGCCAGCGCGCTCAGCGACAAGATCAGCGACTACGAGGACGTCTGGACCCACGATCCCAGCGATCGGGCCAGTCTGCTGACCAGCTTCAAGCCCGGCCCGGACAGTCATGGCGGCGTGCTCAACCGACGACCCGATCTGCTAGCCGAGACACGTGAGTACAACAAATACAAATACAATGAAAGGCTTAGATTCAATTTTCATTTGCTGACTTTTTTTATTTATTATTTATTATATAAACTGCTACCTATTAGGCAGCTAAATCTATTTGTACGTTAAAAAGAAGACAAAAACAATTATTATTAAATAATTAATAACATTATTTACGTAAACTCATATTAAAAAATTTATGAGTATTTATTATTATAATTATTATTTTTTAATTATTAGTTGTACTTTTTATTTAAACTGATTAACTGCTCAATCTAAAGCAGCTTAAACTGTTTGTACACTAATGTTAAAAGTAGTAATTTATTATCACTTAATAATTATTAACATTATTTACATAACATTATATTTATTAATTTATTAGTATTATTTTTTTTAAATAATTATTAATATTATTTTTTTTATTTATTTTTATTATTATATTCGTGAGATTTTTAATCTTCTATCGCTGATTAAATCAAGCTAATTAACTTGTTTGCTTAGAATTCAAAACTCATAGCTAAATATTGTAAACTAACATTAACTTTAAGCTTTAAGCTTTAACATAAGTTAGTATATTTGTTAAATAGTGCCAAGTGCTCATCCGACATTTTCCCACTTGTTTATCCTTGCAGCCAGCACGCCCACGCAACAACTGTTGCCGACCGGCGAGGAGAGCAGCCAGCAGCTGCTGCAGTTCTCGGGCGATGCGCCGGCGCGATCGCGGGCCGGACTGTTACTGCCGAATCTAGCCAACGCTGGCGCTACGCCAGCCATGACGCAGTCGCTGACGGAGCCGAGCGCCGGCGGCGTCGGGGACGATGGCGGCGACACGACGCCGACGGCTGCGCAGACGCCGGGCTCGCGCAGCAAGCAGGGCAGCCCGTTCTATGCGGAGCCGGCGGACGCACTGCGTCAGGCTGGCCTGACCAGCGCGGCGGCAGCCATTTTGCGACGCCAGCAGCGCAGTCAGCTGCTGCCGGCCAACCAGCGGCACTCGGAGCCGCTGAAAGGCGGCCTGGCAACGGCGGCGGCGCCGCTGCTGCTGCCCGCCGAGCTGGAGAAGCTCGCCGGCAGCCTGGACGAGCTGAAGCAGAAGCCCAAGCCAATGGCCCAGCAGGCGGCGAAGCGTGGACGCAATCGCATCGAGCACTGGCAGCTCGACAGCAGCTGGGAGTTTATGGCCAAGCAGGAGAGCAGCGGTGTGGGCGACTATGATGCCACCGTTGACTGGCAGGAGAAGGAGAACTCGCTGGGACGCGACAGGGACAGAGATGCAAGTGGCGCCAAGAAGCGGCCACTCACCGTGCATCAGATCATCGCCAAGCGGCTGCCCGACCTCAATCTGCCCGAGCTGGTGCGCTGCTCGACGCCGCCGCAGGCCCAGACGCAGACGCCTTCGACGACGCTGGCGTTGGCAACGGCGACGGCGGCACCGCTGCAGGAGAAATCGAACCTCGATGGCAGCCAAAAGTCATTCCAGAGCCAGAGCCAGAACCAGAACCAGAATGGCTGTCGGCTCTCCTCCTACGACAATGTGGAGCGCAATTGTGCGGCCTTCTGTCAGACCTACTACGGCGGCATGGACTCGGCGCAGTCGGACGACGGCACCGTTTTTTCGGAGCCCTGGGACTCGTCCCAATGGGATTCCTTTATGCCAATGCAAGATGGTAAACACAACTAGACAAGAACTTTATTCAACTGTTTAACTAATTGCATCTCTCTGTTTTTTCTTTGACAGATGCCACCATCAACTCGGACACCATTCATCTGTCCAAATGTCGACCCGCACTCTCGGAGGACGACACTATCATCGAAGAGTTCAGCAGCACCAAAGACGGCAGCAACAGCAGCTGCAACCAGGACACGCTCAAGGCCAACAAAAATGGCTGCAACAGCAACAACAACAACAAGGCGACTCGACCAAAAGTGGCGACCATATTGAGAAATCCAAGCATGCGGGATCGTGAGATTTTATGTGAGTAGTAACGAATCATCTTATCATCAAATTAAGTTAAGCTTAGAGTTATGCATAGGTTTAAATCAAGCAATCATATGAAACACTTTAAGCGTTTGTCTCTCAATGATCTTAAGGATCATGAACAATTTGGGATTGTTAACAGCACTTTTATTTTGGCAAAGATCAAAGAAAATTATATAATAATTGATAACACAACCTAAAGGATAATTGATAATTGAGGTGAGGATCATTAAGTTTGCTCCCAATTATTCAACTGATCAAGCCAAAGATCATATCCATAGATTATGAACCAACTGTCTGTCAATCAAGACGCGCGCTGATCTTCACCAGTTGAAACTTTGGATCGCCACACTTCCGAGCCGATCGTCATCGTCGCATGCTCAATTGCAATCAGTTGTTATTGTTGCATCATACTACGCTCCATGGCCTCCATTGAGGAGCAGACAAAAGCAAACAAATCGCGATCGCCAGCGCTTCTTTAGTCGCCGTCATCGAGCGCGTATTGACTGATTGATTGATTGATTGATTGATTGTTTGATTGATTGAGCGCACAGCCAAAGAGAGCAGCCACGAGTCCGGACTATCAGTCGCCAAACAGCTTCGAACTGGTTAAGCTAACCTAATGCCGTTTATCAGTAGCCGCAGCAGCGACGCGTCGTCGTCGCAACTTTGTAGGACTGTGTGTGTCTACGATCTGCAGACTACAAAGCCTTTGCCGAAACTTATCTGGCGCGCAACGCAGCACGCCACCCACCCTGCGCACCACCCTGAGCACCACTCGGTGCAACCGCTCGGCTGCAGCGCGAAATGCGTCGCAGTTGGCCCAGCCAGCTAGGCGAATTTGATAACTTGGGCGTCGAGCATAGGAATAAGTCTTCATGTAAATATTGACGCAGTCGACGCCGACGGCGACGCGTCGCGCACTTTGGAATGTAAACTCGACGGCGCTGGCTGCGTTTTTATCAGCGCGCGCGTTTTAAAACGCGCCGTGTCTCGCCGCTCAATGGGATGCGTAATTTGCCAGGCCAGTCATAGCTGCTGCTGCTGCTGCTGCTGCTGCTGAAACTGCTGGTGGAACTGCAACCGAAGACTTCTCTAGTATCTTCAGCTATTTTAGGTCAGCATTGATTAAACTTTGCCTTGGCTGATGAAATGCAAACATGCGAACGATGATGCGGGCGGTATTCTATTTTGGGCGAACACTATTTATAGGCTTGGGTCCACTCTAAAGTATGTCTGCTCCGATTCCTATTCAGTTTGCTTGCTCATCGTAAAAACAAATCTACAAATTACCAACATTTTTCGTTGCCAAGCAGTTAGCAAGCGATAAGCAAAAATCTAGATAAGCAAACAACTGCAGAAGACGGTTCGCTGAACTCACTAAAAAACAGAAAAAAAACACAAACAAAACACTAGTGAAAATAAACTAAACTGTGCTGAAGGGCACCTTGAATACCCTTAACCGAGTAGATAAACACTGCGAATAATCAAATTCAACGCAGGCATATGCGATAAAATATTTATTTATAAGCCATGTTTATCTTCTATCTACATACATGTTTATGTGATAACTAAAAAATAAATAGTTGAGACAAGTGGAAAAATGTCGGCAGGTTCGAATTGCAAGCTACAAATTTCTGATAATTTAGCAGAAAGCAAATAATTTTTTTTATAATTATGTTGACAGTTTCTCAAAACACAAAAGGTTAGTAAGAAATTGAAAACTTTAATGGAATTTCTGTGATGCGTGTTTTGTTTTCTTCCTACTGCATTTAAAAATAGACCCAAACGACACTTCCTGCACACAGACGCACACAAGCACCTTCAGTCAAAGGTTTTTCCGAATTGCGCAGCAAACTAAATAACAGCTAAATATAAAAAACATATTTCAAGCCAAGTTCCCCAAGTAGAGTTTAGGCTTTAAGAAAAAAAAAAGCTGATGCAATCGCAAGGTGCTATTGCATTAGAACGTTACTTTTGTCATTGTGTGTGCCGTTTCTCGCATAGATCACAGCCCGAGGAATCGTTTTTCTTCTTCTTACAACTGCTCCTCACTGCACTTGCCCAAGATGGCGTCAACGTAGACAGGCTGTCTTGAATCTCATAAAAAAGAAGAGTATTTGCGAGAGATTTCTCGCTCTTCGCCTCTTGTTTTCAACTGCTGTCAGCTCTGAAACTCTCTGTTCTCAGCTATGAATCAACTTGCATTCCATTATCTCAACAGCCTTGCATTTAGCGCAGCTCAAGCCTAAATTTCAATATCAATGCGCACTCGTCAATTGTAAATTGTAAATTGTAAATTGTAAATTGTGTTTCTTTTGTAGCTACTACCTAGCTACCTGTTAATAAACGTGTGATTTGCGCACTCAATGATTTACTCTCTGTCCCTTTCCCTTTCCCTGTCCCTGTCGCGTTTTCCGTCGTTTTGACCGCTGACTCACTTGCGATTTCCTCTTGACACAGTTTGTAGTGTTTGCGCCTGATAAAGACCCAGCTTAGGACTTGCGCAAAGATGTCGCATGGATCGCAGGTAAATACCGTTAAAATGCGGAAATTCCGAGACGCGAATAAAACCCTGCACAGATCGCCTTTCCGTTCAGGTAGTTTGGCTAGGCTAGACCAGGCAGGCAGGCGAAAAGCGGTTAAAGCGATTAAAGCGGGCGGGCTTTAGGCAAATAAGGTCGCTGCGCTTCGCAATTTAGGCCGCAGCTGCGGCGTCGACGTCAGCGTCGGCGTCAGCGTCGGCGCTGGCATCGCGCTAGTTGCTATCTTTTTGTTGAAGCTGCCCGCCGATCGTTGACGTCGACGCAGCGTTGCCGTCACTGCAGTCTTATAAACTAATGCGTATGAAGTTCAGCATTAGTTTTGCATTGGCCGCGTTTAGAGCAACAATAAACGAGCAGCAGTCGCAGCCGCAGCCGCAGCAACTGCAACAATAACAATTAGCAACGACAACCCAATTACTCAGCGATAGCACAGCGTAGCGATAACAACGATCTATCGATCGATAACCGCATCAGCAGCAGCGTGTGCCGATGAGAAACTTGCGTTTTCGCCAATTCGTTTTAGCTGGCAAAAATCGCTACAGAATCCATCATGAGCTGGTTCAGAAGATCGTCGCGCGCAAATTCCGCGAGCCACCCACAAACAGCCGGCGGCAGCAAAAGCTGCCCCCAACACGGCGACATGTCCAAATCGCTGTGCAGCCTCGACGAGCAGCGGATCGAGCGACTCGAGCCGGAAGAATTCTTTCACGATCCCGTCCACGTCCTCCACTACAAGGAGGAGGCTATGTTCCTCAGCTTTATGGCCGAATGGGAAATAGTCGAGCATCCGCAGCACGAGAACTATTTCTCCGGTGACTTCGAGGAGGAGCTGCTGCAACAGCATATACACACGCACACCGAAGCACACACACTGCACACAGATGACACATACACAGAGAAGCTGGCGGCCGTTGGAGGACGCCGCAAGCGCAAATTGCTTGAGCTGCTGTTCGTGGACAACATACAGACGGGCATCGCGCTGCCCATTGGCGGCCAGAGCCAGTTGCCGGGCTCGCTGCTATGCAAGAAGTCCAAGTACGCCAGCAGCAGCCTGAACAGCTTTGGGTCAGCCTCGACGCTGGCCACGACGGCAACGACCACGACGACCATTGTAACGACGGCCACCTGTCCGCAACAGGTGCTCAAAGACTGTCGCATCAATCGCAACCAACTGAAGACTGAAGCACTCGCCGGTTCCATTATGGGCGCCATCGGCAAGTGTCCCAATCCCGAAACTGGCGCCACGGCTACCGCCGGCCACGAGGATGTCTGCCATCCGGCGGAGCGCAACACCTGCGATCACTACGACATCAAGCAGTTCTTTCACCTGGACGAACAGGGTAACATATTACTCAACATGACGCACATTGTCGAGTGCCAGGCGCTCGGACTGGCGCTGCAGGCGCAGAGCCGTCGTCTCTATCGGCGCTATCGACGCGGCTGCGAGTGCGCCGACGAGAAGCGCTGCTCGAGTCGCGGCTGCTGTGCGCCCTTCATCTGCTTGGTGCGCCTGCTGCACAGTCTGCTATGCGGTAAGCAGCTCGGGATATTACACTCTGCGTCACCATCGGGGGTTCTTTCAATTCTTCCTATTCACATGCACATATATATATATATATATATATATATAGCTGTCTCTATCAGTTTCGTTGACTAATCTCTGTCGTCGTTTGCTTTTTTTTGCAGGCCACCCCCGCAACAAGATGAACGTCCAGAGCGTCGGGCCCGGTGACTCGCTGCGCGCTTACACACTGCAGCTGGCCCAGGATCCCAGCTCGACGTTCGCGCGCAACATCGAGAATTTCATCAGTTGCACCAAGGAATCCAAAGAGGCGGCGCCCCAGGTTGTTATGCGCAACATGCGTCAGTTCATGAGCGGCATGAAGAACTATCTGGTGAAGCACGGCGAGGGCAAGTTCCATGCGGAGCTGGAGTCGGCGCGTTCGCGTCTCAAGTCCGACGAGTTTCTCAACCTGGACGCCATGCTGGAGACGGTAATGCATCAGTTGGTGGTGCTTCCGTTGCGTGAGCATCTCTACGGCATCTTCGTCGACTTCTACAAGCGCAGCGAGGACATCCAGCTGCTGGCCCAGAACGTGCGCTACGCCTGCGAACGCGATGCCAGCGACTTTGGCATACGCGCCACGGTAACGCCGCCATCGCAGTCGGCGCTGCGTTTAATTGCCAATCTGCTGTGGCGTCTGCAGGAGGCTGAACTGCCGTTGGACAAGCTGGAGTTATTCCTGTGCGTCATCTCGACGGTGTTCGATGCGACGGGTTGCCCGCGGGGCCAGCAGCTGGGCGCCGACGATTTCCTGCCCGTGCTGGTCTATGTGGTGGCCAAGTGCGGTTTTGTCGGCGCCGAAATCGAGGCCGAGTTCATGTGGGGTCTGCTCCAGCCGACGCTGCTCAATGGCGAGCCCGGCTACTACCTGACTGCCCTCTGTAGCGCCGTCCAGGTGCTCAAGACATTCATGGCCTCCGAGGGCGAGTCTGGCAGCGGCTCCCTAGACGTAAGTCCCAACAATCGAACAAACTGGTATATCTATTCCATTATTCCTTTCCATTTGTTTTAGTGGCGCTCCAACTGCCTGCCCGCCTGCTCGAGCGTGCTGCGCGTCATCATTCCGGACGAGTGCAACGGCTCGCTGCAGACACGGACGCTGCCCGTGCGGCCGCACACAACGACGCGCGAGGTGTGCCGCATTATAGCGCACAAGGCGCGCATAACCAATCCGCAGGACTATGCGCTCTTCAAGCTGGTCGACGGCGAGGAGACGCTACTCACCGACGCCGAATGCCCGCAGGATGCCCGCCTGGCCGCTAAGGGTAAACACTGCATGCTGGCCTATAAGCGTATTGATGCCAAGATTGCCTGGCCGACAGCTGCACAGCCGGGCAGCCACTGAGGCCGGTGGCCAGCCCCTCGTTCCTGCCCCCGCCCCCGCCTAGCCCCCATGCAACGGCCCCTATCTTGCTCACTAACAAGCATATTTGATTAATAATTTATTATTATTACATTAAAATATACTTAGTAGCCTGTAAGTAAAGCTAATTAATGCTAATACATCTAATGTGTACTAAACAAAAACAGTATTTAGTTAAGAGCGGTTTTTTCACTCATCTCTCGCCAATACCATCAATCATTATCAATCGTCAATCAACATTATACAAAATGAGGAAGCAGAACACTTTGTTCAGCACACATTTTTTTTGCTAATAAATATACGAATATAAACGATGTATACAACTACATAAATATAGGGAGATATTCATATATAAAAACAAACATATATTAACATATATATATATATAAATATATATATATATATATATGTGTAGTGCGTAGTGGGCCAAAGGTTTAGCACAAGGCCATTTTTGCTAGAGGATACTCTACAATACACACACACACACCCAGGCAGACAGACACACCCGCTCACACACAAATATACACATTTAAAATATATACAATATATATATATATACGATCTATAAACCATATATATATCACCCTACGACCAATCGCAGCAACAACAAAACAATCACAAATTGTATCCAGCACACACACACACACACACACACCAAGGCATTTATAGCTACGTTTTTTTTAACTGGGAGGGTTATACATTTAAAAGGAAATCACAAAGTCTAACACATTTACCTATATATAACCAATTAATATTAACGTTTAACTTTAATATTTATGTACAACTAAAACGAGCAACACTTGTTGTCGGAGAACGTATTGTTTTTTTGTTTTTTTTTTTTACTGTATACTTTGTAAAATATAGCAAACCACAAGGCAATTATTTAATAAAAATATTATAAACAATAATAATGGAACATTTTACAATTTGTATTTTCAATCAAATGCTATTTTAACCGCGATGCCCAAAAGTATGCAATATTTTTGTTTAGTAAAGTTTTAGATAAATCTTAGAGTATTTTTTGTTGCCTACTTTTCGGATGTATTCAAATATGCGCTCTAAAAAACTAACTGGAGAATTTTGCGATATAAAATGTATACTGGATTCTAAATAGTTTTTTTTTTACAGCCATGTATATTGCTATACGAATCTGAAATGGAATTTAATTTAATTTATATAAGATTCTTTTTCTTTTGCTATTAATTCCTAGAAAAGTCATATTGAAAAGATGCTATAAAACTTATGAATCGTATGATTTTTGTTGCAGCTTCAAAACTTTGTTGATAAGAAATGCTATTTTGTACATGCTAAAAACCTGCATGGATATATAGGCTATAGTCCAGTTCGGGGGCTATCGCTAGAGCGGCGCCCGACTCAAGCTGTGTCTCGACTTTCAACTTAACAGGTTCAGCAGTCAATGGAAGACGACGCGACAGATAATTGATAGTAGATTTTGCCAAATAGATTATGAAATTCAATTCGCAAATCAGCTCAGCTCAGCTTAGGCACACATAAAGCCATATTCTATAAACCTATTGGAAAATGTATTATCAGCATGTGCCTCGACCCTTTGTGTGTGTGTATTTTTGTTGTTTTTTTTTCGCCGTATGCAGCAATTTCACAAGACAACAACTAAATTGTTTAGTCGCCGTTTTAATCATAAGCTTAATTGTTTTTGTTGTTGCTATTGCTATTTAAATATGGAATTTTTATTTTGATGGCACATTTGGTTAGCTGTGATAAGGACCACACACAAATGACGGCGACTCGGTCGAAAATTATGAAACAACGTGTGCAAAAAACCGCTCGAAAAACGCGGACGCGACTTTTGCAGCCCACAAGTTGACTCCCCAATGACTGAGACAAGCGGCCGCCACTGGCCCTGCTAATGGTACTTGGAATGCCAGCTGCTCATAAATTGCACCAATTCCATCTGATAGTCGTTGGTAATTGTATTAATATACCCAATACGTCTAGTGTCTGTATGTAAGCATGTCTGTATGTACGTGCGGTTGTTTGTGTAAATCGCAAACTGATCGCTGCCAAAGTCGAGCTGATCGCTCTGCGCGTATTTGTGTATTTTCGGTTCCTAGCTTATCAGCAACGTCGCCGACAACAACAATAATATGAACAATAATAATAATAATATAAAAAAAGGTCCAATGACGCGATAATAAACAATTTTTTGCACCCCAGATGTGTTCAGCTGCCCAGGCCACAGACGCGGACGCCGACGCAGAAATCGAAGTAGAATGCTAGCCAGGGGACAACCAGGCCGGCGGAGGGGCAGCGGCTCCTTTGATTAGACGCACTTAAGTACAACGCAACAACAACATCAACAACAACAATGTCAACTACTTATGAAAAAAAATACACAGTATCAGTGTTTGTGTGTGTGTGTGTGTGTGTGCACACCAATTGATTATTGCCTCGCCTCAAGTGGGCCGTTTGGTAACTTTGCCGCTGACATAACGAGAGCTTCAAAGGGGCGTTGATAAGTTGGGACCATAAACGAAGGCATGACACAACCAACGTCAAGTCGCCTGTGCGAAAATACTCTGAAAAAACACTGCAGACCCAATGAATCAGCTGATCCTCAACATCTCAAGATGATAGCATGCCTGCATTCAGTTGGAGCGCTTTTCTGCACTAGCTGCCCGTCCAAATGGAGGGGGACACTTGAATCAAATCGAATTTGATTCTGAAACTGACCTATGAAAATATTTTTAATTGGTCACCATAATTTAATTTTATATATTTATAAGTATAGATATCTGGGTGTAGTTCATAAATTTCATATTTTGATTTTAATTTTCAATTAGATTTTAAAATAATTAATTTTATGACGTTTTCTTGAAGCACTCGAAGCACTTTTTTTATTTGCTCTTTAAATGTAGATTAGAGTATTCGGTATATTTTATAATAAGAGTATAATCTCTGAACTACTTTAAAAATGTATTTAAGTAATAATTGTAAAAGTGTAACCCAAATAACTTTAAAATCTAAAGATTGTTTGGCGTATATCAAATAGATATAGCATCTGAATAATACACTTTTAAGCCCAGTTAAGCGTATGAGCACATTTTTAGTCTCTTTGTACTTAAAAATTAACTTTTCCGCTAACCGTAAATCCATTTTATTGAGCTATTTTGTATTATTGGGTAAGTTCAATTGACAATCAGAAAAATGAATGGGCTTATCTTGAGCTGCAGTTTGGCTAACTAAAGAGAACTGATCGAGTAACCCACGTCATTTGGCGTTCAACTTTGTCAGCGCGTGGGTCCCAAAACTGGAGTCCGTGCTTCAGCTCGTGCTTAGCTGTGTGTGCTGGGCTCTGAGCGCGTGTGTGTGTGTGAATATATTACGCATACGCCTGTTGCGCCTCGTGTGCAACGAAGACGCCAATCGGCATCGACGCGGCAGATCTTTCGGCTCGGTCAACAGCTGCCAGCGGGCGCCAGTTCAGTCAACAATTGGCTCTGGTGCTGGTGGCAAACGCGCGTCGTTCGACTTGTCGTCAGTTTAAATAGTTCGCTCCACAATTGTTGGTGTTGTCGTTTCTTTTGGCTTCGTTCGATTTGCGCCGCAGTCCCCGTCCGGCTGGCTAAACAAGAAAGCGATGCGATCGCGCGCACACACGGGAGTAGCAGAGACAGCGAGTACAGCGAAAGGGACAGCCATAGACAGCTCATAGAGCAAAACAGTTGAATAACAAAACATACAGACAATATATATGTACATATATACATATATAAAGCACAAATATATATACATATAAAGAGGAACTTATTGGGGCATTGGTAGAGTCGTTGCGGCAGTTGTGAATCGAACGGAGATGGAGCTCTATACGTCGGACAGCTCGGATACGGATTCGCGCGAGCAGAAGACTATCGACTTTGGCCGCATGAATCTGGACGTGGGCACACTGGAGGATCACCTCAGTTCGCCCCACAAGGGCCTGCTCAAGTCGAGCGGTGACATCGAGACCCTGCTGCTCAACCACAATCGTCTGGTGGCTTTGCCGCGCATGCTGCAGCAGTTCACCAATCTCAAGATACTCGATCTGAGCTCCAATGCTCTGACCCAGCTGCCGGAGGCCATTTGCCAGCTGCCGCTTGTCACGCTGATTGCGAAAAACAATCTGCTGACCAACTCGTCGCTGCCCAAGTCGCTGCTCAGTAAGCAGGCGGGCAACGGGCACGGCGGCAGCTCGACGCTGAAGGAGCTCAATCTGAGCGGCAATCAGTTGATCCACTTTCCCGAGCAGGTCACCGAGCTGCGCCAGCTCAAGTATCTGTATTTGGGCGGCAACAAGATCCCGAGCATATCCAAGGATATCTGGAAGATGCAAAGGTATCCCACTTACCCTCTGTGCTTCTAAAACCTGGCATCTGTTCGATCTGCGACGCGTCACAGCTGAGCTCCTTGTCGTGCAGACGACTCATTTCACAGCCCATAAGAATTGTGTCGTTAGGCATGCTCCTTCACAAACACCGCTTCCCACAATCCCTCCCCCTCCCCCTCCCCCTCCCCACTCACGCCCCCTTCGGTGCCCCCATTGATATTTGTAGCTTGAGTTGTTGTCAAGCGTGCAGCAGCCGCGAGGGGGGTACGCGACAGAAGGCAACGGAACGGATCGGAAAGAAACGGGCGGGTTGGGGGTGTACAGGTCTATTTGATGGACTGATAAGGGGCCGCTCGAGTGGCTCGGGGCGGGCATTGTAAAAGCCAAATCTATCGCAAACACGTACTTGACCGTAACGACTTGAGACCATAAAGGTACATATAGAGACGGAGTCTAGTGTGGCCATATTTATGAGTAAACACAATAATAAATAAAAAAACAAAAGAATATGCGAGGCAAATCCAAGCGAAATCACTTATCAAAAGCGCCAAACGTCGCGACCAGCAACAGCAGATAACACACACTGGAAAAACCGATTGCGACTGAGACGGACAACAACAATATTTTAATATAAATATATATATACCTACATATATATTCTTTATATATATATATATA